>JAODUP010000015.1:1567500-2120000 GCA_025642065.1 Paralvinella palmiformis
AAATGCAGATCGGCTAATTACTCTTCGAACCACTACAGCATTTCAATATATTTTCTGTTAAATCGCAAAATAACAACATAACAACCGTCTATTTATATCAGATTAATGACAAATAAGCTGAGATGTTTTCTTAAAGCTGATTGTTAGCGAAATTGATACAATTATTTAGTACTGACTTGGACAAAGGTCTGTTTTCTTTACGAATGTTCGTCGCTGTTCAATGATCGTCTAAATTATCCGCCTTTTACCAAAACAAGAATAGTGATTGATTCTACAATCACGGAAAACTCTTCTAACAATACCCTCGGAATATAAATAACACTACCTGTAATTATAGCCGTCTATAGACAACCAGTGATTGTGGTATTTAGTTAGACCTAAAGCTGCCCTGTATTTTAATGTGCTTCCTGAAGCGATCAACGGTTAAGTACATGTAATGGCCGCCGAATAGTGAACTTGGTTTTATTTTCGGGACTAAATTATCTCTTAATTTGCTGCTTGCATGACATATTTGGTGACCAGTAAAGACCAAGACCAAACAAACTGTAGACGATCAACGTTCACTACAGTAGTTAGTCACATCGACTGAATACCGCTAAATATACAATGGGCGGTGTGTGTGTGTGTTTGGGGGGGGGGGGGGGGGGAATATAGCGAGGCATTGTCAATCTTCACATTGTGGATTCGTTTCCGATTCATACCTGTGTTTGTCGGATGTTTCTCTCGGGAATCGTCACTGGATTATTCTGTCCAGTACTCAGGCTAAAAAAGCTGCTCACTCACTCACTCACTCACTCACTCACTCGGACGAGTTGCGGTCGACAATGATTTTGAGTGTTCTCCGAACCGTGGACACAAACACACATCAAATCACTCCGGCGGCACTTTAACGCGAACAATTTCCCTCTTTCGAGTCAATATTAAAGATCTCTATTTCGGCAGTTAACGTGCTGCAACTTAACAATTATCCGAGCTATCAGTGTGTTCATGACTTAAGCGGAATTGCTCACTTATTAAGTAGCACACAGCAATTATTAATTATGAACAATATTTCGTCAATCGCCCGTATTTAAATCCAGCCATCCGGACGGCGATCATGAGGTGTTCGGACCATCAACGGGACGGCGATGTATTGATCGATTTTCTTCCATATGATCTAATTATGATGGAGAGACACTCGGATTGCTCATCGGCGGTGGCTGAGCGCGTCGCTGGAGGCGCGTGGCCTCGCCTTTATTCACGCGCGGATCAAGTAAATTATCGCCCAGTTGGACACGTGTTCAGTGACGTAGAGCGGTACTGCCATGTGTCCGGGGACTGACTCTAGGAGCAGATTAATTATAGGTCAACAACGAGAGTGTTGAGTTGTCTAAATCACAGATCGTCTGCTGCGGATAATGATAAATATGATGATAATTAGGACATAATAAACAGTTGATACGTTGATAAAGATCTGTTATTTGTCCTGTAAATTGCATGTCTTTATTTAGATAACATTCTATAATCGGCATGAAGACAAGGTTTTACTCTCCTTCTCACCACAGTGTTGTCATTATTTCGCTTGCGCAGCGTATCCGAACGATTGCTATTAATATATTATTTTTATGAAAAATATCAGATATACAAATATTTTTGCCATGACAACATCATAACTATCATCATCGTAGTTTTAAACATCACTGTATTAATAATAATAATAATAATAATAAAAATAATAATAATAATAGAAATAATAATAATTTAAAATTAAAAATTTTAAAAAAAATTTATGTTTTTAATGATGATGATGATGATGATAATGATAATAATAATAATAATAATAATAATAATAATAATAATAATAATAATAATAATAATAATTAATCTCTAGCACCATTATCTCTACCATCATGTTGATGATGATGATGATAATGATGATGATAATAATAATAATAATAATAATAATAATGATAAGCATTATGGTTTATTTTTATACTAGGAATATCCCGTATTCTATCCGGTTACCCCTCCACATCAAAACATCACACGGGATTGTTGGACCCGACCTCTGTCGACGTCCCTGAAGGTCAGTGTGACTAACTTTTGTCAAAATGATCAAAGAGTAAGCTAAAGGGTATGCACTAACTACGACCACTGTAGTTGTTCTTCGTCATTTAAGTCGGTGATACATCAAATGCTTGTCTACGTATGTATTTTTTACCTTTTCTCTTTTTATTTCATCGTTTCAGGTCTCGAACTATTCCAGGCAACATTTGCTGGTACAGTACATTATGGTATTTTTTGTAAAAAATCCATAATCCCTAAAGGTACTCGGTTTGGTCCTTTTCAAGGGAAAGTAGTCAATACAAGTGAAATTAAAAGTAACGACGACAACAGTTTCATGTGGGAAGTAAGTACATGTGCACATATACTTACATAAACGCGCGTACGCATACAAATTTGCACAGACGTTTGCACACTCTACAAGTGCACGCATGCAAGTACCCACGCACCCAGATGCATATGTATACACACATATCGTCACACGCACGCACGCGCAGGCGCGCGCGCGCACACACACATACATACATACACACGCATACATACACACGCATACATACACACACGCACACACACACACAGACACCCACACGCACATACACACACGCGCGCATACACATATATTTATATATACACGCTCCAATTTATATTCCCATACAAATATTCTGTACAATAACTGTAATACTATTAATTCTCACCATTCTTATGTATTCCTCTTTAGATATTTAACGAGGGTAAGTTAAGCCATTTTGTAGACGGGCGAGGAGCAGCCGGGAATTGGATGGCGTTCGTTAACTGCGCAAGATACGCACAAGAACAAAATTTACTCGCTATCCAGGTTTGATATAACTTGTCCTTCTGATCCATACTGTTCAATTGTTCGTCTTAATCTCAAAGCTAAAAAAAGGTGAAATGAATTAAATGCATGCATTTTATAATTAATAATAAACGGACTTGTCCGTAAACTGGTAGAAATATAATCTATAAGTTAAAGAGAAATAACAGGCCACGTGATATATTTATAATAGCGTGGTTGTTGATTATAAAAATAGGAATCAAATAAAAACAACAACATTATTTTCTTCAGGTAGACAATCAGATTTATTATGAAGCCTGTAAGGATATACCTGAAGGTACCGAGCTGTTAGTGTGGTATGGGGATTGCTATCTTCAGTTTATGGGTATACCAGTCGCTTTGAAAGAAATGGGAGGAACAGCACTACCCGAGGAAAGCGAAAGTAAGACAGATTTATTATTATTATTATTATTATTATTATTTCCATTACAACAACAACAACTACTACTACTACTACTACTACTACAACTACAACAACAACTACTACTACTTTTACTACTACTACTGCTATTATCATTATTAATATGACAATAACTTTAACTATTATGATGGTGGTGAAGACTGGACTAAATTATGCCGTAATATTTTCAGATAGTGAAGGTTATCAGTGTGATAGATGCGGTAAGGTTTTTGCTTATCGATATTACAGAGATAAACATCTGAAATATACACGATGTGTCGATATGGGCGACAGGAAGTATCCTTGTCATCTCTGCACAAGGTGAGTCATACATCAGTAATATGACAGCAGCTATATTATATAGATGGCACACACACTATCTGTTGCCATCGTCAGATCTCTTATAGAATTAGCAGCATGAAGTTAATGATCCAGTGAGACAATGGAAGGAAACAAGTATCAGTATCAATGTACTTATAAACGGTATTCCATCTTTCAGATCATTCGAGAAACGGGATCGTTTACGTATACACATTCTACACGTACACGAGAAGCACCGACCCCATAAGTGTAACGTTTGTGGCAAGTCATTCAGTCAGTCGTCCAGTCTTAATAAACACATGAGGGTGAGTGTTCTGAACAGTCACGTGGTCCTTTCTCCAAGTTGAAATGATATCGTTTGTGCCGATTCCTTTTGTCCGAAGCCTGTCATGGGAAAGGGACAGTCTACCTTTTACCGATGATAATGTTTTAATATTTTGAAAGATGAACAAAGAAATCTATTTGTTTTAGTTATTTGTTCGTTAATTTTTACAGGTACACAGCGGAGAGCGGCCGTATAAATGTGTTTATTGTAACAAAGCGTTTACCGCCTCCAGCATCCTTAGAACACACATCCGTCAACATTCAGGAGAAAAACCCTTTAAGGTAACGACAATAATTATAAGTATCATAGCAATGATAATGATGATGATGATGATGATAATAATAATAATAATAATAATAAATATCAATGATCATGATCTTTGACAGCGATTATTAAGCCCATACTGATCAGTTCTAATTCAATAATAATTGTGTGTGTGTGTGTGTGTGTGTGTGTGTGTGTGTGTGGTGTTGCGTGGTGTTTATATATATATATATATATATATATATACTCGTATTCCATTTAGTGTAAACATTGTGGAAAAGCGTTTGCCTCTCACGCAGCACACGACAGTCACGTGAGACGTACACATGCCAAAGATCGACCCTCTGTGTGTACCATCTGCGGCAAGTCGTTCACTCAGTTGTACGAGTTAAAATTCCACTTGCGTACACACGACGGTAAGTACACAGCCACAATGTACACCGCGAAACAGACCATCTAGTTAAGGATTATATTAAAACATATCAGTATAACGAATAACGATTATTTTTAATTAATTAAGAAATGGTAATAAATTTAATAATGTTATCCAGTTAACGTCAACCAACTTCAGTACCAATGACGTCATCATTTATTTCCGGATTCGTTACTCTTACAGCTGATGGCGATAGTTTCGCACGAAGTTCACCTTTCCCCGTCTGTCGCTACGATGACGTCAACATGAACGAGAAAAGTATCGACGAACACATCGACGTCGTCACCATGGACAAAGATACACGCAACGCCCGAGCCGCCATTAACGCCTAATTATACACGTGACCGAGACCACGTGATCGTGCTCATCACACTTGAGCCCATTCAGCGAACCGTTTCGGTATCAACATGGCAGATAAATCAATATGGTCGACCGGAGATGTTGGGAAAATTGATAACAGATTCGGATATTTCGGCCTGAACTTTTGCTGTTAACTGTTAATAAAATATAACTTTATTTAGTTAATAGAAAACAGTTTGATAAATGTCATCTGTTTTCATATTTATTATATATATATATATATATATATATATATATATATATATATATATGTATATATATTGTAATAGCGTAAGCATTCCAAAGCAGAGGAATAATGAAATGTTATATTATTAATGATTATTTCGATAGTTTTGAATGTGTAGAAATTAAGTAAACATATTTTGTCGTTCGTCATACAAATAAATAAATTTGTTTTTAACTGAATGACGCCACCATGGCGAGATATAGTTAATGTTGTATACTATGTACATTCCTACCAAACTACTTTATGGCGTGATATACGTGATATATTGTGTAGTATATAATATTATTTATTACTGTATTAAATAATGTGAAACAAACAAAGCGGTGTATTTTTCTAATTTTGTTTGTTGATCTTTATATCGTTTTGTCAATATAAAAGGATGCAACGAGTTTAATTCGGGACAAGAACACAGAGACACAACAATTGATATTTCGCCGCACGTTCTAAAATTATGAATAGACATTCACCGTAGAAAGATGGCATATTTCATGGTTTTACTTTAAGAGTTAATAGAAAGAAACGTGTAGTAGGTGTACATATACTACATAGAATCTCCCACAAAATGACAGAATGAATAAACAATAATATAATGGCTATTGGCTAAGAAATAATATAATGGCTAAACAACGATATATAATGGTGACTCCTGACTAATAGACAACTTCAGTATTTGACATGTAGAGAAATAATGAATAATGGTCAAAGTCGGGAAACTAAGAAATATAATTTTTATATATATATATATATATATATATATATATATATATATGTGTGTGTGGGGTGCGTGCGTGCGTGTCGTGTGTGTGTGTGTGTGTGTGTGTGTGTGTGTGTGTGTGTGTGTGTGTGTGTGTGTGTGTGTGTGTGTGTGTGTGTGTGTGTGTGTGTGTGTGTGTGTGTGTGTGTGTGTGTGTGTGTGTGTTAGGTCAGCGTGTTTCGCTATCACGTAATCTCCATCAGTCGTCTATCTTCACCACGTGACGTGGCGCCACCTACAGGCCTTAGTCCGTATCTCCAGGGAGACTAGGTACAGAGCGCCCCCTGTCGTCCACAGAGCGCCGTTAACCCCGGTCACAAATCACCAGACACTGGCTCTAATCCGAAGCACTCATACTAGTCACGTGACACTCATGGCCACCTATCCACAAGACTTACAACAGCCAGCCATTATGAGCTCTCAATGAGAGAATAAGTCCCGAACTAGGAACAAATTAGATCCAGTGAATAACATTTTAGAAAAATGGGGCACCTTTGACAGGGAGACGGACGGACGGACGAACGAACCAGCCCATCAGGGTCGCGGATACAATAGGCGGGATCTTACTATAATTGACAAAGCTAGACCGATAACAATGGCGGGTGTAGCACTCTCACTAACTTACGGGTCTCGACCTCAGCGAGGCCATCTCCAATAACGCGTCACTCATAGCTAGGCCATTCATCGATCTTTCTGTGACGTCATCATTAATTGAGCACCAGATAGGATGACGTGACACCGTCTATATATTCCAAATCAGAATGCCCTGTATAAGTCTAAAGTTGTTAGATTTTTAGAGACGCCTCAGAAAACCGACTGAGTTTAAACTCTTTAGCTAAAGTTCATTTCACATTTCATTATTATGATATAAACAGGATGTCAGGCCTTGTAAAGAAATATTATAAAGCAGGAGTTATGTGAAAACAATATAAATAACAGAAAGTGAGTGAACACTTCAATAATAATAATAATAATAATAATAATAATAATAATAATAATAATAATAATATCATTATTATTATACGTCTGATTTAGAGCCCTTATTGACAAAAGACAGTAAAATGTTCTATACAGTAAGGTACGATAAGACTAGCATAACATATTATATGCTATTATTACTACTTTGTTTTTATTTTAGTTAAATCACTTTAGTGAGTCCATACTGTGTTAGTGTACATTCTCTTTGTTATGAACAAACTGTAATGTTTGTTAACACGCTGAGGCTATATATAGGGCTTGAATTTTCACTTAGGTTAGAGAAGAACTTCGACGCCAAACCAGTCGACGTGTATTGATACATGGTTCATATAGGTAGGATTTATTCAGTTATTCGAACCCAGAATAAAGCTGAGGTCAGCATCTGAGGTGTCGAAATGTTTTATATACAGATTTCTTTTGGACCACAGAAAATTACTGTTGAATGTAAACTGTGGTGTCAAAATAGTTTATGATATGTATGTAGCAAGTCACCATTGAACCACACGAACGTGTTGTTTGTTGCGAGCTGTGGTATCAAATGGTATGTTTTACGTGCTTCCGCTTTTTGTACGTAGCCTGCATGTAGCCGCTTTCCTGTGGGCGTGACATATTTGTCGCGTACGAAAAGCGAATTAGCTGGTTCCCACAGGCTGATGAGTAGACCAGACACATGCTTAGGTATACGCACACATTTGTCAATATGTGGAGGTATGGAACATCTTATTTTTAGATTAATGTATGTATAGTTATATTTAGATTTATGGAGGTAGGTTTCGAAGGATGTTTAGATATGTTGATGCTCTGGGCCTGTTGCCTCTTACTATGTACCCTAAAACACACACACACACACACACACACAGAGAGAGAGAGAGAGAGAGAGAGAGAGAGGGAGAGAGAGAGAGAGAGAGAGAGAGGAGAGGGAGAGAGAGAGAGAGAGAGAGAGAGAGAGAGAAAGACGGTATGGTATCTTCAAGTCTTATGTTAATAAAGCTAACATTGCAACAACAACAAAAACTACCTTTTCTGGTGTTTTAAGACAATTGGACAAATGGTCACATGGACATATTGCATTAAATTGGAAAAGTATAATTTTGGATCGGTTTGAGGGAGAATAAGTAAAACTTAAGAACAGGCTTTTTTATTGATTAAGATATATCTGGAGCGGAATATCAGTCAGCAAACCAGGAGATAGCTGTATTCCGGGTCTCTTCGGACGTTCTAAAAACCACTTCATTTCGTTATTGTACAAACATCGAGAAGGGACTCGGTGACCGGCCCTCTCGGCTCTTTGTTCTGGATCTATAACTGTAAATCAGAGCTGGTACACGGAGGTGCCCTCAATCACGGGACTATTGATGATCTGTGATAGCATTTGGCCGCCGAATTGTTCTTTGATTTCCCCGAGGACAGTAGAGAAGAGACTTGTTGTATTTTTTCTCTCTGTGAGTGGTTTACTTAGACCAGAGCTGCGGCTTCCGGTTATATTTGATACGATTGGCCGCTCGCTCGGTGATCAGAAGGGTGCCCTCTAGTTGGCTTTATATCAAGATTGGCCGACCTCTGACCTTGTGCCACGGAACAGGTACCGAATGGGAGAAGGTAACTGACTCCTTGTCGGGATCGTGTGGAGAGAGCTGGCCGGGTTGGTAGGGTGCTGAACCTGGCACTTAACCAAAGATCACCGGGTTCGGGGTTCTATGGCTGCATGTTAGAGATATTGTGGATCTGTTACAACTCTGACCTAGTCTGTACCAAGGTATTTTGTGCATATAACTCATCTAAGCCATCAATGGCTTGGAAAATGGGACTTTATATATAAATGGCTTGGAAAGTGGGACTTTATATATAAATGGCTTGGAAAGTGGGACTTTATATATAAATGTCTTGGAAAGTGGGACTTTATATATAAATGTCTTGGAATGCATCATATGAATGAATCATGCCATATACGTCTACAGCCTTTATATAATTGTGTCTGTATGCGTGCGTACGTATGTGTCTGTATGTGTCTGTGTGTCCATAGTTATACGTCTAAATAAATTACCGAAATTATGACGACTTATTATGCAATATTATGCATCATTGGAAGAGTAATTAATAATATCATTATCAATTCTACTGTCAGCGCACACTAAATTTCGAAGTATATAACGATAAATAAAACGGTATCAAAACAGTTACGATATAATAATAAACATTTGAAATGTATGAGATGAATAAGAACGGTTAATTATCAATGAGTTCAGAAATCCGTGATGCTAGTCGATTTCTGAAAAATAACAAATGCTCCCTTAAAAAAAGGTATTAGTATAACATCAAGTAAAAAATGTGCTATGGTCCCCATCAGAGAGACCGAAATCATATTAATTGCAAACGAACTACTGAAAATTATCACATTATTGGAGGATGACTTTTTCATGTGAAGTTCTCAATAGAAACTCTTCTGCTTAATTAGACTACGTACGATCCAGGCAGATCACTTATCATAAATTTTGCCATTTTATCGCAACAAGAATCTTTACAAACGATCAGCGACTTTGTATTAAAAACGCGGTTCTAGCTTGACTTAAACTTTCCCCGCAATCAGCACGTACCACACGTGATGGAGTTAAACCGATCACAAATCTTTGTGGTCCTCAAATGCCTCACGGTGCGGTGAGGTGGTCGTGCTCGTGAAGGGCACGCTTTCTAAGTCGTCCAATTCTCGGAATTAACCATTCCTGGGCCGGCTTAAGCGGAGGCAGTTTGATTTTTCATCATTAGCGAGCTGACGGGGATGGTCATTCGCCAATAATCTCGACACACAAGTGCAATTGCGCTAATTTGGCCCCGAAGCGTCGGCCATAGCTCTGCGCGGTGCTGACCCCGAGCTGGTGGCGCCGATGAAGACAACGAGTCGATTTTCCGCACATTTTCGCCGGCTCTCGCTAGAGTCGTAAAGCTAGCCGATCTCTTATAACCGCTGCCATCTGTTAACGGCGGCCTAATCGCGAAAGGTCGCCACCGATGGCGCGGGAGCACCGCTACCTGGAGCACATAAAACACCATTTTGTCCGGTGACGTCCGCCCGCTCGAAGTCTCTCTTCCATCTGGTTTAGAAGTACCTCGGGTCTCCTCTAAACACGCCCCTTTTACCATCGCACTAAACTTCTTAACGCTAGCACTTTATCGACCGTCCGTCCGTCCGTCTGTCCACTTTCTCCTCCGTCCGTCCGTCGATTTGTCCAGCACGTGACAGTCCGCGGTATGACATATGCCATCCGCCCGGGCTAATTCGGTTTCCCTCAAATTAGCCCGATCGGTTGGGCGCCGGCGATTAGGAGGAGCGCGAATGTGCGAAATTCGTCATTTGTTATATTAAGTTAGTAATATATATTGGGCTCAATAATGATAATAGACCGCCAGCCCTCCCACGGCCAGCACCGACGCTAAGTTTTATTGCCCTACACCCGGCCACCGTGACCGATCCACTCCGTCGCCGTACACAATGGACAGTTGGCGTAGAGCGTAGGCAGAACGTGAGCTCATCTTGTGGCTACGTCACAGGATGAGGGATCGATGCTTTCGGCGGTGTTTTAACTGCCTTTCTACTACACAACTCAATGAGCCGCCATCAAACGCTGCGGCACAACGCCTATATCGTAAAGTTCCTTTGAAATTCACGTTTTACGATAACGGTTTCGCGTTGTTTTGTTTTCGGACTTCATTTTTATTCTAGTCAGAGGGGCACTGAACTCATAAACGAAGCTTTTGGGAAATTAAAGAGGAAATTGATAAATAAATTAGATTTTAAATTTATTTAATACTTTTTTAGGATAGATGCGATTTGCCTTAATACGTTCAGTTGAACCTATTTAGTATTGAAAAATTCGGGAAAGCAAAACAATCTTGGATTTTAAAAGAATTTATTTACACTTTTATTGTTATAACCGTTTCAGTTGTATGTTGTATTAATCCATCGGAACAACTGATTTTGGCGGATAGGTATTTGGAAAGAATAAAAGAAAATATCAATCACACACACACACACACACACACACACACACACACACACACACACACACACACACATATATATATATATATATATATATTTAATTGATTAAATACCAAACAGTAGTTGTAACCTGCTATATATGCTATTTTTGTTAAACATCTCTTTTGCACTTCTTTATAAAAACAGTTATTCTGTTATAAAGATCTTTTAATCTACGTTTAGTGTTAGTTTCTTTAAACATGTATAATAATATATAGGATGTCTTATTTAGATTTTGGATACGGATTTTTAAACAGGATTAGTAACAAAGAAATAGTTCGAATGTGTTTATTACTCAACATAATCGGTCTAATTACCGACACCTTAAATTAAATAGTTCCTTTTCTGACACAAGTTCGCGATTTTCAGTTCGATATGAGAAAAGTGCTTATTAAATTTCCTGCCGTATATATGTTTAAGAAATATATTTCTGGCAGTGTCGTCAACTGCGGATGGTTTGTATATGTTTAGCATGTGTTCAAAATATTACAGAAGAACGTGGCAGCGTACACTGATACGTGCGAAGGTGAGCATGAAAATACTCGTAAATTAACACAATCGCGCCAAACACAGAATCTGAAGCGAAATTATTGTGTATCGAAAAGTAAAAGTGGTCGAAAACCGCTGAACAACTTATATATAATTACTTCCGGGAACTCGATAGTAATTCTAAAGAAATGTTGTGACAATCAGTAATTTCAGCATAAAGACATTTAATTATATAACAGCTACGCTAGAGAGAAATGGCATATATATATATATATATATATATATATATATATATATAATCCAGATTTTATTATTTATTATATATTATATTAGTCGTTGTAATTGTTATGGTGGTAATTGGAAATTATACTTAAAGTACTAATAACGAAACCACCTTCGCTATTTTGATTAACTGATTCTTTTTTTGTAATATGTGTTAAAATTATTTCTTTGTTAAGAAAAAGTATTTAAAAAACCATCTATAAAGTGGGCAAATTACCTATAATAATCTCTAATTATATAGTTATTAAATAAAGCTGATAAATGATAATAAACAATAAATTATGTTCAATAGATAATATAAGCCAGTTATAAACTATATTACTCTATTTCAATAATTCCGAGAATTTCCTCTTACGATCCCATGACTCAGTAATCGAACCAGGATTGATCATTTCTATTGACTCACGTAATTCTTGGTTTTCTTCATAACCCTATGATTAATGGCCGTCATCTCTCTTTTAATCCAAACCGATGCTCACAGATGTCTCTAAGCGACAAGTCTGCAGGCGATGGGCTCAACACGCGCCCTCTTTAAACAAACCGCATCTCATGTTCTCCACCGGTCACGCAATGATCACTCCCCGCTCTAACATCAGGTTAGATACTGTAGCGCTTCGGGTTTAATTACGTTTATTGGCAATGAACATGAAATATTTAGCAAGCGATAATTAAAAACCACCGACTATCAGCCTTTTGTCAGTGGGTTCGCTTTGTCTGTCTGTCTGTCTGTCTGTATATGTGTGTCTGTGTGTGGTCGTGAAAATTAAATCCTCGCGTAGTGTGGCGTCTGTTCGTGTCATAACGGCCCTATGTCGTGTGTTAGAGATTGTTGCGTGTTGCTGGCTAGACCTCACCTTTGTCAGGGACAGCTTGTTATGATGTAACATAACACGACAACACAACGGAAATTATCTGATGAAATTTTCACATTTATGCCTGAGTGTGTGAATACATGTATGTGTGTGTGTGTGGGGGGGGGGAGATGGTTGATAAATACATTAAACAACTCAGTTACATATTTAAAGTTCAGTTCAGTTGTTTAACCGAATTGAAACCCACACCATGCAGGTTTGTAACGTGTGCTTTAACCATTACACCAATGGGAGGCCTTTATATACTTATATAAGTCACATAACCAATACATATATTTACTGAGTTTGTATCAACCTGTTTTATTTAGCTACAGATGCAGTTAGCCACAATTGTTTTATTTAACTAAAGATGTATTTAGCCAGATGTCTTATAGATGTAGCTGTATGGTGTTAATACAACAATGGTGATGATGATATGAAAACCCCTGAATGATTCATCACATATACACACACACTCTACTCTCTCTCTCTCTCTCTCTCGTGTATACCATCGATTCCAAATTATTAATTATATATATATATATATATATATATATATATATACATATATATATATATATATATATATATATATATGAGTGTGTGTGTATACATGTATGTTTCTGTATGTCTGTGTTTAAAGTTTGTTCATAAGGGGTTTTTCATATTTATGTGTATATTATTGTGTGTGTGTGTGTGTTTTTATGGTACATAGTAAGAGGCAACAGGCACAGAGCATCAACATATCTAAACCTCCTTCGAAACCTACCTCCATAAATCTAAATACAACTATACATACATTAATCTAAATATTAAATGTTCAATACCTCCACATATTGATAAATGTGTGCGTATACCTAAGCATGTGTCTGGTCTACTCATCAGCCTGTGGGAACCAGCTAATTCGCTTTTCGTACGCGACAAATATGTCACGCCCACAGGAAAGCGGCTACATGCAGGCTACGTACAAAAAGCGGAAGCACGTAAAAACATACCATTTGATACCACAGCTCGCAACAAACACGTGCGTGTGGTTCAATGGTGACTTGCTACATACATATCATAAACTATTTTGATACCACAGTTTACATTCAACAGTAATTTTCTGTGGTCCAAAAGAAACCTGTATATAAAACACGTCCGACTAGTCTGGCGTCGAAGTTCTTTCTCTCTCTCTCTCTCTCTCTCTCTCTCTGGGTGTGTGTGTGCGTGTGGGGGGGGGCAATGCACACACGCGCGCACCAAAAACAGGAATCGAAGTACTTACTTAAAGGACAGGTCCGTTTGTATCATAATACAGTTGTTGTCATTTGTACTTTGTAGACGAGTGAGTTAGAGTGAGAGACTCCTTATGGAAAATGTGTGTGCCACAGAGGTCACGCTATTGCACAATCTTATGGCTTAGTTCACAACTTTTCTCTCTTCTAAAGAAGTCCACAAGGCGGAATTAGTAAAATTACAGATCATCAGCGCCTTCGAGTTGGGGTAACCAACTTTATTAATATTCCTTATTAATAATAATGCAATTTGTTTTATTGTTGCCACCATAAGAAAAGGACTTTCTTCATATAAAACTTTTATACTTCCCTAATATAATAGTAAATACCTTTTTATTGAAAATTCTTCGGGTGTTTATACTGTAGTCTGTACAGAACATGTTGAAAATGTATACCAAAGTTAAATGCCCACGTCGAGATTCGAACACTGGTGGTAGTGATCTGTGATCCAAAACACTACCGCCAGACCACGGAGGCGATGGTATATCATGTTGTGGAACTTGTGTGAAGAAATCAGTCAAGTTTAAGTCTTGGACAATTCTGTATGACGTGACTATGACGCCATGAACACTTCGAAATTATATTTCCAATCATATAAACCAATTCGAATATTATTTGAGCAAGTTTAAAGTTATTTCTTTGTGCCGTAAACCATTTACCATTTCTGTGGTTCCCTGCCCCCTTTCCTTGATGCCCTAAGCACGTGCTTATTTTGCTTAATGGTTAATCCAGCACTGAAAATGTATCAGCAAACGAAACGAGAGAACAACGTTCTCTGAAGTTAGTAATCGAGTGTGCTGCCCTCTTTGGAATAGACTCCTTTCTATTGCGTACCTCTGGATACCCTGAGAAGTAGACATGTTCATTGTCCTGAAAGAAAACCTGCCTAAACAATATAACCTGACCTATATTTGTGACCCGTTTATTTGACCTATTTTTTCAGCAAATTACGCGGATATAAGGCCCCGCCCATATTTTAGCTCCGCCCACTGATCTATCTACGGTCTTGGAAGTTGATGTTTGGAGCTTGTTGCTGTAGATCTGAATCTAATCTAGTGTGTAACAGTTTATGTTGTGTTCTAGTTGTTGTCAACATATGTACGTACATATGTTATTCCAATATATATATTTATTTTGTTTAAATGTAATCCAGCCTGATCGTTCTTTTTGCATATTGTTATATTTATATTATCGCTCACAGACTCGGAGACTGACAGTGACACAAAACAAGTGACACTGACAGTCACTTGACAGTTGACTTCAGACTTGTGTCAGTTTGAGTTTGTGAGCGATAATATAACAGTATGCTAAAAGAATGTGACAGCACTAGCCACTACCCTCGCGGCTTCGCCTTAGCCTTAGGCTTAGCCCTCATAATTTTTGCACATAATCAGATATTGTTATATAAATGTTACCTAATTTAAATTTTGTTATTCTGAAATCATGTTTACCGACGTACATAATAATTACATATCAGTTCAGTTACAATATCCTGTGGGGGTGCTCTGATGGGAACTGGACTATTTGCACTGGTTTTTATTTGCTGTCACGGCATCAGTTAGTTTCGCCCCATTTTATCTTTGCCCTAGGGAACTTTTGCCCTACAGAACCATCGCCCTCGATTTACTTAATTACTCTTAATTTAATACAAAATAGTTCAAATACAATTTATTACCAAATCAAAACCAACCATTAATAGACAACACCAACAAAATATATACTGGTATAAAGCAGCAGTTTAAATCCGTGTGCATGGTTTGTAGATCTTGCTGATCTCATGGAGTAGCTCATGTTCACAACAATGCAAAGAACTTTGTCTGCTAGTTTTTATATTTTATGCTTTACACCCACTTCAATCTTTTGTCAGCAATCAACTGTGCTTGCACATCCGCTAAGCTGACCTCTTGGTGGAGCAAGTTAACTAGCTGGTATATATATATATATATATATATATATATACACACACACAGGTCATTCCACATAAAATGGACCAAATCAACAAACATTTTATAAGAATCACTACACTATCCTAAAATGCATTGCATAAAATCATAAACCAATATCTGACCCGAAGTCTAAACGTATGTAAGGATACATGCATCTGTTTCTGTGTGAGGATGCATGTGCATCATTTACTTGTGCTGATTTAGTTAATAAAACTATTCTGACATTTCACTATTGTACAACTTTAATCAATTAAACAGCTACAAAATTCCCATACTTTTAAGTTGAAAGTCTAAGATACAGCAGTATGTCTTGTAGTTGTAGAACTTGGGTATATAAACATGCATGTGTAAAAAAACCTCACATATATTTAGACTCCAGTACTAAAGATACAGTAGTTAGACTAATGCCATTAAAACTATAACTTGCGTAAACAGAAATAAAAGAATGCTTAATGGCTCATGTACATTTAGACTATGGATATAAATGTACAGCTCACATATGTGTAGCCACTGTCTTTGGAATAAACTCATCTGTGACAGTGCTCCATGTGAAAAAAAATTTGCCCTGTTTTAATGCTGTTGTTCAGAATTCTTTAAAATCTTTTATAAATAGCAGGTCGTTGGCAGTGTTCTTGCATTGCATGGTACCAGAATTTGTTTTGTGACACATAATTGTGATGACAGATTATTTGGAAAATTGAGTTGGTTGTAGATTTGAACAATTTAATATGTGTTTATTTGGACGATATGTCTGGCTTGCTAAAATTTAAATGCATGTGCTTTATTAAAACAGCCTTTTCAGATTTATCCAATAACAATTACTCTGTTACTTATATCTGGCTTATAATACATACATAATGATAATGTATTGTTGACAAATATCTGAAAAATGAAAGGGAAACACACTAGATCTTTCATATCTACTCTGGTTTACTCATGAAAATGCAACAAATGTTTGCTCAAGCAACATGTTTTAGTCATAGTGGTAAGATGGAGCTCATGTCAAATAAAACTGAAGTTGCATACAATGTTTTGTTGTAATTATTTTAAATTATATCAGTTTCATTATATTATATAACAAAGTAATGTTAAACAATTGCTACACAAACTATGCAATTGCTAATCAATTTCCTAATTGATTAGCAATCATCACTGATAATTTATTAAATGTTGCCTGCAAATTCTTAAAAAAGTTCCCACCTGACCACTTCAGATTATATGAATTATTTTTATATACAAACTACCATGTATATGATGAGGCCTGGCACAATTTTTAGCTTTCACTAAGAAATATTTTACACCACTTTGAAGTGCCACTTACAGAATTGCACTTAATTTTTAGCCCTGTTTGAACTTTTTAATTAATTGGTACAGAGACATGAAAGCTGTGTCATAGCTCTAGTCAAAATTGCAATGAAAGGAAGCTAAAGTATAAACCTGCAGTTGGCAGGTCAAGCCAAAATCTGGATTTTATTAATCATCTTATTTTTCTACCAACTGTGCAAGTCCACATCTTCAGAACGATGATAGTAAGCAATGTTTAAACTATACAATTTCAATCTCTGTACTCTAGAGTAATAATAAATGGATAGTAAGCATACACATATAACCTGTTCTTAGAATTTAACCACAGAAATCTGAAAAAAAAGTATATTTCGAATTTCTTTTGGATTCATATCATCATGTAGGATACTGATAAGAGGTAATTATTATTATGCCATGTGGAAGATCTCAGTATTATCTAAAATTTGATAACAGACTTAATGTCTAGTGATGTGTCTTTCCATACTAAAATTGCTTTTTAAATGATGCATATTTTTATTGACTCTAGACAAATATACATTGTGCAATTATTTATTTGATACATAAATATGTTTGCCGGCATGGCCAATAATATCAAAATGTTCCATATATGCATTTTCAAGTTGAGGTGTTTAAACATTTCTCAAAACAGTTTATAATTTGGTCAAGTTCATTATTACACAGTTTATTCTGGCAGCTTATCTCACTGGTCTGGTTGCTGATTTCCATGAGGATATGTGATGATGACATCCAACATTGATTCTTTTACTCCAAGTAAAGGATCTTGCAGTCATCATTATTAGTTGAAAGTTCAAGAACATTTGCATGGAACTGGTCATATAGTGCTGCCATATTTTCTTTTAGCATAAGATGGCATATCTCTCTGACTGAGTTTACTTAACTTTAGTAGTGAAAATCAAACAGCTGTATCACTGGTGTTCAATATTGAAATATTATCAATTGGTTCATACTCAGACTTGTCTTCACTAGACAACCAACCGCCATCAATAATGTTAACTTGGCCATACATCAAGAGCAAATTTTCTGACCTTGGTTTGATGTTAGTTCCTGTAGTAGGACTGTTGATCTAGTGTGTAAACAATTTATGATATGTTCTAGTTGTTGTCAACATATGTATGTACATATGTTATTCCAATATATATTTTTTTGTTTAAATGTAATCCAGTCTGATCGTTCTTTTAGCATGTTGTTATATTTATATTATCGCTCACAGATTGACAGTCACTTGTGTCAGTTTGTGTTTGTGAGTGATAATATAACAATATGCTCAAAGAACATGACAGCACTAGCCACTACTCTCATAATCAGATAATGTTATATTAATGCTAACTAATTTAAATTTTGTTATTCAGAAATCATGTTTACTGACATACATAATTACATATCTTCACCCTAGGGAACTTTTGCCCTACGGAACATGTTATGGTATGAATTTGTATCCAACTCATACATGGGTTTGTGAGATGTTTACCTAGACTCCTTCCCCTTTCCACCCTTGGAGTTACCCTTTGGCAGTATATTCCAAGTATGACCAGTGCATGTTCAATCATATAGATTAGAATACAAATTAATGATATAATCCCAACTTGGTTATCACCCTTAGAGTTAGACTATTATCATATTTCATAATTATGTTTCTTTCTGTAGAAGTCACTGCCTAAAAGTTTGGAAAGTTTTATCCTAATAAACACCATTTAAAAAACACCATTTAAATGTTTTTAGGGATACTTCATGTTAGTGAAAGTTTAACTTAAACTAATTTGGAGTTTTGTGCAGTCTGTTTGGTTTGTTCCCATAAGGAATCCAAAGATATAAATCAAGGTATGGTGGTCTGGGCTTGACCTATTGACTAAATTGAGGCTGCCTAGTCCCCAGTTTTTGAAGATAATCAGATCTGCAAAGGTGGTGGCACTAAAATGTCATGGTTATTATGTTGTTTAAATCTATGGTTTAAACAGTGTTTTAAAATGTTTTGGTAAACTATTTTTTTAAATAACATTATAGTGATATTTAAATAATTTTTTCATGTCATAATGTGGTGTTTAAAAAAACTTTGGTTAACTCCCTCCCTATCTTACTAGATCCCATCCTGTTCATGATGTACTACCGGTAAGTCCTTGTGTTGAGAAATGAATTGGGGTGACATGATCATGTTTTCAAGTATTTGTCACTCACTGTACAAAGTGCACAATTCTGAATATACTCACAGCATTGATATTCTTGCATTTATTGATGACATCGTAAAATCTACACTTAACACTTTATTTGACAAACACACACCTGTCATATCAAAATCCATCAAATGCATTTGTCTGGTTTTCTGTTCCCAGGGCTAAAACTCATGCTGGGACTCGTACTTTTTCAGTTGTCCCTACTCTTTGGAATTCACTCCTTGAACATAGTAAGTCATCAAATAGCATAGTTACTTTCCATTACCATTTGAAAACTCACCTTTTCAGACTTGCTTATCCTTCTTAAGTTTCCATTCCATCTGATCATTTGTTGATGAACTTTGCATTGTACATGGACTATGAATTTTCCCAACCCCTCCACTAGGTGTGCCACTGAGCTTGATTCTTTTCGAGGATATTGGCATAATAGAAGTTCTGTAATTATTATTATTATTACATTTGAAAGAGATCTGTAATTGTTTAGAATATTACAGTCCAAAGTGTTTTTTATTAATATTTTTACAATGGCACCTTTCATGGAATTTGGAAAAACACCCAAGGATAATGATTTATAAACTATCTTTGTAATTAGGCTTATCAGAAGATCCTAACACTGTTTCATAAACCAATTGGGTATAGGAGGCATTAGATGACGTAATCAACAAACTTTTTGATATTAGTCTCTGTAAGAGGCTCAAATGTTTAGTTGATCCATTTAGCCTACCTGGTGCACAAAAGTGGCCATAAAACATCAATCATCATCATCTACTCAAATGTTTAGTTGTTCCATTTAGCCTACCTGGTGCACAAAAGTGGCCATAAAACATCAATCATCATCATCTACTCAAATGTATAGCCTGTGATAAAGTGCTGGAATGGAACCCATTATGTATTTTAATGCCTTTTATTAAAGTTATTAAAACAATGGGCCATATCTTTGGTTGAGTGTATAATATTTGGGATGGCAGACTGATTTTATATTGTACGTTATTCACAACCATCATGAAAAAAGTCCTTTTATTTCCCCATTATATGATTAACATTAAAGACAACCACTTAACTGAAGTAAGAAAAAAAGATTTAAGATTCATATCAACAGATCTAGACATTATGCTACTGTGTTGTGTGGCATACATTGTTTATTAAATAAATTGACTGTTTTTTGTTATAGCTCTAAATTACATCAAATTTTTTAATGAAAAGACACACTCTCACTTCTTACAAATTCACTATACTTTGGCACCAATATTGTATTAATAAACTGTATTAAAGAGATTTAAACATACATGCAGCCATATTTTTGGCATAATTTAGTTTTGCATTACTATTACTGTACTAATTAATTACAGTGTAACTTAATCCTTAACTGTACAGTTGTAGTTGACATTTGTGAAGGCTGTAATTGTTCAATAAAAATCCAATTGTTCCCTTGAATAAATGGGCCTCTGTACAGACCTGCTAATTATTTCAAAAGGAGGCTTTTCACTAAACATATTTTGACTTGACACCTTTAGAACTTGTCATTCTTGAACTGTGTAGAGATCAAGTGCGCTAAGATCAGTAATTAAGGACTGTTTAGTTTATCTGTAATAAGACAATTAATAAGGTTGTTTTATTTCATACAGTAAGTGACTTGTATCTACGTAGTCTGTATGTAATCTACTGATTATGTCAAATGGGGTAATGAATGCTATGTGGCTTTTTATGTCAAGTGTATGACAGATATAGCGACTATGCAGAAATAATTTCAGCTGTGTTAAATATTTCTTTGATGATAGTTTTAGTGAAGAATATCACCTTAGTTGTGGTGTTATCCATTTATTTAAAGAAATTCAAAGTAAGTACATACCTTTTACATGAATCATATGTTCTGTCGCTACATATGTTCAGATTGTTGGTGTGAATTGGAAATTTACTGTGTATTTCTGGAGTTGATCTTCATTTCCAGCCTGTGTTTCCACCATGAAGGTGCTGGTATTATAAAGCTGTCTTGGCTAAACATGTACTGGCATAAATACATGGCAAATAAATCTTTTTTGAAAATGGTTTCTCATCAGAAATGATATTACATGTATCAGTGAAGCATTACACATACAAATACCTAAAATACATAGCTCTAACAATTGTTATGAGGACAGACAAAAGGAAATAAACTTATGCTTATATTTTGTTTACTGAAGTAATTAATATGTCTTTGATGTTATGTTATTCTGGTCTCTCATCACATATAGGGTATGTGTTTTATCTTGTATAATCTAATGTAACACTATGTTATATAACATTAACCACTGCACCAATGGAATGCCTATCTATGGTCCTTTCAAAATTCACCCCCAAAACTCAAGTCATCAGTCAGAGACTACTTCAGGTAGCTCTGTCTTAGTGTCAATCATATATCAAGTGTGCATTTAGTGTAGCAGAGCCCACTTTGTGAATCAGCTTGATGTCTTGTCTTAAACTTTTAATATTTTTTTTCTAAAATCTGATGTGATCAGAGTTGTTTGATCTCATATTCAGTTTTAATATTGGGATATCGCTGTACAGAATCTTTCAATGGCTCCTGCCAGTTAAGTTATTTTATTAAATTTACATTATTATTATGTTCCTACTACTGTACCATGGAAGCAAAGGTCTTCTGGCCATATTTTTCTGATTTCTGTAAAAATACATCGCTGTTAATATGGAAATGATCAGAGAGCTTGGAATATACAGACATACCCTTGATATGATAATTAGTAAGCTTTTGTCCATAATTTATTACTACCAATAAATTACACATCACAAAGCTTTTTGTTGTACCAAGATGTCTGAAACAAAAATACAAATTGAGAGTAATTTACAAAAAGTGTCTAAACTACACCTTTGAACTTATTAATGAACAAATATGAAACAGGGTATTATGATTTTTCATGGGTTTTTTCCCCCAGTGGTAACACTTCACAGTATTTTTGTAATTTGCAATTTATTGGAATCCTTTGTTAATGAATATAAAGCTGTTTCTTAGTTAAATTATTAATAATGTCACTCATACTGTTAACTCTTTTTGCTCCCATTGAAGCTGTGCAGCTCAGAATGACTAGTGTGACACCATTAAGACTGGTATCGAGGTTGTTTAAACCAGTCAGTCCTGTTCGAACCATAACTTTGGCCTATGTGACAAAACAGTGTGATAAAGGCTCAACAGAAACATACAATTCATCATATGAACCAGATATAGGAAATCTGTACACAGAAGAGCATCTTTCACTCAGGAAGACAGTGAGAAAGGTAACCCTTGTTGTTATCCCTTATATATCTGTGAAGAGTGTAATTATGATGAAAATAAAAGGTTTCTGTGATGACTTTGCTGGGAAATATTGTATAAACTTAATCTATATGAATTTATGTCAACAGGACACAATAATCAACTGCTAAAATTAAATATTAACTCAGTTCTTAAAATCTAACAAACTGTAATTTCTAAAGGATTCAGTTTATACTGTGTAATATATAATTGTTAATATTAGTTAAAATTCAGCATTTCATTGATTATGCAGTGGTAATTGAGATAGCTAATTTGGGTATAGCCATTTTTTCCATATCAGAGCAAATTATTATTTAATATTAAATAAGTGTTTGTCAAGTAACAATACTGGTACATGGCCAGACCTGTAGATTTATGTTTAGAAGATGTCTGTTTGTTTTAATAGATCTATGCTGGTTGATGAATTGTGATGGTTTCTGCTAGTTAGTTTTATATATTTGGATCAATAAGGCCAGATAACACTTTATGTAGTCATGACCACTGAGCTCAATTCTTTTTTGAGGATATTGGTGATATAGAAGTTTGTTAATACTATTATTTTGACTAATGTTCAATAGGCAACTTTCTTGAGGCATGTTTCATGCAGCCATTAATGGTTACTAGTTAAGGGGCACTAATAGTGCAGTGATTAGATCACTTAGTTTCCACTAGGGATGGTTGGTTTGGTTTTTTTGTTCGGGGAGAATCCCCAGGCTGTCGCTTAATCAGCACAGCCTCTATGTTGGAGTGGTTGAGAAATCTCCTCCCCCACCACTCACAGGGGAGCAGTACGGAAAGATGGAGCCGAAATACCCCAAGGGTGGTCACTGCCAGAGTGTTTTACGTCCTCAGGGGGTTTTTAACGTCCCCCTTTATTTTAAATAATTCAGTGGAGACGGCAGCGCCATTTAACGTGGTCAGCCACCCACGATATAGTGAGCCGAGAAATTAATCCCCGGAAAAGTTTCGACCTCTTACGGGGTTCGAACCTGCGACCATTGGCACCAAGTGCCGGGTGCCTAACCACTAGGCCACCGGAGCTCACTTCCTTCCACTAGGGAGTCACCCCCTTGTCCTTATGTCTGAGTAGTGAGCAGCATTGAGACTAAATGACTGAACTTAACAACAACTTCATCAACATCCAGAATTGGTTAAGTAATTCACCAACTTTGGGTCATTTGTTAGAAACATCAGTATAAGGATAGGAATAAAGATTGAAACATCACAGAAGAGTTGTTCTTATGTTGAAAATGGACAAAATAATGTTTCTAACAAAATCATGAACCTGAACTTTATAAATACAAGAGATCTGTAGGTAGTTGAAGTGTATGCCCTAGTGTAAACATTGAACCTGTTATGCAAACAATGAACTAGTTATAATAATAATAATAATGGCTGAAATGGCATTCAAATAAGGGAGACTACTATAGTGCCACGGCCGAGGTGCAAACCTGCGACCTCCCACACAGAATGACCATAGCCATAGGTAAAAAGTCTCATGCTCTACCGGTACCTATGTTAACTCCATAGAAATCAGCATTAATTTTTCTGATATATTTGCTTTACATGTTTCTTGTACATTTTCGTGAAGACCATGATTGAATTTTACATTTACAGAATACATATTGTGGTGATAACTACTGATGTAGATTCACACCTGAATATGACTTTCAACTCTAATAAGTAATTAATTTTTTTTGAAGTGATACAAATGCTTGATATCTAATATGTTCAGCTGAGATAACATCCATCAAAATTAAATTTATTTACAAATAAACAAAGAATAAAATATAACTGACTTGAAAGTCCCTCAGTATACACAAAATCCAGTGTGTAATATGCAGATTTTTCAACAGATTTGTTTAGTAGCTATGGGATGAAGTTTGTTTATTTATTTTATACATACACACCTTCTTACTTAGTACAGTTGTGACAATCATGATTGTATTTTTCTGGGATATTTCTCATTATTTATTTCACCTTATTATCTGCACTCAGAATTGTCCAACTATGATTTATCTCAAATAAAACAAAATAAATACAGATTATTATCAAGCTCCACGTTTTCTGTTTTTAGATAATTGATAAAGATATAAATCCCCATGTTGATGAATGGGAGGCTGCTGGTGAATTTCCTATACGTGAGCTTTTTAAAAAACTTGGAAATGCTGGCATTTTGGGTGTGAATATGCCACAAGGTGAGTGCAAATAAATATAGCATAATACAATTAACACACAGCTTTGAGTGTTTAACAAACCAGTTGCAGTGGGATAAAGCAAAGCAATCCCTAAATGTTGGCTGTGACTAATTTTGCTTTGTGTTAATAGTTCAGTTCTTAATGTGTGCATATTTTACCCAAAGAAAGGGATGTTTTATATGAGCTCCTATCCGATCTGGTCAAACTTTGGTTTATGTCTGCTCATTGTATGGGTAGATATTTTCAAGTTTTGATCAAATGTCACATCTATTGTGTACACACTGTGACATCAGATCTGCAAATTAGTCAAGATTAAACTGTTTAATTTGGTTGTTTTATAAATTTAAAAACTTTCTTTGTCAAATCTTATGGAGGCCCGCACTCCGCATGCATGCTTATCCAAAATGGCTAGTCACTATGATTAGTGTGACAGTTTGGAAGCATATTTTACATGGGTCTTGAATTGCCAAGCCATATAATAATAAATTATGAATAATTTGAATACTTGATCACTAAGAATAGCTACTAGCAGTTATTTTGGAAACAACACATTAATTAAAACAGTTAATCATCAGAAATGTGATAGTTGAATATGGCACTAAAATGGTTGCAGATTTACCATTGAGTGTAAATTGTTAAAATAGAAAAAATTTAAGCAAACAAAACCCCCGTACATACAAACTGATCAGATTTATGAAGGAAGAAGTTTCTATTGTTCTGTTGTTGCTGTGGTATCATACAAAACTGACTCACTTTATTGAATAAAATTTAAATTATCTTGAATAATTCGTGGTAATTTAAATTTTCTTCAGTAAAATGAGTCAGTTAGTTGAAGTGCATTAATTGTTTTAAAAAAAGCATTATTGAATAGTTGCTTTATTGAGGAGAATTGACTAGGAAAAGTGATTTTTACATGTATATATTTTAGAGTTTGGAGGTCTTGGTCTGGATTGGAGCTATTCACTGGCTGTAGCAGAGGAATTGGGGTATATTAATTGTGGAAGTATTCCGATGGCTATAGGAGTACAAACTGAAATGTCAACACAAGCTTTAGCTAAGTGAGTGAATTGTGTCCCATTGTGACATTGAATTGTGTATTTATATTTATCTCTCTCTCTTGGGTGTGTGTGTGTGTGTGTGTGTGTGTGTGTGTGTGTGTGTGTGTGTGTGTGAAAGGGTACTAATACAGAGAATCATGAATATAATCTCTTAGCAGTTCATTAAGGAATATAATCCAGAGCAGTGACTTTTCATGCTGAAATATATAATATTTTATCAGTTCCTAGAGAAGGTGTGTCATCATACAGCCATAACTACTTTTGTATATAGTAATAATAGTATGCTCTCTTGTATTTAATTTCTTTAACAAAGAGTCAAAATACAATACACTATAGTGTTAGCATCTGTTAGTGAATAAGAATTAACAATACATCAGCACAAAAAGCCATTTAGTGTGGCTTCATTTTCGTCGCTTCCCACAACATGGTAGATAACATATAAGCAACAAGTCTAAACCCTGAACCTACCATTTAAAATATACTCATTGTTGCAATCATCTACACAAGGTTAATTTGCTCTTTGATAACCCAAAACAATTGCTAATAGCATACATATCAATGTTAACATCTTATATTTGGCCTTGAAATAATTTGTATCCACCATATTAACTGCACCTCATCATGAGGTAGAGTGTAATTAAGCGAGTTTTTTATGGATTTATGTCATCAGATATGTTTCAGTCAATTTATGATTAAGTGTATTGAAATTAATAGATGTTTTTTTCTGTTAAATATAAAACTAAAATTCAGAAACATTTATGGTGCTGTTTATAAGTAAGTAATTAAGATTGTTTTCCAGAAATACACGATTAAAAACTTTGAGATAAAATCCTTGAGAAGGCAAGTTGCAGAGATTAAACTATTATAAATTAAAACTCTATAGGCAGAGGTACTCTGCAACAACCTAAAACTTGTATTGACCTAAAAAGATATTTGATAGACTAGATCACATCATTTTAATTTCAATTAACTACTTTCTTGTTATGGGTCAGTATGTTGTATAGAATTTTATTAGATAAACTAATCAGTTTGTAGTATGTGGTGTTCCACAAGAATTGATCTTAGGCTCCATATTACTTGTTCAGTATATTAATAAATAATTTTCAGAACATTTCTTCAAAGAGTTAATGTTTTTATTATTTGCAGATGACATAATATTTTAAAATTTTGATAAGAAGATAAATCTGCTACCGGTACAAACATTTCAAATCAGGATCTAAAGAATATATCTTTAGTTTAAGATTAATAAACTCTCCCTGAACATTAGCAATTTAAGATTAATAAACTCTCCCTGAACATTAGCAAAACAAACTATATAGTTTTTGAACACAAGAATGATAATACAGAGCTCACAATTGCTATATCTGCTATAAATATTGATCGAATATATATTAGTGACAGTATTAATAGTATTGCTAACCTTTTGGGAGTACGAACGGTTGATGAAAACTAAATTGGACTGATTGAATTAATTATATCTAAAGAAATCTTTCACAAAACTGAGTTAAATATCTTCTAGATGATAAATTACATTATATTATAGATATAAATTTTGCCATGTATTAATTACACATGTGAATTTGGTGTAATACTGTTGGAACAAGATTAAGACGCCTCTTTGATTGATCAAAAGTGATTATATTTGTTGCTAAAACAAATGATCGAAAAACAATCTAAAAACATTAATTATTGCATGCTAAGTTAAAACACATGTTGCCTGCTAATATGGTTTAAATGATTAATATGGTTTAAATGGTTTTAAAAAATACCTAGGTTCTGAATTATATTATTAGGTTGTATGTTAATGAAAACTTTAAGGTTAATTTCTGTAGAATTATAATCAAATCTATGACAGTTAGTATCAAAGTTATATGTATCAATACTTTAAATGTAACCTTATTGTTTTTAAAGGATACAAATTATGCATGTATTATGAGAATATTTTTCTCAGTATTCATGAATTAATATATTGTCTTGTAAACTGTGTACATCAGTATCATGTCCAACAGACAGTTTATTCAGATTTAGTTTATTTCTGTTTGTTCCTATTTTCAGTTTTTACAAATGTATGGTACTGAAAGTGTTTTTCTCTGCTTTTCTTAATCATGAAAGACAAATATGTTTTGCATAAGTTGCATTTTTATATGACAAGATGAAAGTATGTTATATAGTGATGTATACCACCCGAAACAGAAGGTTATGTTAGTAAGACTACCGGTACTTTGCTGTAGATTTTATTACTTAATGATAATCATTGACTAAAGTTTCCTCAGTAGCCATAGTTACTTAATAATTCTATATCAAGATATTTGTATCTGTCTGTACAGATTTGGTAGTGATGAATTAAGGAAGCAGTTCTTGGCTCCAGCTGTTGCAGGGGATATGATTGCTTCTATTGGTGTCAGTGAGCTATCTGCTGGATCAGATGTAGCAGGTCTGTAATGTGGAATTCTGTCACTAAAAGTATTCCATTTTGCTTTAAGTAATTGTTTTAGGAATATATTTTTAAATTTGGTTTGGAAAGCACGACATAGTCAGCATACAGTGGGATCCAAATGTATCAGGCCACCTAACAAAGTCGCACTTCTAGTTTCACAGTTTCCCCAAAATAATTCCAATTTTTCAATGGTGGTGCTAATTTGAATCAATTTCATATCATACTGGATGCTGTATATCAATTACATTTTTTGGATCATTTATCTGGATGTTTGCTTCTGTATATTACAATTATGTAAAAATTAACTGAAATGTGAAGCATGGTACCTGTATATTAGCTGTATGTTTAAAACATGTACTCGGTTAAACTAAAAAGTTAAATGACATTGTTATCATACTGCAACATTTTTTAACTGTCAATGATTTTGTGATAACTTACTTGATGACTGAGAGGGTGACTTGTGTCATGTTGACCCAGCAGGGTTAGATCCAGAGTGGGATTGCTAATCATCTACGACTGTATTACTACTGTGCTGTAACATGCCATAACATGTTACCACCTGACTGGGGATATCAGGTGAAAGATATGACAGGATCCTGATATGGATGAGTGAGAAGCAGAGATGATTGATACATTGACAGCTACCGAGTACCTGGATGGAGCATGAAGTGAATGCTTCCCACTCTACAGTGAAGAGATGCCTCAAAATTGCTGACATTATGTAACGAGCTTCTATCCACTCAGAGATGCTCATTCAGCGGACTGATCTTTGGTGATATACACTGATGAGTGATGGCATGTGAAGTTTGGTGGGATAGCTTGTTGGTGTGGGAAGCCACAAGTAACAGGGAAACTGGACTCGTTCACACAGAGTGTGGGTACCTTAATGGCAGTGGTTACATTGACGTCTTGAGTGACTTTCTGCTCACCTGCTTGGTGATGGTGAACATTATTTTTTACAGGTTGACAATGCTCCAAGTCACAGAGTCAAAATTGAAATGGAATGGCAGGAGCAAAACAACACCCACAGCACGAAGTGACCTCCATGGAGCCTGGATCTAAGTCCAGTTGAGGATCTCTGAGGTGTTATGAAGAGAAGATTGAGGAGCAACCTTGATGGCTTGAACATACTGTTCATGACTATTTCAAGTACACTGGCAGTGCCAGATGTACACAATTGATCCAGAGCATACCTACCAGTATCCAAGAGTGTCTACAAGGCCATGGGTACATACCCATTATAGAACATTTGGTTAATTGAGTTGTTATATATATTATGATACATATTATTATGTTTGTTTTTTGTTTGTTTTATTAGATGATTGTTTTAAATTATGTCAGTTGATCATCCACGAATGCTATGGTTATTGACAGTTTTGTAGAAATGAGGGATTAAACTCATATTTTGTTTATTATTATTATAATTATTATTAATGTATATATTAAGCCATGTGGAATTTTGTAGAGTGGCCTAATACTTTTGGATCCTCCTGTATGTAACTTTTCGTTGTTGTAAAATATTTAATTGAAACGTATTTTATTAGCCATTAAGACTCAGGCTGTAAGGAAAGGAGATGACTATGTGATCAATGGCTCTAAGATGTGGATAACTAATGGATTAAAGGCTGATTGGATGTGTATGTTAGCCAACACAGGATCTGGACCAGTACACAAAAACAAATCACTCATCATAGTGCCACTGAATACAAAAGGTTGGTAACAGAGATACAGAAGGCGGAATAAACTAAACTTTTTTTACTTACTTATCCTCTTCATCCCCAGTGGGACATAGGGCTACAACAACAACAACGTTAATTGTTGTAGTTGTCCATAACGGGTTTGTTTTTACGGGGTAGGGTTGTTAGTCCCACGCCCAACCCCCAGATTGGAGGACCATGTGCTGGGTTTTCATCTGAGACCTGTCCGGGTTGGTTAAACCTGTCGGGGCTTAGGGCCCCGCCAGTATAGCTTCCAGAGTCCTTGAGACACACAATCCCCCTCACCATTGGCAGGGTACCAGCACAAAGGGGCTAACTATAAAAAGTACTGTTTTATTGTTTGTTTATGATGACGACGATGATGATGATAGATGATTTCCCTACCTACCCATTTAAGAGAATTATTTAGGTACTCCAATAACATATACCTAGGTTAGAGTATTGCACTGTAAACCTCCAGATTGTGGGTTTAAATATGGCTCAGACCTGTGTTTGTGTGATGTTTCTATAAGGAGACGCCCCTTTGGCCATACATCTCATCACCTCTATGGCCCAGTGGATAAGAGCATCAGACTTTTTTACTCATGATCATGCTGTGCGGGTGGTCAGAGGTTCGAATCCCGGCCGTGGCACTATAGTAGGGAGAGTTTTTCATCCAACCAGGCACCTGGCAAGGTTTTCTGTGCCGAATATGCCATATATTGTAAATTCTAGATTTATTTAGAATTAGTCCCCGTAGTGATACAGTAAATTATAGACCATATGCATCTCCTTGATTTGAGGTAGCTAAGCCACTTAAAATATCTGCCATTTCAGCCATCATTATTATTATTATTATTATGTGAGTAGTGCAGAGACTAAACAAACTAATTAATCAAGAGAATTGTTTCGAGATACTTTGCACTCAAATATACCAAGTTATTAATTACTCCATGTATTATTACCAGTGATAGAAATTAATAATAATTTAAAAAATAATACGGTCTTCCAGTAAAGTGTTACTTTATGAAGGACTATTAATAATAATCTGTTTCTCTGTGTTAAAATGTTTTCTTGATGTCTATCTATTTTGGGTTCCTAGGTATTGAGAGGGTGAAAATTGATAAATTGGGTATGGACTGCTCTGATACAGCTCAGATATTCTTTGAGGATGTTCGCGTTCCCATCAGTTACTGTATTGGTGAAGAAAATCATGGCTTCCTGTATCAGATGCAACAGTTTCAGCTGGAACGGCTCTTTGCTTCAGGATCACGTAAGATATAAAAAATATCAGCATGATGGATGTTATTGTAGTATGTAGCTAGCATATAACTAAGCAGCAGGTTAGTTGTAATCAACATGATGGTGAAATACACACTGTAAGCTGAAATGGGGTGATTTAAAGATTAACATTATCACTTGGCTATAGCATTCTTTTTCTCACTTGGATTTCACACAGATTTACCAATTGACATATATGGGGAGCGCTAGGTTCTCTTTACATACTGATAATCCTGTTTTCTTTATGAGCTGAACTCCATAGAAATATGTGTATATCTGAAACTATGTCTCAACTAGGGATGCGACGATTAATCGTGGTTCACAGTATTCACGGTTTAAGCCCTTCAATTCGATTCAAGGTTTTTCAATTTGGAAACTGCTGTTTATTACAATTTTTTTTAATGGCACGTTACTCCTCCGTAGTATGCAATGATGCGAGAAAATTCCAATGACCCATGGGTTTCAGCCAGTCACAGTACCCGATTCCGCAGCACGTGATATGTGCATGGGCTATCCCAGATCAAGCCCTGTCATCACAGCTTACAAAGAAACGATTCTAAACAATTTGTCTAAGCCTCCAAAATCATATAAATCCTTTGTTTGAAAACATTTCATCCACCTGATGACAGAAACATCTGGGAGTGGAAGAGAAATTATCCACAAAAAACTAACTGTGTGCAGGATTTGTTGGATCTTAATATAAGTCTGGAAATGCAACGAACATGATCAAACATTTAAACAGACATCACCCAGATATTTATCAACTTCATCTTCACTTTCGCGAGTTTTGGTTTCATCTATACGTCTATCTGACAGTGACAGCAAGCCACTTTCCCGTCCTGCAGCAAAGCAACAGACTTTGAAAGTTTCCATGATTGACTGCATCACAAACCAAATCGGGAAATTCATATAGTGACATATCTGAGACCACATACAGTTGACGAGTTGTGGAGAATCAATGATTTAAAGAGCTCCTACATGTTCTGGAACCAAAGTATGAGGCATGCAATATATACCCTACAACTTTTAGGAGTTACCAGTTAATTAAATAGCATGTTGGATCACAGATCACTACCACCCATGTTCGAATCTCGGTGTGGACATATCTGAAGGTTGTTTCATCTTTGATTTTGCTTCATTACCTTTGGAGGGCACTCGGCCCATTTAGCCTACCATGTGCACAAAAGTGGTCATGAAACATCAATCGCCATCAGTTAATTAAATAGAACAAAGTGGGTTGTTACGGACCGTTTGTAGTCAACCCATATTAACTATTTTCTCTAATAACTTTATAACACATACTACTGTCTACAGTGTCAGTTCTTTGGGAAGTGGAACTGGAAGTCTCCTCATACGTTTTTATTTCATATACAGGCTTAACTAATAACTAAAGCTATTAAGTTAGGTATATGTTCCTGAAGTAATTTTTATGTTCCTGCTATTTCTTTTTACTAAGTTAGTAAGATTTATTGTTTAAATCAATTTTTTTTAATTTAAATCTATTAAAAAATACTAGTCAAACATTTCTTCTGGTATGTATTCAGCATGAGAAAACTATCAATAGTGAACCTATATTTGAATGTTCACCTTATATACCCATCCTGGCTAAACACCTGGAGTACCTAAACATTGACACAGTAATCCCCATAATGCATAGAAAACACATGACGTCAGATGTCAGATCATCCCATATTCACCTAATTTACCACATTGAAGCTTAGCTTGATACCTTCTGTTGTGTTGATTTTCAAGATCATACCAATGATATAGTTGAGGGGAATTTTGACTCAACTGTATGACTTGTCTAGACTACATTAATTGGTATTGAAATCTAATTGCAATTCAATTATAAATATATGTAAATATAATTATCCAGCATAAGTTCATCTACAGTTATTCTACAAGTAGTTTAGATATTACCAAAAAGGGATTTTTTTTAGTCATATCATTTGTTTTTATTATAAATTCATTTACCAAAAATTTTTTATTAAAAATAAAGTCTGCTTTAAACTTTTTTTAATTAGTTTATTGGAAAGTATGTGTGATCAATGGCATGTTTCAGTAAAGTATCGTTAATAAATCGAAGTGTGGACTAAATATGGAAAATCAAATCGAAAAATTGAATCGTCCCATCCCTAGTCTCAACTATTCTTCTCAGTTCATGTAGTCTGTGTTATAATGTTGTGCATGTTATAAGCTAATCTTCTGCGTGTTATGTTTCCATGCTGTACATATAACAAGCCAAAACTGTGTGATATAGAAGTTGGTGCTGTGTACATTATAAGCTAACAATGTTGGAATTGTTGCTGTTGGTGCAATTTAAGATGATTATAACAAGACCATGGTCAGTTAAAATAAAAACTACATGTAGTCTGTTAAACGGTGACATTGATGAAACTTAATCATGTGTGGCAATTAGTTATTTGTTATTTTGTTGTCCCAGTTAAGACAACAAAGAAAACAGATCAATAACAGTATAATGTGTGGTAATGTAATGCAGTAAGTGTGCTACAAACAAATGTGTGCTGCTAAATGGCAGGTGTAAACATTATACTAGTATTAGTAATGTAGTCATTGTCTCTTGTGTGACATAATTGTTAATGGTCAAAGTGGAATCAACGCCGAAATTAGGCTATTAGTGGTCATTTTCTCGCCATTAATTAGACACTGCGTTATGCCACCTTTTTATGATAAGTGAGACAAACACTGAAACAGTTCTATTTTTGGTGTCTTACTGCCAACTGATAGTTTGCTGGCTATAAAGCCCTAAAGCTAGTTATGGACGTCATTCACTCGCTAACAGTCATTGATAAGTATACAGAAAATTATCTTTGGAACACTGATACTTTACAGCGATGTTTGGTAAACGTTTTAGTCACTTTGATAGTCTGAAGTTTAACAAAAGTGATGACATACATCAGAAGGGATCTGCTGCTGTCTCTTACTTCAATTCTCTGCCAGAACCATTTGATGATCCAGATTGTGAGCCATTACAGGGGCCTCGCACCTCCTCGTGTCACTGCCGATCCAGATGGTGCCCGACCACGTTCCGGATCATCGTCGCTTGTGCATCTCCATGAGACATCTTCGTATGGCGGATTTTGCGACTTGAGTTGTTACAACAGATTCAGTCCTGTTATGATCCCAGTACTAAATGTTGATCTCCTCAGTGACAGTGGGATATCCAGTCTGGAAGAGGATTTTCCATTTAGCATGCCTAAATTGAGTTCCATTAAAAAACTACATTTTGAAGATCAGCACCAAAACTTAACTGCAAAAAGTGACAACTGTAAACATGCTAGGAAGCTGTTTAATACTGTCACTGCTCCATCACAAGTAAACACAGGTGTACCCTTACAGTCCACAGGATACAAAAGGTACAATGATGGAGTGGAGAATAAACAGAACGCAAAAAGACATATTTCAGCTTCTCCAGTAATCATGGATATGGTGCCTGAAGGTTTCACCTGCTGGAATCCATCTAGTACTGGATCATTCACCAAGTCACCAACTGGAGACTATAAACGATCATGCTGTATGCCCGTGTTATGTGGGACAGATCCAGATCTAAACTGCATTTCTCCACAGACAGTTGGTGATTTGCTGAATGGTTGCTATTCCAACATGATTACGTCATACCATATAGTGGACTGTCGCTATCCTTACGAGTTTGCTGCTGGTCATATCCAGAATGCTATCAACATTTGGCAACAGGATGCCATCGTTCAGGAGTTCATCCATTCGGATAGACACCGACATCAGGAAGGGAGATATGGTCATTGTGTCATTATATTTCACTGCGAATTCTCCTTGGAGAGAGGTCCTAAGATGTCACGGTTTCTACGGAACAAGGATCGTGATATGCACATAAACTGCTATCCTGATCTTTACTATCCAGAGATGTACATTCTACAAGGTGGCTATAAGGATTTCTATGATCACTTACCAGAACTCTGCTCCCCACAGATGTACAAACCAATGATCCATCCTAACCATGTCAAGGAAATCAGACATTTACGCGTGAAATCAAAATCATGGGCTGGAGAGAAGAAGAGAATTAAGAATTGGTGACTAATGTAATTTATCTTATCATCATGATTGTATTGTTATTATTTTAAAACATCTATAGTTGCTATAAATATATGTTATATAACTGGTTTCTTGTTAATAATATTATGCATCTGGATTATTTATTTATATTGCCTTCTGAACTGAGCGTTTGTGTATAAAAAAAAGTTTGTTTACATATGACAGTATTTACAAACAGTTTAAATATTGTGTGCATGAAAAGATGATATTTTTTAGCATGAATAAACACTGCGGTCAGGTATATTTATTTCAAAACACATTATTTATGTACAAGTTTCATGCCACAAAATCTAGTTTGCCTCTTTTAGTGAAATTTTAAAGAAGATTAAAACATAGATGAAATAAAAACATCCCTATGCTGCATTGAGTTGGGATGTAATTTGTTTGAAAGAAACCCGAAACACTATAAAGTTATGATTAAGAAACTGGTAGTTAGCAATACCGCTTTAACAAGTAACAGTTTTATTCACAAGTAAGTTTGCTTTCACAGATTTGTTTGTTTGTAAAGTTTATGAATTAATAAATAACATTTTAAGATAGTGGTTAAAGAGTATTATAATATGTATCTGTATATTTACAGTGATAATAGGCCTAGAAACCATTATCAAAGAGACGGCAGAGTACTGCTCTCAACGTAAAGCCTTTGGTTATCCTTTGATTAATAATCAGATTATACATTATACATTGGCTGAACTACAGACAGAGGTAGAAGCTCTTAGGGCATTGACCTATCGGGCTGTAGGTAAGTGGGAGTCCGTCTGTCTGTCTGTCTGTCTGCCTGCCTGCCTGCCTGCCTGTCAGTCATAAACTGAACAACACAGAGATATAATCTTTTTATGGCACTGATATGAACTATGCCAACAGCTCTGTCTGTCTCCACATATCTGTCTAGCTATTTCTTCACTCATTCATCCACTCAGTGACTGACTGACCTACTCACTCACTCACTCACTCACTCACTCACTCACTCACTCACTCACTCACTCACTCACTCACTCACTCACTCACTCACCTCAATAACATATATCAAACTACTCAATAACCCTATCTGTCTATACATCTTTGTCCCAGCTTCTAATCTATAAATGAAGCTTCTTCCAAATTAAATCAAAGCTATAAATTTACACACACATACTCCAGCCAGGTATATCAGAGGAGAAGACGTCACTTATCTAGCATCTATGTGTAAGCTGAAAGTTGGTAGATTGGCTCGCCAGGTGACAGATTCTTGTCTACAGTATTGGGGTGGCATGGGTTATACTAAGGAGGTCAAAGTCAGCAGGATGTATAGGTTAGTAACAATTCAGCGGGGTGTGTGTGTGTGTGTGTGTGTGTCTTATCAATATTTTTAGCTCGTCAGTTTATGTAGCTATACTGAAATCTTAAAGGGTGTTTTCTTCTATTTTACAGAGATTTCCGTCTTGTGTCAATTGGAGGGGGTGCTGATGAAGTGATGCTTGGTATTATATGTAAATATATGGAAACATTGCCAACTGTGAAGTAATAATTAAATGAAAGTTTTGTACGGTGTATGTTAATAGTACAATTATGTTGTAAGTTATACTAATTAAATAGGACAACATGACTATGATATATGTTCTAAATCATTGGACTTGAACAAAGTATAAATGGCAGAAATTAAGTTTATAAATAAATTTTTGTTTAGTAATTCATAACTGTGATTGCCATCTTTGGTGTCTATTTTTAAATTTACATATTTTTCTTGTGTGTAATATTATAACCTCTGTTGCAGTTTGTAAAAATATCTTCTTTTAATTTTTGGTCAGTCATTTTTAATAACATTTATCTAATATAATATATACTTTACTAAAATGATAGTTATTTGAGTTCAGTGTTGAGTAAAGAATAATTTTGTTCAATTACTGAAAATATTTTGTTTAATATTTTAGTTAACATTTATCATTATTCCAAAGCTTTAAAATACTTGATGTATTATGTTAAATTTTCACTTCATGTAGATTAACCATGGAAGAGTTATAGATGTTTCCCTCTTATGTAACTGATACCTCCAAATAAATAATTACCTAAGTATAATTATGATGATGATCATCATCTTCTTCATCATCATCTGTGAGATTTTATTACCTAATATTTGGCAAACATAGAAAAATGCATTAACTTACTGTGAACAATTGTGAACATTGTTTAATCTATACAAACAATGCTGAATGGTTACACATTATTCAATTCAATTAATTAATTTTAGAATATAAAATTCCATATAGAGCTGTTACAGTGACGTAAATAATAGACAGAAAACTGTATCTTTGACCATCTAGCACATGGGATAGAATGGAACTAAATAGACTAGAAACAATTTATTGTATTAGTCAATGGGGAACTCTGTGGAAAGCTATTCCCCAGGTGGCAACATCTGAGACCCAGTCCAAATGCTTCACTTCCAGTCAAGTCTGGGCAAAGCAAAATGGGTGTCTTATGCGTGAATACCTTTGACCAAATTACTTATTAGAATGCCTTCCAATCAGAGTTGTGTGCCAATATTTTATCATGTTGGAAGCTATCAATTCCCTCACGGTGACCTGAAGAGATACAGTGCATGGGTGAATGCTATATGACATGTTTAGCCAAAGGGCAAAGACCCCAGCAAGAGCAGTATTGACTGTTGTGTGCTGTGACACTGACAGTATGAGCATTTTGTTGCAACAAACTACCTTATAGAAACCACACACGGTGAGTTTTGTAATGCCATATCATTATCAATGCCCTGTAATCCAATTATGGTTTATTACTAGATAATAAAATCCTGCAATGAAGCAATATATTATTTTTCTAGCAGCAAACCTGGACTATTTCTGATGTATTGTAGGCCTATTCGTGGCTATTGCTATATCCGATATTGTATCTGTTAGGATATTGTATCAGCTGAACCTATGACTTAAACAATGACATTTTGTTGATTTTAGCATATTGGAAAATATAAATAATTTGATTTCTCAGGATGATTATCATTTTTCATTACAGGAATGAATGAAGCCTTTACAGAAACGCTTGGAGTCAGATGCCATTTCAACACAGTTTATTTGGAATTAAAAACCGTCAAATACAGACATGGCTAGAATACAGAGAGCAGCGAAAATGTGTAGAATAACTCTAGAAAATTCTGTAACATAGGTGGTTAGAGATACAGAGGTGGGGGCCATTGAGGAGGTAGTTGCTGAGACTGATACCATTGAAGAGCGAGAAGTTAAAACAGTGACTATGGGTTCTCAGACATATCAGAGTGGTGTGACAAAGACGAGTGAGACTGGGAGTGATTCCATAAAAATACCCTTGTTTTCCCTCAGAATGTTTATAGGGGATAATGATGCCATCCACTATTATACAGGCTTGAAGACATACAAGACATTACTGTTTGTTCTGAGTACACTAGGACCTGAAGTGCATGTGTTGAATTATATAAATGGAACCATATCCCAGACAGAAGTTGTTGATCAGGTTCTCATGAAACTAAGACGATATACAACAAATTTTGAATTATCGAGGCTCTTTAACATATCCGAGTCAGATGTATACAACAATTTTGTACATGGACCCGCTTCATGTCATTTCAGTGGATAGAGGTGTCTCTATGGCCTGACTGTGATGTGGTACATTTCTTTTAACCAGATGGTTTCAAAGCCAAATTCGCTACAACACGAGGAATTGTTGATGGTACTGAATGCCTGATCAAGAAACCATCATCCCTCTTCATGCATCATACACATACAAGTTTTTTAATGAATTTGTAATACTGGGTGATGGTGTATTTGCTATATCTTGTTAAATAAATAATTTGAATATAAAACCAGTTTTGTTATAGACTGCTAGTTTGTTGAATGAGAACAATATTTAACTACCAGACTCTAACTTATGGTAAAAAATGATATTTCCATTACCATACATACTCTTTCCCATTCATAAAAAAAAACATATTCACATGAACAACTTGATCTAGCTTTATACTCATACATATTTAATTATAACAAACTATCCATCTCTTTTTTTTATTACATCTGTGCTCTAATATTCTACCTATCAAGTTAAACAGGATCATTCCTATTTTTGGACCTATTGGTATGCTAGACAGATAAGGTCTGATTTATTAAATACCAAGGATTATATAACATCTTATTTGTTATGGATTGATTAATAATGGATAATTATTTTCAAACATGCACACACTATTTTGATTAACTCCTTCAGGGCAGGAGTCAAATAGTAAATGCATTTGACTATATAAGCAATGTTGCAAGCTCTGATAGAGAGTTTTACTTTATATTTTAGTCAACAGCAAGAGTTTGTCATAGACTTAAAAATTAGTTGTTAAAAATGCATGTTCCCAGATGCTGACTGCAATGCTCTAGGAGTAAATATCACAATATATAAATTAGCATTTTAACTATCTAAACAACAGAACCAAAGATAATAAGCCTGCGGTTCCGGGAGCACAAAGTAGTTTTGGACCGGGTTTCTCTGTGCTGCCACCTAGTGAATGCCCCACATAGTTCCCCATTGCTAGAAGCACTTAAACATATTGTAAAACTATAAAAACTTGTAAACCAGCATCCCAAATGAACTATTATTATTATTATTGGCATACATTACAAAATACCCTCCCAACTATGAACACCAAAGAATGTTCTGTAGTTATTATTAAAGACTACTACAACACGCTTATATGAATATTGTTTATATTTGGACCATAAATAAGCATTACAAACGACTGATCTGAATATTTTACTGGAAGAACATGTTCTGGATAGACGATAAGCATATTTCCTTTGGAATAGTGATATGACATGTCTCATGATATCATAATCCTCGTGTTTGTCATGTATAAATATTTGTTATTAGATAGAAGAGTCAGAATTACATTATTAAGACACGGATTATGTACAAATAAATAATTCAATCAATTTGTCTTGAACCACATACAATGTCTTTTTCTCGTTAACAATAATCAAATACGTCAGCACAGATATCAAGCACAGCTGATGGAGCTATAATACAGGTATCCCTTGCATGTATTAAATTAACCTGGTACTTTAATGTATCTACGTATTTTAGTATTATTTTATGTATTTACATTAGTGTACAAATCAAATGAAATACGTTATTGGACTCGGGGCGGAAAAGATAGAATTGTTTACGTATACAGTAAGTTTGTTTATAATATCAAAATATCAGTAGACAACATTAATATTACTTTAAATAATTTAAAAAAGAAACACCAATTATTTATATTATCAAATCCTTTTGAAGCATCAAAACAACATATATAAACTGGACTGAAACGTTGATTATAGTATATTGTTACTTGTTAAACAGTACGCATACACATCCGTTCCATGTTGACAATGGAGGCGCATATATATATATATATATATATATATATAGTCTTTCTCTATAATAAAACCCCTTTGTTCTTTATAATAGAAAAAAAACGATGGCCTTCGTAACAAACCTGTAAACATAGAATATGTGCTTGTGTATATTTAAGGTATTCACTTTGCACCGGGTTTGTCAATTGTTTACTTCATATCGCATACAGAAAATCGAAATATCACCATTTGCGTCTAATATAAGTCTTTGTAGTGGTCATACTATACCATAGATTATTTCCACCGTGTAACACCTTCTAAGGTAGACGTCAGTACATTTATATCAGTAGCTGTGCTCCTTTTCGTGAACGTATCAATTACTACAGACTAACTATGACATTATTTCCTGTACTAGTTTTAGCATTTGGTAGTCCTATGGTTTAAAGTAAGCCGTATCTACCTTTGGCCGATCGACAAATTGTAAACATTCTTTATTAGCCACTTAACAGAATGACCATTTTTACGTTAATCATCGGTACATCATATAATGACGGGTAACAATAATTTAATTATAGCCCACACGCGTGCCGGTGATGTGATATGCATGATAATAGTGAAGATTCCAATGACAAGTGGGACGCGCGCGCACACACACACACAGAAAGACCCCTAATTACAAAATCACAGACTTCTTCAAACTTACAGTATTACAATTGTTGGATTTATTAAGTGCATATTTTCCAAACAAAAATACCTTAGCTAGTGGCGAGGGTGTGTCTTATATAGTTATATTGGCGTGAAGCTGACCTTTATTATTACCGGATTATAGGTAAACTATCAATGGAGTCATCTGGGTCACCTTTATGTCAATTATTTTCACTCTGACAGTGGAATTAATTGGTCTCAGATAGATGATGATGATGATTGGTGTTTTACGGCCACTTTTGTGCACAAAGTAGGCTAAATGGCCCGAGCGACCTTCAAAGGTAATGAGGCGAAGTCAAAGACGAAACAACCTTCAGATATGTCCACGCCGAGATTTGAACACGGGTGGTAGTGATCTGTAGTCCAACACGTTACCGCTAGACCACGGAGGCGCCCCAAGGTCTCAGATAGAGCTCGTTCGTTCCATAACGAAGATAACAAACCTAGATATAGTTTGTCTGTGACTCTAATAACGTTGTTAACAACCATGGCACAATATAAACATACAAACAATATAATAAAATATAACTGGACGTATTCTGTCAATAACATTTAGCAAGGCTGGTAATGCACTGCAGGACCGTGGTTCGAATCCCAGTTATCAAATCGTTTCAGTTCATTTCCCTTGGGCGTCGCCCTTCAACCATTATATGTCTCAGATGTGACCAGCGCTAAATTCAAACTAAAAATTCGTATAATAGTAATTATTATTATTATTATTATTATTTAATACAAACCATTCAAAGGCGCTGTATAGTTAAAATCCAGTAAAATTTGTCTGAAGTCAAACAAAAAATCCGAGTGATCGATATTATTTACTGATGAAGGCAACTGGAATGGTTTTGTATAACTTGGTGGACTTTAAACTGGGGGTTCTTTCATTCAAATCCGCAAGCAACCAGTTACTGAGCCTCGAAACGGTCAGTGTAAGATTCAGTCATAAATCGTTATACGACTTAATTACCCATTAAAACAGTTTAATTAACGGGGAGTTAATGAATTGTTATTTTCATGTAATCTCTGTACAAATGGTGGAGCTATGCCAAGCGAGCGACAAAGTCAACGAGGCGAAGTGAAACATGAAACACCCTTCATACATAGATTAGACGCGATGTGAATTCTGGGAGCCTGGTGATGGATAGCTCTAATGAATAACGTCCTTAGTCTTAAGAACAGAATCTGGATACTAACTATAAATTATATATATATATATATATATATATATATATGTGTGTGTGTGTGTGTGTGTGTGTACAACATACCGTCACATGAGACATAAAGCGGCTACTGCACAAATTTCCGATGTAGAAAAAACGTCTATAACGATTAAATGGTGACCTACTGTGTATGTGACTCACTCTGTATCTAAAGAACAGACTGATAAAATCCCACGATTATGACTAATAATGAAATATATTGTAAACACAGCCGTTCACCTGGAGACATCGCTGACATAAAATCCTGTCTATTATAAACTACATAACCCACAGGTGTAGGTAGACTTTAATGAATCATCAGTGATTCACACCTATATAACATTACTACACCTAAACTTAATAACTGTGTATAGTGTTACTGTTTTGATGACATTGTAACTATTAGCTGTGAAAAGGTTGTTTTCGACTGACGTGTCTGTCGTGGGAAGGTTGATGTTTTGTTGTTGTTGTCGTTGTCTTTGTTGTCGTTGGTTTCTTAGTGCGGAAGAAAACAGCTTTATAACGGCTATGTTTACATCAATACAGTAATTGTAGTTATAACTGGCGTGCACTCACGTCTTATGCACGTGCGACCTACATTTAGACAGTAGCTGACTCGGTAGAGGGGTATGCAGTGTTTCTATGGGTTCTAGATACGATTCGCGTTGCAGCTGTTCTTTAATCATCCACACACCTCAGTAAACTCGGCTGAAAATACGACGTATACAGTAGGCAAGGACACGCCCTTCATAATCCATTCTTTGGCGTAGTGAGGGCGCTTGTGTGTCTCAGTGACCCAGGAGTTTTTGGCTTCGGTTAGAGACACCCGAGCTGGTTCTTGTCGGTGGGTAGTGGCTAGTGGCTAGACTGATATGGACTAAGGGTAAGGTAACTCTAACAGAAACCTCGAATGCTGAAGTCAGAGCTATTGGGCCACATGGCACATTCTGATAGACCACAGTACCACGCATCAACAGCTAGTAAAGCGAATGAAAGTTAGAAGAAACCAAGTACAAACATTCGTACTCAAGACACTGTTTATTACATAACCTGGTGATAGTTTGGATAATTCAGATATAGCCAGTACAACAAAATCTTGCATTTACCAATTAATTCGCGTTGCATTAATAATAGTAGTAGTAGTAGTAATAGTATCATGGCCATAAACTGTGCTTTCGACATTCTTCTTTTCAACATTATATTAGTTTATTACAATCTTAAGGCTTAATTAATACGAATTAGACGAAATGTTTTCATTAAATGCTATACATAAGCCATTTTGTATTCGAATAAAATGTTTGGTTTATTTCAGTGAGTCTTCTTATGGAGGATTTATTATTTGTATAATTACCTTCATACCTGTACCTTCTTCACAAAAGTGTATATATCTATATCACGCTAACAATAGAACCATTTAAATTTTCAACAAACCCCTTTATCCCCATAACTAAAAAGCTCTTGAGAAACCCCAGGAATTGTTTGGCGGCATGTGTGACTTAAGCTTTGTCGCTTTCCTAAAGCTTAACTTAAGTTGAGAAAAGTCGGAGAGTTGGACAAGTACTTTTATCTAAGCACGATGTGTGTAAATAATTTGTATAGGTTAATGATCGATATTCTGAAATATTCATGCAACCAAGAATCTGAGCCTCAGATTCTTAATTGCATCTAACTACGGATAAATCGAACTGATTTCACTTTTGGAACAGTGGAATATCGGGCTAAAATCAAACATTATCCAAACCCTATCTATAATCTGATATTAATATCTTAATAATAATAATAATAATAATAATCTAAATTGCAATTACTGACATAGTTGGCTACCTTATTAAAAAGTTGCAGACAGTCAATATATTCTGACGGGGACTAATTCTTAATAAATTTAGAAGTTTTAACACCTAACATATTTGGCACCAAAAATAATATAATTTTCCTGGCTGGAAGTCTCAACTAAAAACGGTCTCAACTAAAAAAAGGTGCCCCACCTCTAAAAACAGCCAATTACAGATGCAGTTCTTTTATCCTATAAAATTCCTGTCAATGAGGCACATCTGAAGATTCACTGATATCACTCTGCAAATTGTTTTGGTTTAAGTGCACCCGCTCTGATATATAAATGGTTAACCCAGTTTATTTCTCAATAATATTTTCCGTCTTCTATTACTCTGTCTCATTCTGTTTCTTCCTTCTCACAAAGCTATCTTTTCGTAGTCGTACCAGTTTCTTGACTCCTGACAGATGAACATTTATCAGTGTCTCACAAATATATAAAGATACTAGTATAACAGCATAGCACACTAGTGTGATACTAAAGATGAGTGAACTACCGTTATCATCAATATGGTTGTCAATTTGGTCACTGGTGCTGTTTTCTCTTCAGTCATGGACAACGTTTCGTTTTTGGGCCACTCATCTGGAATGATTATATCAGTGAGTATTTGAAGTTGGCTACTGACATCAGGTAGTTGTTCATCAACTTGATTCCCTCAGCAATAACCTCCTTGTCGTGTCATAGAACGTTGGTGCATCACGAAGGCATTCGACTAGATTAGCAAAATGTGGTTCTACACCCATCGGTCCATCAATGTCACCTGTAAGACGAAGCTTGACAGTCATCCAGTCGCCGATGTTAACTGTTTCAACCTGACCATCCTCTGCATCAGTCATTATTCTTTCAGGATATATGAAATTGGACAAATGTAGATAGCCTTGTCAGACAAGTAAACATTATTGTGTAGACACCTCGCCAACGATACCATCACGCTCACTTCCTAGTATTGCTCTGGTGACATTGGTTGAACAGCTGTCCTATGGCCGTAAAACTGAACGTTGTTCACCTGACTGCTTACCCGACCCTGTCAAATGCCTTCTTGTCGTTCTGTTATAGTCGCTTCTCATCGAGAATATGGAATATAACGAACGCAATAGAATAGTAATATGAAGAAGAAAAAAAACATGTTGTTAGATGACTATCTTCAGGTGTATAGTTCGGTCTTTGTCTTTCTTTTACATCTCTTTCCTAAAATAAAATAGTTTTTCAAAACAAAGCTGAATACTATCTTCAAGATACGTAAAAAACCTAATTAGTTTCTTCTTGCTTCTCTTTTATATATATTTTATTTTACCGAGTACATCATTATAACTATTGCTGTAGTTGTTGTTGTTGTCTAAGCAAAAATGGCGTTATGTTATAACACACACATACACACACACACACAGAGAGAGAGTACTATCCCTATAAATGGCAAATAGCCAGCGGCCTACAAATGACCAGAAGTTTGTTTTGTACGAAGAACTCAAACAAATCGAAGCCAGCGACCAAGGACAGTTTATGTACAGTTAGAACTAGAATATACCGGAAATATCACCCTCATTACATGGTCAGATTCTCGCTACAAGCTGTTTCCTCGGGAGCCCACCGCCTCTTCTGTCTATCTATCTATAGGTAACACGTCACGCTTCACCGACCAGCCACCTAGCGGGGGCACGATTAATATTCATGGCTGCCGCATGTTTGACGCAGTTGCCGACTACGAGAGATGGCACCTGCTAAATATTAACATTCAAATGCCGGTCTAAGTACAGATTCTACCTGCTGACATCGTCGTTTAGGTTGTCGATGTGGATCAGCCGACGTGATCTGGAGCCACATATTGGCCTATAGGTGTGTCATTTACAGGTTGTTTACCTGGAGTAACAACAGTGATCAGCGACCGTGTGAGTTCAGGTGAATTTCACCGGCCGTCTCGCCATATAGCTGTTGGCTTGGACCTGTGTTCACGAACTGGTGGTAAACACATCACGCCGGGCTGCTGTGGCATACATTATGGGAACGTATTCAGTTCAGGTGAGTGAGCTACCTTCGTATTATCGGTATTGAATGATCACAGGTGATGTCAAACATTCGGTGATTGGGGATGTATGGGTGGATTCATCACTAACCAGCAGTATACATCACATCAATATTGGCGCTTGTCACTCGTGCGAGCTGTGTTGATGTGGGCTGAAACATGGATGACAGAACATGTTGTTTTCATCAGAGTCCGTCGCATGTGACGTTTCCCATGTTATATTTCACACCGTTTTGGCCAGGTACTCGTTAGTCGCCGAAGTTAGGCGTTATTTAGAGAAACTGACAAATTTGATCCAGCGCGCGGCCTTCGACAAACACGGTTGTGTAAACATTGATAGATGGGTGCGTGATAAAACACTCGATCCCATGGAATGCTTCACGAATTTGAATAGTTTCGGCGGAGAGGGGGGGGGGAGGCTTGTTAATCAAATATCATACAGGAAATGTCTTCCACGAACCGCTTCAATGTGTGCTGCGTATCTCGAAGTGCAAATGCTGTAACCAAGAATTAGGCATAACGATCTGGTTCACAGGCCAGCCCGTCATCGATAACAGCCACGAGAAAAAGCCACTCTATTGAATCATTATCCGGGAAATAGCATTAAATATGCACCAATTGTAAACAAGTTTGTTTATGGATTAACCCCACGCTGTTATAAACAGTATTACACAGTGGCGATGTTTGCGTGTTGTTTTGGTCTTGGCGAGTTGCTGTAATGCTGATAAACTGGTCAGTTCACGTTCTAGAGGAAATTGCACCGATCACCTCATATGTTTCGACGATGTCGTGCCTTAACACGCGAGGGAATATACTCAGTGTATTTAGCATACACTGGGTAAATGTTATATAAATCAATGAAGCTCAGATCGATTTTCCTGTGTTCGCCAATATTTGTTTCAATTACTCATCGGTCTTTATTTACAAATTACGTATCATCAAATGTCTCGCCATTTAAAACCGTCCTTAAGTCTACCAATACAAATACCTTTCTACGGAAATTTTACAGAGGGTATGCCATATATTAAGAGAGTGTTACGCGAAGATTAAATAGTTGTATTTAGATAAGGCTGTCACTTACCATAAACCAGTAAGTTTGGCGTACTTCATTATTACAAAAGAAAGAATTCGACATTTATTTTCCGTATTTGTTAATAACTATTGACTGACAGGTGGTGCTCAAAACATATACTGGTATGACTGAAAACACTTTATGGTAGAATAGAAGGCTCGAGTGTAAGCCGAAAAATACAGGAAGCAGACAAAACCTTTGATGAACATTGGTCTATATTGTACCATTTATTTGTGAGAGCTTTTGTTATTAGCCAACGACGGAGAAGCATTTTAAATGCGTTGCATGTCGTGACATATAACGGTTAAATATTACATAATGGTGTTTGGTGGCCTAGGCAAGGAAGGGGTCATGCAATATGTACTTTATCGAAATTATAAAATGTCATGTTTGATTATATAAAGATAGTTGTTATGTGTATTCACAAATTAATATATAGGTGTATGTGTGTGTGTTTGCATAGTGTGTGTGTGTTAGCTGTGTGCGTGTGTGCGTGTGTGAGTCAATTCATTATTTATTTGGGGAATATCTTTAAATTAAGTACTTTGTTTACCACATTCTCCTTGTCAACATTGTCCTATTTTAATTTTATGAAACAGTTAAATTGTAGTGTGTTGAATAAACGTGAACTATATTTTCTCGCCACTACGACGTGGCCATGCAATCAGTTATGATACAAATAAGGCCAAGGCCATTTCATTATTCGGCCTCTGTTTGTTAAATAATAGCTTAGACCTACATATAGCTGTTTTCCTGTTCATTATGTATCGAGTATTACCAGTGTAAACAATACCAGGTGGTCAAAATAAAATTGGCTATCCAGTTACACGTTTCTAAAGTGGACAACATTTTATGGTTGCCAAAAACAGCAGTACCATCAAATTGTCTGATCAGTGGACAGCACACACACACACACACACACACAATTCGGCATTATGGAGTTGTTGCTGAATATTGTATATAAATAGAATGGGCTCACCTGATCCCGACAAAACAATTAAATATTATTTCACAACAACTATACACCATCTTTACCATGTCATACCTTTTCACGGCTCTATTCACACGATCAAACGAACTGAATTCGTTTCGGAAATAGTATTGCCTCGGGTATGTAGAGAGCCCTTTAATCACGTGACACTTTGTAATAAAGGTTAGTAGTAGATATGACGTGACACTGTAATATTAGTTACTGTTGTTAATTTAGATGTTATTTTGTTACTCTCAGTATAGTAATTACGACATTCGGCAGGTTTATCGTTTTCAACAGACTGTTGTTGATGCTGTAGAAGTGTTCTATGAGATAACATTCTGACATCGTTGGTGGTCTTACGCATCTATTTCTTTATTTGTCGTTTATATTTTGATAATATTTTTGTTGTTGTAATTTTCTGTCTAATAACGGCGTGTCACGTGGCATTTATCCAATCGTTGTAAATTTATATAAAAGTCAGTGTTTTATGACTTTCTTCAAAGACTAAAGCAATACATACATTATGGCGCAAAATCAGAACATCGGAGACTTCAACTCCATCTTGTATTTAAAAATATAGTATATCTGATCCACCTTCATGATAGGACAACATTTAACACCAACATGACAGTTAATCATGTCATTCTTGCCCTACTGACAGTTACAGATATCAAGTATATAGACATTTGACGAATAGCAGAATAAACTTGTTTATATATAGTTGTAGACGATTTTTGTTGGTTTTGTTTGGCTGAAGGACAAATAGTCGTCCAAGTTAGCACACATCCATCAACGGTATCAATAAGATATTATCAACCGGATTTTTACCATAACTGTTGGCATTTCCTATCATTACAGTTACCAATGATGTTAAACACCTGTCCGTTATAACGGTTACAGTACACGGGACAATATTGCCAACGTTCGCAGCCATACCTTTTTAAAATATAATTTTCCATGAAACTCCTGTAAAAGTCGAAACAGTCTAATGTAATGAGAGATTAAATTCAAGCAGGATTATATTCTGATATATTAATGGCTTCAATTACATTTTGGCTAGACACAGTTTTGAGCTTTCTTCTGATATAATGTTGTGTTACGGTTTGTAGAATATACGAACTAAATAGCCGTTCTATGAACGAAGAGAGTCGAAATAAAGTGACTTTGTTTGATATTTGGAATGTAAAAGGAAACTAGGACAGGGCCCACTCTGCTCTGAGTGATCTTATCAGGATAGAATTGTGCTCTCTGTCTACTTGGTGGATGACAGAAAACAGTGCCCGCCAATTCGCGATAAGCACCTTTTATGTGCCGTTTCGCGTATTCTCTTCTCGGCTAATGACATTCTGTTCTGTCTCTCTTTTGGAACGTGAAAAAAACAACTCGCCCACAATATAGTATGGTAAAGTATGTTGTACGATGTTGTTATCACGATAAGATATGTATGGTATGCTTAGTCGGCATGTAGGGAGGGGGTATGGTGGTCGTATGAGCTACGTCGTGGCGGTTGCTGATGTGGCGGGCTGGTGGCGTATGGGTGTTTCATTTATCAGACGTGGTCGATGGTAGGCGAGAAATGTCTCCCAGGTACTTAATTAATAGTACTTGGCCTATCATCGGAATAGAGCGAGAAGATTTTTATGCGAAATAAAGCAGATTTATTACCCCGAGCGAAGTGTTCCGACATAGCTGTCATTTACCTAGCAAACAAACACCTATCGTCGTTAGCCCTGTAAGCGGTTAGGATGAATGCGCATTTTGCCAGCATTCACATCCCACAAATATGACTTTGAAGGTAGGATGACCTGTTTCCATATGTTACACCTGTTTGTGACAAGGTTATAGTTGTGTGTTATTGCGTTGACACTAGCCAATGTTTACATTTGTAATTGATCTCCGCTGACTCGCCGATGTCCCGCGCTGTTTAAGGTCAGAGTGTAAAGATGTATGGCGCACCATCAACGTTTTAATACAAGCCATAGACACGACATTGACTTAACCGTAAACAATCGTGACATAATTATACAAATATCTTAGTTCGGAAAAGTGTTCGGGAAAGATCTGAGATTTATCATTGCCACGTAGCTCGATCTAAACATTAAGAACCTCATAGTTATTATATAATAGGTATGATGTTTCATCAACAGAATTTCAAAAACTTTAAAAAGGATTTTTATTCTGAAAACAATTTGCTATATCCGTATTTTTTTCTTCGTAGCTCTAGAGTGACATTTGTCAACTAAACAAGCAATCATGTTTGACCAAGGAGCATTTGGCCTCATCCAGGATGAGTATGGCAGCAGTACGCACAACGAAAGAAGGAGACGCAGACAGGAGTCTCATGGAAGTAGTGGTCGTGGCTCCCGAGGAAGTTCTGTCCGAGAGGTCAGCGATCATCTTGACGAATTTGATGCCGACGAGAGACGTCGGGTAAAGACTGGTCCTGGAGGAAAAAAGTTCCTGAAGAAGGTTCAGGTACGTCAGAAAACGGCTGCCCTTTCACCTTTTGTGTTTTTATGTTCATTATGACTTCGTGGTTTTAAACACTGTTTGGCTCTTATTTTCTAACTTCTCTGTAGACACACATAACGTTGGTTGCAGTCGAAACTTCCTTTGGGAATCTCTAAACAGCAGTGTTATTAAAATAATGTCTTGTTTTATTTTGTCCAGAATGAATTGGAGGAACAACGCCAGGAATGGAAGGATGAAGTGGACAAACTGACGAATGGCAATGTCGTACATAGAATACCGAAAGATGCTCACGTACAGGGAAGTAACAGTTTCGTGGATACCAGCTCGGGGATGGCAATCTTCACGACGTATGTCAACATCAGCGAGTTCCATCCGCGCAGCATCGAAGTGGACTATGACAACTTATCGAACAAGCTCGTCATTCGCGGCAGGACCATAAACGGCTCCGGTACCATGACGAAGACCTTTACTCAGAAGGTTCAGCTGCCTCGCTATGCTGACGACCAACGGCTGACGACGAAGCTGAGCAAACGAGGGATCCTCAAAGTTGAAGTTCCTCTTCTTTACTATTTCCCCGAACAGCAGAATAAAGGAAGAGACATAAAGTCGTTCGTGAACGAGGTTCGCACCAACAAAGACGGCACCCAGACCCTAGAGATATTGGTTAATACGGGGCCTGGGGTGCGCGCCAAGGACTTGCACGTTCACGTGACTGACGACCGACTTCTGTTGATAACGGCTGACAAGACGGACGAGAACGGCGAAACGACCAGAAAGTTGATTAAAAAATACACGCTCCCGCCGACGGCAAACGTCGACCGGATCCGGTCCAGGATGGGAAGAGATGGACGTCTCATGGTTTTAATACCGCTCGCCAGAACACGATGACGTTCCCAACTGGAACCAGCAATCGAGCACTGACCTCTCGGTGTGCATCAGGTCCGTGCTACATTTTCATTGCGAAGTACGTGGCATCCAGTCCAGATTGGCTTCTACTAGTTTGACAAAAGAAGACATGTATGCTTCTGGTAATAGTGTCACCTATTAACCAATTAGCTGGTAGACTTATTTGTAGACTTTGCTCTATCCGTTGACGCTGTGCTTTGGGGGCATTCACGGTGACAGTCAATGGTCCACAGGTTGTCATATATAAATGGTGTCTGGGCGTGTGTCGGTGCTTATGTGATTTAGATGTGGACGGTAAGATCGACCAAGAAAGCATCACGTGACGTTTTTCTTTTGTTCACCTTGTTCCTTTTTGGTAGGTTATAATTTAGGTACTGAATCATCCCATTGAATTCAATAATTAATCTAATTAATATGCTTTTGGCCATTTATTAGCAGTACAAACGTAAGCATTATCCTCAAATAAGTTGATTGAAAGGATTAGTTGCAACATAGAGATCTTATACGCAAAGCACATATTTGTAGAATGTATTTAAGTACGTACGTGTTTAAGATTTTGTGTATAATGTTTTCTCATTCAACACTATTTTATTGGCTGTTTATTGGTAATTGTTATAAACACACACATGCACACACACACACATGTACACACATGCACACACACATGCACACGCACACATATTCATTTGTAAAACTGGGAATAAAAACAAAACGTTATGACACTGGTGTTTTACTTCCCTAATCGATTCCTCATTGATTTATGAATCTACATCCAATATACGACCAGTCTAATGTTTGAAATTGATCCCTTCCTAACACATCAAATTTAATACCTGGTTATACATTTTTGTGTACCATTTTGTTTTGTTGATCAAAGGGTAATATCCCAGCAGCTTATTGTGAATCATTGTCAACCTTTAAATATGTGTAAAATTTCACCAATCTTAGCTTCAAAAGGAGTGAATAATTGATAAGCATTTACTCTTGAACATTCATCATATCTGTCAATTTATTATAAATGTAAATACTTTTATGAAGTGAAGTCTACCAAGATTGGAAGAAAGCACAATAAACTCCCGATATGTAATCTATTTCAGATATTTAACATGTGACATGAAATATATGTGAATTATTATATGGACATGTATTTCATGAACTATGTGGGTGTATATTCAGAATGAACTGAATATTTTCACTAATATTGAATAGGGGTTTGTCTTCACACTTGTGTACCTCTTCTAGGAAGCAAAATTATCCTATGTTTTACCAAATTGGCAATTATCTTATGGAAACTGGCCTTATGGAAGAAACTGAATAATGTAATTAACCACTCTAAAATAAATGTTACAGTGTTTGATTATTAGTGTTTCTTTACGCATTTGAAAGCACTGAGATTTTAGCTTCAATTTTGTTTAGTTGGTGTTGTTTCGGTCATTCGCAAAATAATTTTTATTATAATAATATGCTATTCCAAAAAGTGATATACAAATATTATGTTCCTATACAAAACATTACATTTAAACAATCACAATGCATTTATTAAAGATGTATTTCCTTCTTCTGGAAAAGTTGTTTGCTTAATAAAATGTGGAAATTTTGTGAAGTTAAAGTGTGGCTTTTATCAATAGTTTTTTATATTATAATTAAGTCCGTTTTCATTAAGCAGCAAAATAAAACTTTGCTGGTTTATTTTAGAGTTAGAAAAGTATTTAGGACTGCGTTGTTTTTCATATTTACTAGGTCAGCTGAATGGTAATTGTTCGTGTTCCACGTGCCTGTATGGTGGGTGAGTCAGTGAGTGCGTACATATGTTTTAGTATTATGAGATAGGGCACTGGCACTGAAAACAGTCTTTGGACAATTCATCGATGTACTAAATCCATACCTGTAAGTTTTCACGTGAGACATATAATGCCTTACCAGTACCTAATTTGCTGTGCAAGAGAATTTAAAACGCGAATCATGATTTGGGATAAACCTGTATTTATGAACAATTTCAAATACTTTTAATCGCTCGAAATGAAAATAAAAAATTACCACCAGAGACTAATGTTCAGGTTTCACGTAAAACCTGAAGAATTATTTGACCGGTAATAAGAAGTTTAGTCGTATCTGATGTGTCAAACTTGTAATAAGTTCGCAGAAGTGGAAATAATAAAAAGATTTATCACCCAGAACGAAACAATGTCAAACATTATCATTTAAACAAAACAAAACAAAAAAGAATAAACATTATATAATTTAACAAGATTAAAAGACGCGCTCCACTTCTGTGGTTTAGACCATCGGGCCATATAACTAATCGTTTAGAATATATATATATATTTTTTGTTTTTGATCAGTGAGCATCATAGTCCCAATAATAGTCCCGTCTAATGTCATATTCACAGCCGTTTAAGACTCTTCTGTCAGAATTGTTGGCGAGCACACAGATAAATAAACACACACACACACACAACTGTTTTTATTTATTTAGATGATATATTTTACAATACCGTGTGTGTGCGCGCGCGCGTGTGTGCGTGTGTTAGTGGACACACACACACACACACACAACCAATGTTAAACATTTCTCGTCACACCCCCACAGGTAATCGGATCACGGTATATTTACACGTTTCGCTGTTCAGCAAACAATATAAGACATAAACCGACTTTTTTGGAGCGTGTACAAACCCGATCAAAGATCTATGGTCTTAGCGACAGCGCCACAGTGAACCCACTCAAAGTCGTCACCAAATCAATGTCTCTCTCGCTCTCTCTCTCTCTCTAACATCGGCTTGTTGATTGTGAACCATAAGTTCTAGACACTCGGTGCAGCCCACCTAGACGGCGAATGGAATATTTACCAATATTTGTCCATAGGAACCTATCAACAGGATGTTGTCATCTTGTGCTTTAAGCATAATTGTTCTCCGTATTTCGACGACTCTATTTCGGTGACAGATTTAGTGACACCTACACATCTCTGGCTTCCACGAACTATTCACATTTAGTCGAGAAAACTGGATCATCAGTTATCCGGATACCAGGATAGCATTGTTTATTTTATGTGGATATCTTCTGACGGTTGTTGATTGACAGAAAGAGACAGAGGGTTCTGACTTAAGGCGAAATGGCTGCTACAGATCTGATTAGGCCACACACAGCCATGGGCTACAACAAACAATTTAAACGATCCTGTAATCAAGTTCAGGTAAAATATGATATGATAATATTGTCTTTGTATATGCATAAACATATGCATATCCATGTGTTTCATGCCGTTCCAGAAAGTATGTAGTATAGTATGCTATCAATATATATATATATTTCTGGAGATACGTATGTATTCATATATGTAGCGCTATATGCACGTATCTGTGTATCTATATACGTACGTGTGCGTATGTGTGTGTGTGTGTGTGTGTGTGTGTGTGTGTGTTCCAAACACCGACTCAGACATAGAGGTAATCCTTGTATAAATACTAGAACACATAAGAACAACTTGGCAAGTCTACAGCCTCAATCACACACACACACACTTAAGGCATGTGCGTATGTGGGCATCCATGGGTCAGTGCCCAAGCACGGGTGTGTCCGTGTTCGGGAACTATATCAATGAATAGTATTCATGTCGTAACTAAAATAAGTTGTACACCGACAAAAAAAACTTTTCTCCAGCTAGCAGACCATCTCCTACTTCCTGGCTTCCAAAAACATCTCCAAGACTTCTACATGAAGGCCAGTCCCGAGGACCGACTCCGGTGTGCTGACCTCATAACTGATCTGGATCAGTCGGATCCCAGGATTCGGCTCCCGTATAACGAAAGACCACAATCGGAGCTCAAATATAAACGGCCCCAAACAGCCATGGCCTGCCTTGGTCAGTATTATTATTGTGTTATTGTTGTCAAGAGCCACGTGTACCCTCTTAATCAGCTTATGGCATATTATTTAGTCGTGTTATACCTATACATTGTCATATTAATTACTTTAGTGTGCACTGTTAAGTTTGTTAATCTAGGTATGTATGGTATTGCAGGTGTGATTTTTATAAGCATAATCCAATTAATCATTAGAATGGCTTTGGTGGCGTCCACACCGTGAAAATAACCTTTATGACTCCTAAGAGAATTATTAGTTTAAATTTCCATGTATGCGTATCCATTCATCTCTCCGTCCGTCCATCCGTCCGTCTGTCGATCCATTCATCCATCCAAACATACATACACATATTGAATCATACATTTTTGAAATACCACATACTGGGCTCAATCTAGTACCAAATCTGCCTCAGCAAAAGTTGCTAAAGAGGCATATTTTCCTTTAGCAATTAAGATTTTTCTTTAGCAGAAGCCAATTTGTAGCGTGAATAATATTCTGCGATTTTTTCAACTTTTATAGTTATTAAACATATTGGGCTATAATGTAAGATGTGAGTTACTTGGACAGTTGGTTTTGATATTTATCAATTTATATATTGTGTAGTACCAATAATATACCTATTTATAACAGTAAAATTGTGAAAAGTAAAATATTTATTAAAACATCTAACCGATTATATGTCACTCTGCAATTGAAACTTGCACAAAATACCTTTTCTGTTTTTCATCTTGGAACATAATACAATGTACATATACTAAAATATGTGATGTCTAGTTTCATTAAATCATGCAAACATGGACAAGTCACAAAATGCATTGTCTAGAGACATTTTTTAATCTGTTCTAAAAACACACCTGTTCAAGGTTGCTTTCACAGATAAATAATTACTATCTTTTAAATCATTGACAGGGTTTTTACAGATATATTATTTGGGGTATTATTATATTACATATTATTTGTACAGCGCCTTTGAATGGCTCCTGCTAGTAAGGGCGCTTTATTAAATATATTAGATTATTATTATTATTATTCTCCAATACAAGTACATTTACATTGAAATAAACCTGATATAGCCCAATAAATGAACTGATAAATACTAAACTAAGACTGAATGGCAAGATTTGAATCAAGGCTAGAACTATTAAATATAGTTTATATCAGCATTCTGGCGCTCATATTAACAACTGATATAAAGTAGCCCCAAAACCTGGAGGAGATTAAAATTATAATAGAACATTTGAGTTTTTGACCCTAAATGGTTCTAAACTAGACTAGACATTTCTAAAGCTTGGTGTCATATTACACAGATTAACGCCAAAAACAAATGAAGACTACGTGTATATAAAAAAATGGTAATGACAATATTGTAGTGCAAACGATATCAGGAGGTTTAGTAACCTCACCGAACACAGAAATAACAGCACGTAACATGATAACACAAGCCATAATTTATGTATATCTATATCTACAGATATGTGTAATACTGCTTATTTTATATCCTTTGCATTTGATATCACAGCTCTTAACTCCTTTCTTTTTCAGCCAGCCCCGTGTCAAATGCCCTTCAAGTCAAACCTTTCCAGTTCTGGGCATTCCAAAATTTCACCCACCCCTCGTCTTGAACAGTTTTATGACGTCACTACAAGTCTAACCCATTTTCTTGATGCTGGGGGTAAATGAATTTATCTAAAACAACTAAAATCGGACCATAAGTTTAGAATCTAAATCGGCATTACACACCACGTGGACTGTTGCTGACGCCGAAACGAGACTCCCACGTGCTTTTCTTTTCAGTAATGCTGAGGTGATAAGCCAATGGCAGTCCTTTTCGTTAGTACCCATTATAAACATCCGTTTCGATCACTGATTTCGACATTTATCAGCGTACTGTGATTGGTTTTAATATTCAGCTGAAGCTACCCATGTGAACGTTCAAATATCAACTGCACGCATAATTCTCTGGTAATTCAGGTCCATGGTCACAAGTATTAAAATAGAAAAAAGACAGATTTGATGAATAAAAATGAAATATTGCTGAAATTAGAACAGAAATTCGCGAATAAAGAAAATACGAGTGGCCAGCCTGAGTCCGGGCATATAAAGTCAATAATATTTGTGAGTTTTCGCGTTGTGCGATTTCCTTGTGGCGTTTTCATCCAGTCATCATAATATCAGATATAGGATTGTCACATAATCATAACGTTTCGTATTTTATTCTACAGAACAGTACCGGGATCCACTTGACCCATACAGTACCACGTACAAACGAGAATACAAAACGCTCCAATTTCAGCCGACAAAACCTATTAAGTAAGTAGACAAATGTATTATGTATGTTACCGGTGACCTTGCTAAAAGGTTTTCTTTGTCTGAAAAATATTCGATCTGGGAGTGAAAACGCATCTACACTAGAGTGTTTATGATGTTTGTTGGCTAACATGTAATGGTTTCTAAGGTGACGTTGATACAAGTAACGTATTAGTCACACAATGATGTTGTCTTGTTCGTGAAAGTTGTTCACGTATTACTGTTTTATGTGATTATTATATCTGAACAGGTGTTTAGCCTTTTCTAAGCCGGTTTGTGTGTGTGCGCGTGTGCGTCTCTCTCTCTCTCTCTCTCTCTCTCTCTGTGTATATATATATATATATATATATATATATATATACTGTATATAAAACGGCACAGGCACTGATTATTAATCCTATACTTTTATAAATATATACATGTTTATTCCATCTAGTCGATTCATCAGGATTGTTCGTGATAAATTTATATTCACAACGAAACAATTCACCGGGAGATGAAAAGAACGACAACAACAACAACAGAGATTTAATCATATCCCTTTACATTTAAAAACACTATACAGGAAGATCCACAATCTGAAGTACCTAAAAGTGCATATTTCACTTAACCAAGAATATCATTTACCTCAACTGGACCCGCAGAGGGGACTTTCAGATCGGTAGCTGCAATAAACACCCATTCTTTGTTATCCTAATAGAACTATATATACTTTCACACCGCAGAATTCCCGGAATTAAAGTAATATTCAGGATTCGAAGAGATTTAGATATTATTATTTAGATATTACAGACAAGGACCTCTTCTCTTATGTCTTATTCTTTATATTTAGATAACCTTAAGCCTAGTGCGCCAGTTTTCAGTTAATTCCTAGATAAGGACTGAGCGAACATTTACTTTTGTTAAAAGCTCCGACTTTCTGTACCGATTTAAAAAAATATTTTTATCTTCATACAATATACTGTTTATTATCCTATACACCATAGACTATTAATCAAAACGCTGACCTCGCATATATCATCAAATGGGTCCAGGTTTTTTAACAATACAGCCTGGATTTGACTTCTGAGGGAACCCGCCTCCCCCGGCCTTTTATCCCTCTATAATCATACCCCTGCCCCCGTGGTGATATGCCACAAAACTCGTTCATATTCGGAATTAAAATGTAAATAAAATTAGCGACTAATTAAATGACGTATAACGATAACAGGAGACGACTAATTGTTGTTATGATAATGGCTTTATATTAATTCTAATAATGGTTAGATACTTCGAAAGAGCGCTGGCAATTGTGTCTCATATGATTCTTTACTGAGTAACACTGATCACAGAATACCGATTACATATATTGAGTTATCGATCTGGACAGCAGACAACTAATAATTACGGATGATCGATTTCTCTGCCCAACGACTGAGCCAATCGACGAGAGAGTCGATTGTGTTTACATCATTGTTATCCCGAACTGGAACTGTTATGTTTCTTAGACACGGGACACCGTATATTTGGGAGTAACCCTCTCTAATGGCACCGTAACTATGGCTATATCGATCTCTTTCTAAACTGTCCTTCCACTAAAACAGAGAACTAAACCAGCCGACAGCCATATTGTGTTTCTGGTCTGTCGGCGAATGAACGGTTAAAAATATCGGGAACTTGACATAGAGAGAAACTGGATCGGTATATTTGTAAAGGTGTGTGGTGGAAACCGACGAGACACTTCTGACGTTTTTTGGCGTTGAAGTAACTATGGGAATTTATATGTCTCTATATGTATATGCTGAATAGTTAGGATATTAAGAGAAATCAAAAAAGGATGTTATTGTGTATTGTATGCCATTAGCCATGAAATAAGGATGATATAGCCGTGACTTAATTCATTTTGGCGAATGATAACAGACTATGTGTATGTTCCGTTGTGGTGTTTGTAGACTAAATCCCTTATGGCCTCCTAATTAGGTCAAGTCACCATTACCCCACGTAGTAGTGTAATCCCTTCGTCACTGTGTCACTGTTTTGATTCAAGATGTTTTTATCTACCGAATTAATTCGCCCCATTGATGTTCAATCTGATGTGTATATGTCATCATACTGTAGAGTCTAAATGATCATTCACTACCTCGACATTAATGGGGATCCTAAGTAATTACTTCATTACTCAAACTTTAATTACTCTACTACCATGTTAATCCAAAGAGTTATCATTATCTACCGTCATGTAGATTGTCAGTAATCCTGTTATTATGATCGCATTTATTTAGATTCTGTACATCATAATTCATTTCTTAAATTAATATCGACACTGTGGTAACAACCCATCCCCCACTCTCTCTCTCTCTAACTTTCTCTTTCGTAAACGCACATATCCAGAGATGTGCGTGCGTCTGTGTGTGTGTGTGTGGGGGATTAGTGATGCCATATATAGTATCACAATCCTATTTTCGGTGTCTCCCAAGTGTACACTTGTCTATGTCTCTGTAATGGGTTGATTTCAGTTATGGGTCGGATTTGAATACACAGCGTTTTGCAGCGCAGCGCTCTAATCACTTTGCCATCGAAGTGCCTCTTCGTCCTTAATACCATCCTTAGAATGACTAATATCATCTGATATAGCATGATCAACATAATCAATAGGTATTAATTGTCTTATATATATATATATATATATATATATATATATATTGTGTGTGTGTGTGTGTGTGACGGAATATATTCTATTCCAGACCTAAGAACACCTTCCGTCAGACGGAGCTAGCAGTACCTCGGAGGACAACAACATACGCCACTGAATATTGCTATAAAGGACAGCCGCTTAAACAGGATCCCGAGTCTCCGGATCCACATAAGAGAAATAATCCACACCCAGCAGAGGTACAGAATAATTGATTTTTTTTCCTGATTTGTTGTTGTTGTTTCGTACCTGTGTCCGTGTTGTGTGATATATTTAGGTCTAGCGAGCATTTAAAATTAATAGGGTTGTATAGAAAAAGTAGGAAAGCTAATAATAACTTAATTATAGTATATTAAGTTAATATACTATTTTTATGATTTATCACTTTATGGTAATAGGAGTATATAATAGACTTATATCTAGATCTAACTAATATCTTTCCATAGATACGTATTATATAGTTGTAGCTAAAAGTGACTAAGAATACTAACTAAGAATAAAACCAATAGCAAATAGGTAAATCGATAGCGAACAAATATAGCGCAAAGATTACTCAATAGTGCAAGAATAATTGTTTCTAGTTGCTGCGATGGCCGAGTGGTTAAGGCGTTGGACTTGAAATCCAATGGGATATTCCCGCGCAGGTTCGAATCCTGTTCGCAGCGAATTTTTTTAAATTTCTAGCCACACATATATCATTGATTGAGTTTCATACATTTCTACATATTATGTGTATGTATATATATATATATATATTACAATTCTTAGCATATAACATTCATTACATGTCCAAGGAGAATCTTCGTGTCATAATGTCCTCGTTAATACTATTTAGTATCATGAAGTACAAGAACATGTCTAAAGAGTGTTCAATTTATACTTGTTAGACCCTCACTAATGAATAAACAGTGCATGAACATAATGTTTTACAGGTGAAATGTGATTTCATGAAATATACGTGAAATAGTAAATAAAAGTAATAATGTTGACAATATATTTTTAATAAATTTAAACTAGATCTAGATCTAGTTTTTTAAAAACCAGTCTCTAGGAACAATTCACCCTCATGTAATATGACTTAAATGTGTAATGCTTAAAAAATAACAACAAATCCCCCAATAGTAATCACGAACTATATCTACCTGATGTAATGCATACAAAGAAATGATCAAAATAGACCGATCTTAAAGATCGCATTAAGGTCTTTGCCGATCGTTTTACCCCTGGCCCCACCATGCGGCTGAATTTCACACTACGATATCGGGTTTAAAGGAGTACTTTGCTCAGGTTTGGCTATTGCCAATGTATGCTGTTTCTATGCCGATTACTACTGGCATTTTTTGCATTTAGCAACGAGAAAGCATATTTTATAGTAAAATTCCACCAGATTTATCAATATTATTTGAAGCCATTAATCTCCAGCTCCAAGATTTGTCAGCCAACCAGCGAGCGATACGTCACCAGTGCTTAGCGTACCGACTTTCGGTTATAGTTCCAAAGTGTAAACATATCCGATTCTTGTGTTTGATTACTTTGTATATTGTCATAATTACCCGGTCATAGCCTCAAATATTCCACCTTATGATTTTGAACCAGTATATTATAATTCTGATTTATCAATTACTGAAAGTACTAAGAGTGACACAGAAACAGAGTTCATAAATACCGAGAACAATCAACATCGAGTCGGAGATCGCATTAAGGTCTTTGCCGATCGTTTTACCCCTGGCCCCACCATGCGGCTGAATTTCACACTACGATATCGGGTTTAAAGGAGTACTTTGCTCAGGTTTGGCTATTGCCAATGTATGCTGTTTCTATGCCGATTACTACTGGCATTTTTTGCATTTAGCAACGAGAAAGCATATTTTATAGTAAAATTCCACCAGATTTATCAATATTATTTGAAGCCATTAATCTCCAGCTCCAAGATTTGTCAGCCAACCAGCGAGCGATACGTCACCAGTGCTTAGCGTACGACTTTCGGTTATAGTTCCAAATGTAAACATATCCGATTCTTGTGTTTGATTACTTTGTATATTGTCATAATTACCCGGTCATAGCCTCAAATATTCCACCTTATGATTTTGAACCAGTATATTATAATTCTGATTTATCAATTACTGAAAGTACTAAGAGTGACACAGAAACAGAGTTCATAAATACCGAGAACAATCAACATCGAGTCGGAGCTGTCAGCTGTCATTTCAGAATGGTGTTCGTGCGAGCAATGCGTTTCAATGCCTACAGCTAGCGTCTATAGAATGTAAATTTTATTGTGAATTATCAAAACATATACATGCAGCTTAGATCTTGTTACTTCAGACATTGTATTGTAGATCTATTCTAGACTTTAAAATTCTACTCTGGAATTTAAATAACCAAGACAAAATTCACATCACCGAAGAACACTTTATTCGTGTTTGATTCTTTACAGATCATACAGGCAGTTCACTTATTGAGTTTATGGAAAACCTGGCCCCAAAAACAGAATTACTATACCATCATGGGTTCAACAATCAATAAGAAACACATACCCCGAAGAAGATGGTGTATATGAGGGATATCATGAAATTATTTAGCCTGATAAATGAACTGTTAATATTTTACAGTTGAGATCTTTTATATTCAGTACTTTCACATTTCAAATTTTTTTCTGATTCTGTGCATTACACACATATATATATATATATATATATATATATATATATAAAATTAAATGATTTAATTCTGTTCTTATTACAATATTTGATACATAGCTGTATCATGTCAATGATATTACATACATGCAACACATTTTATTGAGACAGCTAAGTAATATATATACCCTTGTCAATATGAGATATGGTTTAAACAAAAAATAAGCATCTACATATACTTCACAAAGTGAAGTTATTTTGACAAAACATTCAACTTCTATAGTCATTAGTTTTTCGTTACAAGATTAATATGTATATTTCAAGGCAATTCAAATAATTCCACTTCAATATTCAATCAATATTACAACTAATTTGGTCCATGAATAAAAATATACAATGACATGAATGTTGAAAACACAGCAATGAAGATGGGCTGAACTGCATCAATCTCATACATATGTAATTGTCTAATTACAACCATATATGATAAAGGAGTAAAAATTAGGGGGTTGAATATAGGTAATTAATACATGAAAATAACTTACTACTGAGGCAAGTTGCACAAAACAAAGCAATATTTTCTTGTATATTTATACATTATCCATATAATTCACCCCAATTTTCATTAATTAGATACCCATGTAATAGCAATGTTTAATTCATTTATTGGCTGTAATTAAACAATTTCTTATTTGAAATAGACATATTTCACTAGTTTGTGAAATGAACATGTAGGTGTTACACGTTAATGCTTTTAGCCCAATTAAGATTCAAGAAGGAAGTATTTGTAGCTCAAAATAATCAACTTAATTCAGATGTATCTTGCTAAATTGGTTGGCAGATAATTAAATAGTCCATGTTACATTTCACATTAGGCACCAAGTGATTTTGTATCAATAATTATAACTAAAATGCAAACATTTTGTGGTACAAACATTAGGAATTATTTTTTTCTTTGAAGGAAACATATTTTAAGGGAGTTAATATGGCAAATACAAATGTGTCCATGTTACCTAAATGAGAAACCAACTACATGGACCTAGTCTTATTTGTTTAAATCCTGTACAAAGATGGCCATCTATGTAACCATAACAAAATGTGAAAAATCAGGCTTGAAATGACATTGACAAATCCGAACTTGTCTTGCAGGGGCATGAAATAATTTTAGTTTCTTCAACCAACTATCCAATTTAAATTTATTATCTGGTGGCAGCGTGAAAAAGGAGTATCCAGGATTTAGTTTCTCCGTAAGCAGACAGTTTGGTGTGCAACAAGTCAGCATTTTGATGGTTTTTCTGTTGCTTAAAACATACAAGGATATATGAGATGATTCACAGAGCTAAGCACTGGTGACGTCACAAGGCAAGGTCGAGAAAATAAATAGCACCAATTTCGAAGCTCAGTTGCCGCAGAATATCAGACCGTCTTCCATGCATGAAAACTATATTAGAACGCAGCGGTTTTTATACATAAACATGTTGATAATAACTTTTATTTAATGATTGACAATATAGTGTAAAGAAAAACGCCATTTATTGATATGAAAATAGAGCAAAGTTCCCCTTTAAGAATCACTGTGTTGCATGACGACTTACGCGTGCTGTCGCCGATCAATTCAATGTCTTACTGAAAAGTTGTATATAGGCTATTTACCAGCTATATTTGGATTTATTTATAGTCCATTAAAGGCATGTGATCTCCAGATCATAATTTTGTATTTAATAGGAATGGCATAGACTTCATCCAATATATATATATATATATATATATATAACATTGGTATTTGAAAGTGAACCGTTTTGTTTTCTGAATTAGCGGTTCGTACAATGTTTACTACACGTAAATGTCAATGGGAGTGTTAATACTCTAATGTAATATCATTTTTGTATTTAATAATATAGATGTGATACATATATGATTGGTTCCCAAGTACAAATTAGTATTTCCAAAACTTCCATTTAAATCTCAATTGTTTAAAATGACACTTGCAAATTAATTGTTCTTTATATCTACATTAAATATTTTAAAATCTTCATTTAAATCAATTTACTTTCAGCTATAAAAGTTTAATTTTAATATCATAATTACTGGTGGATCATCGTTACCGCTTCCTCGAATGCCAGCTTGTAAGGCAGGAAGGAAAAGTCACATGTTCTAACATCAGATGGCACGTGGGTCATGTGGCCATCTCGATCCCAATTAAGTCAGGACACGGGTGTTCTGGATTAGCCATCCTCGTGCCTTTATCTGTGATGAACCTGTTAGATGCTTCTAACTGGCACAGTCATCAGTTTATTTACATAAATCTGATATTATGTTAATATACGCTCTTATATTTAATGCTTTGTGTTATAAGACACTTAATTGTTATGATTATTATTATGTGGTCTATGTCTGGTTTCAAAATGTCAGCACCATAGTCGATTATAATAATTATACTCATTAATTATAATTATAGTTCATTATAATTATATGTATTTAATTATAAAATATTTGTTTTAAATAAAATTATATGAAAACATTTATAAATATTTTTTTAAATAAGTGATAAAATAATTATAAATATAATTCTAGTCGATTATAATAATAGCAATGACTAGTGTACTAAGATAAAAAAAGTCTTCTTGTATTTAATTATTATATTGCCATAGATTTGTTCCGAATATGATTATCTTAATATATATTTAGGTTTTACTGAGTTTAAATAAAATAGGTACATGCACAATGTGGTGTATATGTAGAATGTGCTAATGGCATTAATAATCATCGAGAATAACGAATTAAACTAGTTACTTTATCCAAAGACGAGCTAGTATATTTAATATTTTCATAATATTGTTAAACCTTCAACATACTTTGAGACCGGTGTCCTGTTATTGAATAATAGAATTCATCAGTGTTTTGTGTAATACAAAATACATGACTATTTCAGATGTGAAAGAGTTTGTGTGTTTGTGTGTTAATTATGTTTTGTCATTAACGTTTAGTGTCCAACGATCATAACCTATAGTTATAATGCAGTAAATAGATTGATATCACTACCAGCATTTCTTGATATCGAAATATGACATTATGAATGGTATTATCTCTACAAGAAGATGTGTGTGTAACTTACAAAATTGTGTGTGTGTGTGTGTGTGTGTGTGTGTGTGTGATCATGGTCCACAGTAAAAAAAACACAATATGAAAGTTATTGTAATAGCAACTCGGTGATTTGTATAAAAAGTATGAAAATTGGTACAAATAACCAAAGTATTATTGATGATAGAAATAATAGTGAGTAGATCTAGTTTCCTTTCTAAACATGACACCAATCATACCTGGAACATTTAGTCAAAGAAATACTCTCTAGGAAATGTATTAACCAGCCTAAAGCCTATTACTGAACAATGAAACATTCCATAAAGACAGCTAGATATCACTTGGATTCAAACCCATAATCTTGATGTATGCAGCAAAGTATGCAACTAAGTGTGTCATGTTAAAGTACCTTGATACTAAAATTAGTAGGATGAAAAATAGCAATCATAATATTAATAGCAGTACATTATGATTAGTATTAGAAAATTAGTATTATTCTATATTGCAGGGCTTCATAATGTGGCGTCTTCCAGGCAGTAAGAAATTAGAGCTCGGAAATCAGAACTGGGAACTAACAGATCAAATGCTGGATGAAGTGATGCATGGACAGCTGACTTCTACATACCAAAATGATTTTGTTGGTCTGCCACCTGGAAAAGAAGGTATTTGATGAGATTTAATTGAGCTCTATTTTTATGAGCTATTTAATAGCCTCTTTCATGCAAGCGAGTCAGCTTTTTCAATTCATTTTAACATCACAGTTTATCATCTCACAAAATTAAGGTAGCATAATATTGAAACATAGAACAAAGTATATTTTTATGAATGTTAGGACACATAGCAATATGATAGATGGACACAAAATTTGTTGTAACTGCTTACAATATATATATATGTATATATATATATATCGTAGAGGAATGATTCGCTATATCATTAAACAAATATAAAACCATTCTGAAACTGGCTAACAATTCCAATTTTTTAAATTGAACTGATAAATCTAAAAACATAATTTATGATACAACTCTGTTTTTCATTTAGTCAGTTACACTAAAATCTATTTGTTGAAAGTGGTTTTAAATAGGCTACCACATGTCATCATGTTGATACTATTTCAATCCAAATTTGATATAATTCATTCGTTTGATGTATTTGTTTTATAAATTGATCTGAAGGCAAGTAGGGATATTGAAATAAACTATTTTAAATATTACTTGTTGCATAGCACCAAATAATCACAGATTCAGACAGACTACTCTCTCTTTCCATGTGTGTGTGTGTGTGTGTGTGTGCACTTGTTACATGTACACATTCACATTATTTTTACTAATTTCAAAATTGCTTATACCACAGATCAAGTTAGGATTGTCTCTTAGTACATTGAACTTTGTCAATGCTTTACATCTGTTCATTTTCCTGACAAACATCAGAGATAGTTAATCATTAATCAGATAATATATATATATATATATATATATATATATATTGTTTATACTTATTCTTATAATTTTTGAATATTCTAAATATTCTCATATGCAAATTGACAACTAAAAAAATCACTGGTGTGGAAAGAATAAATCAACAATTGACTGTAACCATATTTAAGTAAAAAACAACTCATTCATTAAACACACAAAGATTATCTAAAAATCAATTGATATGTAATTTTTATGCACGTTGGTTTAGCTCTAGAGATCAAACATTTAAATTAATTAGAGCTAACAGCATGTCATGTTTTACAATCAGGTTTTCTATCATAATATGAAGTTAGCAAGGATATCATGAAAGAGTATATTTTCAGGTGTAAAATCTGTGAAGTTAGCATTTGGTAACATGAGGGATACCAGAAGTGATGTGCCATACACATTAAATACATCAACTAGACGTACATACCAAACACCTGAAGTCCAACCACAACTCGCTACCAATACATTAAGATATGGATGTAATAAGCAGAAAAATGTAGCAGTGACTGGAGTTGGTGAGCTGTTTATTTCATGGCAGATAACTAGAAGGGTAGTGAATAACACTTTGATGTTTGTTAAACTTTGCTGTGTAAATGTATATATTCATAAGATTTCAACACATCTGCAAGCAAGTGTAATTTATTTTTATATATTAGTTGGTGAATAGATAAATTTGTAAATCTGTAAACAATTTGTATATTTGAAATTATACCAAATTTATGTAGATTGTTTATGTGCACTAAGTAAAATGTATTTACACTGCAGTGCCCACAGTGTCATCACGGTATCTGAAGATCCAACCACGCACCACATATGAAAGTGAATTCAGCTATTGTAATAGCAAGACTATTGCTGCAAAAGAACAGAGAAAGAAAAAAGGTACTATCTATGAATCATGTTTATTGAATGAAAAAATTATTTACTCCGTTTTGAATATACCAAACTTTCACACAATCTATTGTTGGTCTTTTTCACCAGAAAGAGAAATACGTGATAGAAATAGAGCCATGTTCCAACCACCACAGACAGCATCAAGCAGTCACTCATCATCCCTGTATCATGTCTATCCAACAAGATGCTTAGAAACTCCAACTACTCCTTTATCTAACTATTAAATCTAGTCAGTTGTATGTCCATGATGGCTTTGTGTTGAGAATGTGGTATCAAATACAGCTAGTATTAATGCAGAAGTAGTATTTAGCTTAACTGTGCTTAATAACACTGTAGATAGCTGCATAAATAACTTATGAGTAAAATTATGTACTATATATATATATATATATCTTATGGCTAATAGTTAAGAAACAAATTTATATTTGAGTTGCTTCTGATATTAATTGTTGTTAAGCTTACAGATATTTCACCAAATGTCAATTATCATATGTGCATAGGAATGGTTAGTTGTTAATGTATTGCTCATGTAGGAAATATAGGAGTATTATTTAGACTATTCGGTAACTGAAGGATTGTACTTCTGTGAAGTAAATCTATGTTAAATGATAGTATTTATATGTATAATTCTTGTGTTGGTGGCAACAGAAAATTTCTCTAGGAATATAACAATTTATGGTTATCCTGATCATATAATTTAAATATTTTTTAATGTTTATGTCCATAAATGTTGAACAAAGCTTGTGTAACATTATGTCTACATTATAGCTTATTTAGCAATAAAAAGAATGCTTCAGGAATGCAGGTACCTGTTAAATAGTGTATATATATATATATATATATATAATTTTGTGTGAGAGTGTTTTAATAAAACAAAACAACATTTTCAGTCAGTCATTATATATTTGACAAATACCATCCCATTATATATATAACTAATATACATGATAAATATGTTGCATAGTGACCAAGTATTCCCATTATTATCACAGTACTTACTTACTATACACCAATATAAACTATGAACAAAAATATAAACTGCAAATCAACATTCAATTAAGTTGTTAGTCTGCAGTCTGCAATAAATATGCCCAACAAAATATATCTTAAGAAACAGAAATATTATTTCCGAAATAAAAGTGTATCTGTAAACAGTTTAGTCAACTGGACTAAAACGTATTCTTATAAGTTGCATTAATTTCTGACCAAATTTTATGTTAAAAATTCAAATTTTCTAACTTGGTTGCTAAGAAGAGTTTTGAAGCCAACATTTAAATGTTTTTCCATGTAAATGTTAAGAACAGAAGTTAATATCCAAAGAAGTCTAAGAAGATCTACATAAAATGCTAGATTACACTTGACATTATGTATCAAAGTGTAATGATAAATACATAGGATAGCACCTAATAATAGCCTGTGTAGTTGCAGGATATTCACAAATTACATACATATATATCTATTCATGGACAAAATTATATTGTTAAATAATCATAAAGTGTGAAGAATTATATTCAACTCAGAATGACCTCAAAATGGATAATGAAACCAGTTTCTCCACACACACACACACCTCTCTCTTAGAATAATTACAAGAGTAAATTAAGGGTGACCTAACATATCATTTCAATAAGAACCTCCAGCAACAAAAATATCAACTAATTGTGCTTCTTGGTTTGCCCAAACAATGACTAGTTAACTGCTTCATATCTGCTTCAATCATTAAGTAATTTGTTTTCACATTGCTCATCAAAACTGAATGATTTATCAATATATAAACAACACATATCTCAATAGTTTACAAACTTTCCAAGAGTTATACAAAAAATATCCAATTCACATAACACACTTTCTTTTTTGACACTCATAAATATACTATTTTTATGCATATTTTTTATTTAAAAAAAAAAAACTTAAAAACACAACAATACATAAACACATGATTATTCAATTGTTGTTGCTTCAATTGTTGCTGGACTATCTGACTGCCTATAAGTGGTTATTTGAACTGCATCATTTTCTGGTACATTGGCAGTTAACTGTCTTTCTTCTCGAGTCTGAATATTGTTAGGTAAATGCTGCAGCATACCATCTGTCTTCTCTGTAATTATATCATTTGTTAAGTGCTCCACTTGGTTGTCTACTGTATGGAATAGATTAGGTACTGTGCTGTCTGAAGGACTAAGTGGTGCCTCTGTGTTTCTGGCTTCTTGAATTAAACGTTTTATGCCAACCATCCACTGACCAACCTAAATAACAAGGGGATATAAAAACAATCTGACATAATGTATTACAGAGATAAATACCTGTGTTCAGATTAATATCAACATGGATAAGACTAAATTATTTTTCTCATCCTAGTAACATATGAAGAAAACTGAGAATATTCATGTTATGGTAAGATCTAGTTATAAAAATTCTTCCAGGCCTCTCTAGGGCTTACATTGGATATTACTCTAGGAATGGAGAAGTAGGTGAATTCTACATGCAAGTACTTCTATTACATTTTAAATCACTATAAAAGATTGTGTTTCACACATTCAAAAGTAAATACTAGCTAGATTTGCCTCAATCCTTGAAATTTGTTCACTTTATAAGGTGCCCAAAAGTCACACAGCAATTTACAGAAAGACAGCTTTCCAAGCATCAGCTCTCAGGCTAAGGAATAAGTAGCATAATCATATTAAATTTGAAGCAAGTGAAGAAATATTTTGTAAGGTTTTTGAAACCCACTAATTTAAATTAGCCTAACAATAATATCTATCAACCAGTGCATTTGTGCATAAAATGTATCTGTGCTGTATTAGCCAGAATATGTTTTGATTATGTCTTAAAAGTAAAGCAACTCGAGTTGAACAAGATGTTATATTATTACGACTGGATTATCTTCAATCACTCTGATATTGATTCATCCTGTTATTTTCATGTGTTAATGTAAAATAATTCATTTACAGTATAGACCAAACTACATAATGACAAACATATAAACACTCTGACATAATAATTAGGTAATCTTCAATTACTTGTGTTTCATCCTGTTAAGATATTGTGGTAATATACAGATATTGTAAAACATTTTGTTTACTGTACAATATATTTTACTGACAAATTTATTATTAAAAGAAGTTTATTTGTAATACTAAATTAGTCATTAAAGTTACAATACCATACTGATCCATACAAAAACCATAAACAGTGCTAATTCTTTATATGTTCATGCATCATCAGATACATATTAATAAAAATCAGATATACTATCAAATAAATTGTGAGGGGTCAGTAACTTCAAATTTGCTCAAACGTACTTACCTCAGACACATAATCCATCATTAAAGCAAGATGTATCTGATGTGCAACATCACACTTCCTGCGATGCAATGCTAAAAATAGAATAAATAAAAAGATAAATCTATGTGTGCATGTATATATTAATTATATATATATATATATATATATATATATATCTTATGGTTCATTGGTTTAATACAGGTATTAGTAGGATGAAGTTAACTCACCTGTAGCTAATCGAGCCATGGATGATTTCACAGGATAAGAGATTTTACCATCTTTCCACATGTTAGAAAAGATGTCCAACTTACGATTTATATCATCTGTGACCCTCGGCTATAACAATAAAATGTTAAATCTATTAATATTAGAGCATTACAGTGAAAGGTTAGTGAATAACAAGAGTACAAAGATATATTTTTTTTAAAACTATTTCCATACATTGATATATGTACATATACATTGAGGGAACGATACATAGTATATTATAGGACGTTGTTGGGACCAATGTAGCCTTGGCTGTCTTTCCATTGGCCCCTAAATAAATAAGAAGAAAAAACAAACAAATAAGACTATTCATTATGCTGTGGTGCTGGACAATGGGGTGGAGTCGATATTGGTGCAATGGATATTTGATGGGACAGCCAAAAAAATGGCTACTATCTGGGCATGGCAAAAATATAGTAAATTATGATATGAATAAAGTTAAACAATTTGCCCATACAACTAACAGGTGGACCCATAGAATACAGAACAAAGAGGAGTTAGCCTTTACTTTGTGCATCCTCGTTTACGGATTTCTAGTTAGAAGAATACATCATCAAGCATCAATGAAGACAAGGGTGGCGTGTCATAATGTATCAGTTTGAGTCCAGACATTCCAAAACCAAAATAGCTAGCATCTGACTGAAACCTAAAGTGAATAATTCCCCCAAAAGAGGGAATCTTTAAATGGTAACTATAGATTTGGGATTAATTTCAATCAGTTCATTTCTGTCAATTTTGATTGATTCATTAAATTTTTAATAACAAAATCAAGCAATTCAAATAAAGAATATATATCACATACCACAACAAAGTATAGCAACAGCTGTGACATTATATTCAGAGAAAATGTAATGTTTGTTTATGCACAAGTAATTTATAAACCACAGTATCTATGACATATTCACAGCAAACACCACTAGACATTTTGCTAATAACAATGACGGACAAATAAAATATAAACCAGAATCATATATTTTTATATATGTATGTGGGGATCCTCCGTGGTCTAGCGGTAGCATGTTGGACCACAGATCGATACCACACATGTTCGAATCTCGGCATGGGCATATCTGAAGGTTGTTTCATCTTTGACTTCACTTCATTACCTTTGGAGGTCACTTGGCCTGCTTAGCCTACCATGTACACAAAAGTGGCCATAAAACATCAATCATCATCACCAAACAATTATGTATAAAATTAGCTAGATTTACCTGAACAGTTTCTGCACAGCTGAAACAGGTCTTTCTAAGTCTTGTAATGACGAAGTGATACATTTGCTCATCATTGTCAAAATCTGGGATTGGAGTATCATCATTTATAGCCTCTGTATTTACAGGTAAATTTGTTATCGGGTTGGTGGCCACGGAACCTTTTGTCAGTGGACAGTCTTCTTTAGGGCTCATAGTTGGCACAATAATAGGTGCTGTGAATTTGGGAATATCTGTAGATGATGCTGGTGGTAGTAAGATGACACCATTGACTGAAGATGATTCAAAAGCTGGGGGACTAGCGAGGGAGGATGGACTAGGTACAGCTAAAATGACAAAATAAATTCATACCAAATAACAAAGACATAATAAGAATGAGTAACTGGAAAACAGAAGCACAGTTGTTTTTACCAAGTCACTCTCTTATTATAGAGATCATGTTTAGTTAACACATGGACAATATTATTATAACTAATTAAATATCAGCTTACACACGATATTCTTTTAATTGTTATCATGACTCAAGACTAACTTCATGAACAAATATTAAAACAACATAAACAACCAGCGAAGATTGAGGAAAATAAGAAAACATCACATTTTTCCACTTTCAGTCTAAATATTATCCAGCAAACATAAAAGTTATTATTTCTTGTCATTAGAAGGCAGCTTTTATGTTCTGTGCTTAAAGGATTAGTCAATATGCAGTTTTTACACTTTGCTCAGCAAAAGCAAACCTAAAATACACAACAATGTTAAAATACAAAATGTTAAATAATAATAATCATAGGAATTTAAAACAAGAACATTTAAACAAATACATCAAACAGGACGTTGTTTGTGAAAAATGGGAGTGAGAAATCAATAACTCTGTTAATATGTACACAAATGAACAGGTGAAAGAATAACATTGCTCTAACCTTGTGGTAATGACACAGCGTTATTGGTGTTAGTACAAGGTGAAGCAGAACTAGTAAATGGTGGTGCAGATGAAAGACTAGGTGGCATTTTCTGTGGACAAACCATCCTTGGAGGTTTACCATCACCTGTCTTAGGACAACTAGGATCACCACCAGAGAATATACCTGGATGAGCAATACGTTTATTGAGTCTGGTTAGTTTGGGAAGATTCTGTCCTGGATTAGGGGGTGGCTTGGCCAAACTGTTTCCATGGAGAAGTACTGGTGGATCATTCCAACCACGTTCTGTATTTCCTAAATATAAATAACAATATTACAAAGACATCAATATTAGACATTTTCAAACATTCTCTATATGTAGGTAGATCCTCATGCAAGTATACAGCAGCATTATTCTTAGCTAAAGGTAAAAGTTCTTCTTGGTTGTTATAATTCTGTATTTTATTACAGCTAAACAACTCACTTTGAAATATTGCAAAGATTCCAGGTTTTAATTTTTTACAACAAATAAAACATAAATCAAATCTATATTTTGTTGAATTTAAGTCAACAAGTTATGATAACTGGTCGATTCAGCTTACTTCAGATATGGGCCAATGTTATTGGTGCTTACACTGCTTAACTCAGAAACAAAACACACGGGAGAACTGTTGTTATATTTATTAGCAAACTTATTATGTCTATTAATAGTATAATAGAAATAAATATACATTTATTAACCTGTTTAACCAACAAAGAGACAACAGAAGATCTATTTTGTATATTTTAGATTTTTTACTTAGATATTATAGCATTTCAGTAAACAACTGATTCATGCATTCTAGCGCATAATTAAGCACATTGAATGGGTGAATTTTTGCTAAATTTTGGATAAAATTACACACCCTAGTGGCAAGTGATACTGGTCCCATCATTGAGAAAATAACTTATAAAAGAACATAATTACTCTGTTACCTTTCATTTTTGGCACAGATAAGATGAGACAGATGCTTACTGATACCTTATCTGTCTAAACTGTGACCACTGTGCAGAGGACCATAGTATATTACCTGTTGACCCTTATGTCATTAACATATATGTATTGGTATCTTTATGCCTAAAGGGTTCCTGCAGTTAAAAGATCTAGCACATTAATTATTAGTAAATATTTGCACAAATGGCTATAAGGATCTGCTTGAGATATTTTAAATATGCTTGAAATTGACTGTGGCCATATTGCCTTTTTCCTCATCCTGCTTTCCCCTTTTGTGAATTCAGCAAGTTGATTCCGGTAGCTGTGTAATCTCCATCTCTCTCACAGCAATCCAAAGTGCACAATGCATTTTTTGTATATGTACTTAACAACAATACACACAACAATATAGTATGGTGGAATGTAATTAATAATTGGAAAGGAATACATTACTTTAGAGTGCCTATGCCCAGTAATGTTGAATGCACAACAGTGGCTACATAATATCAGAATTGGATATATGCTTAAAACATTTCCATTTGGTAGCAATTCATTCATTCACAAAGACCACTTTGAAAGTATGTGTTACAAAGTTGATAAAGTAAACAAGGTTCTTGGGATACTGGCCTTTCGGTTGATATTAGAATGAAGGGGATCACACCCAATCCAGATGCTTTTGACAAGTGTGTGGGTGTGTGTACAAGCAGATTTAATATTGAGGCTTGTAGTAGCTACTCTTCTAGAATGATTTTGATCTGTTAAGTCTCATCAATATTAAATAAATATTTCTTATCTTATGTTATGTGTTGTTGATATGTAACATTAATTCTATAGCTGGTTCAGTTAATGGTGTGGGAATGACCCCCCTTACCTACCTGTTTGCAAGTTGTTCTGGTGCTGGGCTGCACTCATGTTTCTTGATCATGAAAGTTATTAACAGATTCACATTTGGTATCTGAACTAAGCTCACTATCAATGCCACTTTAATTGATATTTGAATATTCTGCATCCTTAACTTCAAATCTAAATTTATCAATTCCAATTCCTTTTTTTTAAATAAGCAATTCCAAAATCGTCCATCAACTCCAATTCCGGTATTTAATTGATCAGATGTTGGTATGACCCAGGTTTGGTTTTTGATGTGACAATGTCAAAAATCTGGTTTGAACCACCAAAAAGAGATTTTTTATGTAAAAACACTATGGTAGTTTTGGATGTCATGTTTGTAGGTCAGGTGTCAAACTTTGTGATAAGAATGCATTTATTAATATTGGCTGCGACTCAGATCTTAATAATATTGCTAGAATTGAAACAAAACAACAGTTTACATACATAATTTTATTTATCATAATGCCTTTATGTAAACTTTATGTACTATATATAGAATATGCAGGATTCATACTTGAAAATTTATAAATAGACAAGTAATGACAAATTTGTAGAATAACATGTAGATTTTAATATACTGCACTGAATGTTATTACCATGATTATATGTTATCTGTAAGTTATATTACCTAAGCAATCATTTAAAACTTGTACATCATATTATCGTCATTTGATATAAATAGACCCATGTATATACATATATATCCTTAAAGCAATAGTTCACCATAGGATAATAAGATTTAAATGTGTAATGATTATAAAAGTAACTTAAAATCCCATTATAATAATTACAAACTCTAACTTGTATCATAGATATAAGGAAATATTTCTAATTATGGGAGGGTAGTTATTACAGCTCCCATGAATCACAGGAAGGTAAAAAGTCACATGTTCTGACTTCAGATGGCCATGGTTGGACTTAGGCTTTAAGAATAGAATTTGGGGCTCCTTCATTATGTATGTTGGCCCCCGTGTCAAAAAATATATATTTTGAGTCTAAAAATATATCTTTTTATATATGTATACATAAAAATCTAAATGGGGGCCTTTCAAATTTATAAGATCCACTCCAACTAAAGGGCTTCCAAATACTTTAAATTGTTTCAAATTTGTTCAGAGCACCGCCATTAAATTTGAAAGCAATTCTAACCATCAGCTATCATATTTCCATTAAAATGATCCCAAAATCTTTAATTTCCGAACATTCATAAGCCATTGCTAGTGTGAACTACATTCGCTAGGGGTTATTGTGTGACATCATCTTTGCCAAACATCACATAGTGCCACAGCTTGTTCACAAGCATTCTGAGCAGTTGACAGGCTAGTGAAAAAGGTCACAGACAGTATTAATTGTGAGGAATTAGCTGCAGCAAGTGCACACATGGACCCAGAGCAACCACCTGTGCCACCGACCCCATCACAACAAGAGTTGGATTGGTGTTGGTATGAGTTTAATTGGTAAGTCAATACACTGGGCCTGAATGCAAGTATTTCCCTCCTCCTATCGCATGACTTCATTTAAAATAAAGTGGTATTTGTCTGTACATGGGAGCCCAGAGGATGCATGGAGTTCTCCCATATGTGGCCTATACAGGGATGTGCCGCCCTCTGGGTGTCATTTTAGACATTTGTTTTCTACTTTTCGGGGGGTTGTTGTTTCGGGCCAGGTTTTGACAGCACTTACACGTCAGATATAATCATTGGTATTTATTGTATGTTTCTTTGCACAATTGTGTGTGACAGAATACACCATCTTATATGTTTAATAAAGACAATATGGAACACGTAATACAGGTGTTAAACAAGGCCACTGTGGTGTTTGGGGGTTTTCTTTGGCAAAGATGACATCACATTCTGAAGATTCTTGATTAAAGTTTCAGCCATGTGAGATTATAGCAAAGCAGGTTTTAAAACCACTATAACTTGATACAATAATAATGTATATTTAATAAAGCACCCTTACTAGCAGGAGCCATTCAAAGGTGCTGTACAAATAATATGTAACATAATAATACCCCATATAATATGTCTGTAAAAACCCTGTAATGATTTAAAAGATAGTAATTATTTATCTGTGAAAGCGATCTTAAATAGGTGTGTTTTTAGAAGAGATTTAAAATTTTCAAGAGACAACACATTTTAAATATTTGCCAGCAACCTATTCCACAAAGTGGGGGCTGCAACACTAAAAGCACAGGTATTCTGGTGCCATATCATTAATAGATTCATAAGTTATTAACAGAATCTTGAAATGGGTAGCCAGTGTAGTTTTTAAAGAATTGGGGTGATATGATCATATTTTCTAGTATTTGTTACAATGCAAGCTGCACTATTCGGAATTCACTGAAGGTGATTAATGTTATAATCAGATGTCCCATATAACAGGGAGTTACAATAGTCTATATGAGATGTAACAAAGGCATGGACTACAGTTACAAGTGCTTCTTGTGTCAAGAATGCATTTAAACAGTGGATGATATTAAGATGGTAGTAGGCAGCTCGGCATACTGATGTGACATGTTCATGCATGTTAATACATTGGTCAAAAATAACCCCTAGATTTTTTACTGACCCATTAGGGGTAATTGAAGATGCACCCATCAGTAATGCTGGTGTCTTTAGGGATTTAACACAATGTGGTGATGCCAAATATAAAATATTTGTTTTATTATCATTTAGTTTTAGACGATTTTGAGTCATCCATAGCCGAATATTGTCAATACAATGTTCTAAATTCTTCAAGGAAGAGGAGAAATTTAACTCATTGTCAGGATCCAGTGATATATACATATTGTTCTGCCCAAGAGAAACGAATCCAAGTGACTAGGTCTAGGACTAGGACCTAGGTCTAGTTTATCAACTTTAATTAATCCTTTGTTGCAAAATGTTATCATGTCAATGGTATTTTATTATAATTTTTGTTGTTTGGCAATTAATTCAGAACAAATTTTATATACGTTACTTTAGATTAATGACTTTATGCATAATAAATGGTATTTTTACATATTTATAACGTGCCAACTCACCAGGCTTTGTTGGCTGAGCCATCGTACCAAAATATATTTGAACTATTTGCCATATTTATAGTTTGTTGCGAATTACTTCGTTTGTTCGTTTCCAAAACAATTCGTACATCCAAATTCGTACCAAACTCACATGTCAATTTATAGGAAGCTCATACTATTTAAAAATAATTTATTGATTGATTGATTTCGTTTTAATATCTATTATCATGAAAGCAGGGATAGCAGACAAAACTGCGAACATTTATTTCCAGGGTGGTATATTTTATTGAATATGGTTCATATATTCCGTGCACACCATTCATGGAGAGGAGTACGCAAAGATGGATCCGAAATGCCCCGACGGTGGTCACTGCCTGAGTGTACGAAGTCATCAGGAGATCTTTAAGGCGCGCCTTTTTCAGTTGAGACAGCAGCGCCATTTAACCAAAGACCTATTTATAACTATTTATATATTTAAGCTCTCTGATTTAATCTGGTGAGCCACCAACGATTCATCAAGTTCATACCAGTTCGTACTAGAATTTATTAAAAACCACTAACTTATTTTAATGACCCTACTAGCTATAGGCAGACACAAACACTTAGGTGGGCTAAATGCGACCCATTTAGCCTACCAAGTGCACAAAAGTGGCCGTAACACATCAATCATCATCATCATCAAGGCAGGCTAAATGGGCCGAGCGACCCCCAAAGGTAATGAGGCGAAGTGAAAGATGAAAGATTTCAACCTATGTGTTAGACCTGTGCCAGCTGTGGCCAACCGCTCTACCAGTTAGGCCACGGAGGCTCCCCCACATACACAAATCATATATTAATATATATATATATATATATATATATATATACTTATAAATTACATAATGCTAGGATACATATTTCTATATAGGTCTAGATATAGCTACTTATTGTGTTAGCCAACAATCATTTATTCAACAAAAGGAACCTAACATAATTACTTTCCTTTCATGTTTTTTTATAATTAATATTAAAGTATCAGAGTTTTGTTAATTTTTAATTTAGGTGCTATGATCGAATTATAAATAATTAAGCTTAACAATAAGACTAAAGCTTATACAGTTTGTATATGATATAATGGTGAAATATATGTGTATATATATATATATATATATATATATATATGTATATATATATATATCCAATATGATCAATGAGTGAGTAGACGTAGCTGGAGCATACATGTTGTGCCACGATCCAGGTGTATATAGGATCATATGTAATATTGATAATTTGAGATAACGTTTTTATTTCTAATCGAGGCTTTTCTTCCATTATCAAAATACACTAGAACCATTCATGAGCCACAGCCGGCTCAAACTCTAAAGTCAAAGATCGATATAAACACAGAGAATTATAAGTTCTGAAGTCAGATTATAGCACTTTTCATGTTATAAGCAGTCAGAGTATAAATATATTATATATATATATATATATATATATATATATATATATATATATATAACATACATAAGACAGTTATCGCAAACTTTATATTCTGTATAAATATATATATATGGTATCAATGTATTAAATGAAGTACGACAAAACCCCATCTGAATAAAAAGCCACTCTGGGACATTATTTTCAGAAGTAGCGAAAATAATAATAAAATTATAATAAAGTAAATAATAAATTTGTTTCAGTAAAATATATATATTTCTAATAGTTCTTCAAAGAAATATTTTAACTGGTGGAATTTAAAATACTGCTAATTGCTCGTGAAAATAATTCCATTTAAAGCGTTTATTTCAACATTCATAATACATCATTTTAATGAAAGCAAATGCATAATGATTATAAAGTGTTGAAAAGGAGGACCCTTGAAGCATTGCTTATATAATACATTCCCTCTTTATATAACATTAAAAACATTCATGACAACTTTTAAAATAAAAAGATGTGAAATACACATAATTATATCTTTATGAAACAACAACAAACTCATATAACTTTAGTTTTGAAATGATTAATTATTGCAGCAATAACATACTTATTGTGCATATGACATCGTATATATGTTGTATTTGAACAGTAAATAAAATATTTTAAGCACATAATTAAGAATATGTTCACTTCCCCATATGACTAATACCGACGCCGTTACTGTTCAAACCATGGAGGTATATGATGCTACATCTGCCAACACGGAAGTCGTTTTCTCCCACATAGCATCATTTACCACACCTAATTAGAACAGGGAAGTTGTCTTAAGGGAGATCAACAACAGTCAAATAAGGAATTTCAACAGAATTATCAAACAACGTAATTTAAAATTTGCATAGTAGCATATAATACATTTAACATGTTGCTTTATTCTCCTTCATCTCATGATCGGGGTTATACACGTTGGGGTCACCAACGATGACTTTACAATGAGGAGTGAAGTCTCATTATGCTACTAAGAGCACTTAATTAAACCCTTAATATCTTTAATAAAAGATCTGATGAAAATTGAAAATCTCCCATCAATTTTCTTTTCAGCATATATACGAAGCCAAAATATCCGTACATTTTTCGCGGCGATATTTATTTAATTATTTATGTAATTGCATTTATAAAGAAACTTTCTCTAAGTTTCTTGAACTTGAAAAATGCCAACACTGCAATAGTTAAGAATCAATTTTCGATCTTTCTCCCTTAAAATAAGTTTATTTTACTCTAGTCTTAAACCCTTTCAGCCATAATGCTGATAATAGCTTAATACAAAGCGGTAATTATACGTTGCTCATTGGGCTGTGTTAATAATAATGATACACCTGCGGTATACAATTATATATATTTTTTAATATTTCACAAAACATATGATTGGCGTGTGTTAAACTGAAACAAAAGGAAATATAATTTATTTTGGACAGAGAGCTCTGATCTGATTCGGTGTAATTGGATAATTCAGTTGGAAGCCGTCATTTCTGTTAATGTCTTTACAGTAGGCTTTTGTGGTTTCTCTTATCGCCAGAGCCATATTGTATGGGCCAACACAAGAGGTGGTTCTCCAATACCCTTGGAAGAATATACAGCATAAGGATTGTCAGAGTCCTTCAGCAATGTTATATTAATTTGTCTTGGAACATTGGTAACACGTGGTATCTTATATCACACAACATTCCTCGTCGTAAGCCGGCCTTTCTGATCAAACTTCAATTCCTCCATAAATTGGATACAGACAATATAACCTTGAGGAAAGGCTCCCTCTCTCTGTCCAATGTCTATATAGAGGCATTGTCTGATTATTTGTTCTGGTCTTGACTGGTACTCTTAACTAAACATAACGATCATGTCAAATTGTATTGCTGTACAAGCTAAAACCTGTCCAACTTAGATTTGTATTCAGTGATGGGCTTTCGATCAATTGAGCCAGAAGCAAGTTCCAGTTGTTTACTTACGACTAAAGTGTGTTTGTAGCTTCCCGAATTTAGCGTGCTTTTTTATTGGCTTCTGGTTGTCTCCTCAAGTGGATGATCCAGTACTTAGCTCAAAGAATATATCTTTCTATCTACTCTGTCGATTCTATTTAAGATCGTGTATGTCTGCAGGATATCACCTCTCCTCCTACGGTGTTCCAGTAATGGTAATATATTAGGGTTTGAAAGTGGCTCTTATCGACTTTAACAGACGTGATACTTTGTTTGCTGCCTTGGAGACATGGAACTTTAGTTCTTCATCAAAGAATACTCGTAAGTCTTTATAAATTTTGGTGTAGCTTATATGGTGCTTCTTTTTCGATTCGGTATTCTAACTTGTGTTTTGCCTATAGATGGTAGGTTTGTTTTCACTTGACTTCATTGAAACCTATATAGTTTCTGTTTGTGTGACAATTTCATGAGGGTGTATAATTATGATCCTCTGTTATATTTAAAATAAAGGGGGACGTTAAAAATCCCCTGAGGACGTAAAACACTCTGGCAGTGACCACCCTCAGGGTATTTCGGCTCCATCTTTCCGTACTGCTCCCCTGTGAGTGGTGGAGGAGGAGGTTTCTCAACCACTCCAACATAGAGGCTGTGCTGATTAAGCGACAGTCTTGGGATTCTACCCGAACAACAAAACCATTTATATCAGCTTTATTACTGAAAATCTAGAAATTAATTATATGTGTATAGAGAATGGGGTAAAGCGGGAAATTCTCAGAAAAAAAGGGAAAAAGACCGATTCTACTTTCTCTGTAATATTGCAAAAAAGGGTGATAATATACCGAAAGCATAAAGAAGCTTACCTGATTACAAAAAACAAAAATGATTTTCTGATGGGGATTTATCAAAGACTATATACATAGTCAAAATCAATTTAATATATATATATATATATATATATATATATATATATATATATATATATATATATATATATATATATATATAATACGTCAGCGCAATCGTGATCAGTTATGTAGTCTCTAAACACTTCACCTATAATCTTATCCCAGGCATATTAGACATTTCCATCCCCTTATAGTCAATTAATTAGTATAGTTATCTGCTCGATCCACGCTAAAACCACCCATATTTATCGCTTGTAAAAAGCCCTCATGCATGTAGGCCTATATAGGTATTTCCTTTTTTGCTATATACGCAGAAAACACATTCATGCTATACATAGATTTTAATACTCCAATTTAAGTCAGAATAAAAGTGAACCATATACTAGAAGTAAATTTTCACATTTCCTGTTTATATTTATATTCATAGTTTATATTATATGCAGCTAGAGTACAAACAAGTTCACAAGGAATATCAAATTAAAACTAGGTTAATAAAGGTTACTCAATTGCATCCAGTACAATGGCCAATACCAGTTAAATAAAGAATTTTTTTAAGTCTGATTTTTTTGGTCATGGTAAGAGACACATATGGTACTAGAAACTTGCTCAAACAAGGAGGTGGTAATTAATACACATCATCGGTCATCTGGATTATCTAGATGTTGGATCTTGTGTCACCGGGTAGGTACCACGTGTGTATGTACGCCCGCCCGACCGCCCTCCCGCCGTGTGTGTGATTCCGAAGTATTACATTTGGGTTTCAAGGGATTATGGAAAGTTTGCTTGAACTCGTCAATAACGTTAGTCACAGGACAATATTACGGCTATAATTGACTAAAAACCATCCCCTAGAACAGTTTATGTATAGTGACTATAGTCTCCTCGATCACTATATAGCTGGTTTCCGAGTTTGGTATATTAGAAACCAGTGGCGGACCTACGGGGGTCAGGACCCATCTCTCAGGGGGTCAGAACCCCCCCCCCCTTTAATAGGGATCTTCCATCTTTAAATGCAATATATCATTTGACGACATAATAACTAGTAGAAGTACTGCGAATTTGTCATTCTTAAATAACCACACATTGAGTATTATCTAATGTGTCTGATAGCATTATTATTATTTAACAGACTAATCACAATTTTTCTTTATTTTATACTAATTAAGTTACTTGGTATAAAATGAAGTATCGCACCATGACCAATACGGCCGCTAGCATAAACCTTTAGAGGCAGCCGAGTTCGCTCTAATGTATCACTCGGCTGCATATTCGTAAGCCGCCTTTGTATTGATCTGAATCCGGGACATTTAGCCAACGGACACTTAGCCAACGGACATTTAGCCAATATTTGCAGGGGGGACATTTAGCCAACATTCAAAATTTTTGATTATGTTTATGTGAGTTTTCATAAATATAGTTGTTTCAATAAATACAAAACATTGTATGTAATTGTATTTTTGTAATTCATTGTAAAATGTAACAAACACAAAGTGATGTCTCATATTCTAAAACTTGTTAACACAATGTTACATATAGTCTACAGCTGTTATATTCAATCGTCATAGTGTATGTAATTGAATTTTATTCAATTCATTGTACGAATGTAATGATCACAAACAAATGTCTCATACTCTAAAATTTGAAAACACAAACATTGCATATAATACATTCTTTATTTCTGACATGTTGTCTATAGGTGTACATTGTCGATATTCCTATTATTAAGTCTACATCATATACTTTTAATATATTTGTTTGTGTTATCTATATTGATTTCATATTTCTTAACTGGGCGCTAAGTATAAATATACTTGAATAAAATATTGAGTCATTTAAGAACAGAAAAAAAACATAGCGAGCCATAATAATCTCATTTAAATTTATCGCTCAAATAATGACACGAGTATTTCTTTATAGTGTCTGTAATTAACAAACATCAAAATGCTCAATGACTTCAATGCCATTCCATGTCTTGCATACAGTTATTGAATTTTGGCTTAAATACGGACGTATATCTGTATGATTTAAAAATGTGTGACACAGACTACCGGTATGTCACGGACTCGATAATCATATTCTCGTTTATCCCACATATTATCATGCAACAAACCTTGTCGGATCAACAAATTCTGACTGTACATAAAACAGAATCACTATAAAGGAAGCCAAATCTAATTGCCCTGGGGCCCTTTTATCCTACTAGCCTATAGAAGCCACTGGTTCCAGGTGAAAGAAGTTAAGTGTCATTGGGGATGGTCTGGTCAACTTGAAGGTACACCAAACAGAAGCACTGTAAACAAAGCCAGATCTATTTGCACTAGGTGACCCATTTATTTGATAGTGTCTTTCACATACATGCGTTTTTATTAGCACACTACTCAATATTTGGAGTACGGACAGTTGCTCTGAACTTTAATTTTTCCTCATTAACAATTCACTGATGAGTAAGTGTCCACTTTTCCATTTTGTTTGGTGAGCAACTGTCCGACACCCTAATATTTGACACATGAATATCTACATGAATAGTGGGAATATACCAAAATAATGACATTTATTATTCTTCTGCACACAAAGTGAAGATTGTCTATCTGAACAATTAAATAGTCTAATTCAGCACTGCTAATTCAGCACTTATTAAATAATAATCACAGTATTAGTTCAATAATTTAAGCCAACATGTAGGTATGTATCAATGTGATATAACACTATGATCATGAGAAAGTGTAACACTGTTTCAAATTAAATTCAGACAGGCTTTCTATACTGAGGTAAAATGAAGTCACATTTTAAAACTATGATATATCACCTGGGTTATGCAGTCACATCTTAACAACATTACAATACATGTATGTGTCAACATTGGATAGAGGGTTATTCTGAGACTAGTAGATTATCTTCCGTATATACAAGTAGTAATAACCCACATACCAGATATAGTTAAGTAGTTAATGGTGTTAATAACGTCTGTGTAAAAAAACTCCCAACCCTGACATATCATTATTTATATTTATGTATAATACCGGAGAAAACAGTATACATTAATATAAATATACAAATTGTACAAAAAGCAGCAATAATTATTATGTTACTAACATCTTATCTAAAGATAGGCCTATATTTGCAACATCCATAAAGAGAACATAATATTGACAGAGCATACACACACTCAAAAATATAACAATATACATGTAGATGTAAGATGAAAATTTTGAATGTTGGCTAAATGTCCCCCCTGCAAATATTGGCTAAATGTCCGTTGGCTAAGTGTCCGTTGGCTAAATGTCCGTTGGCTAAATGTCTGGATACCATTGATCTTCATGTCAGTTCGAATAATATGCTTTATCATAATTTAAGCAAACTTCATAGTCATTTTTATTACGAAGTGTCTACACGTACGTGAACCGTACGTTTAGACCCGTAGTCTAAACGTACGTGAGGATGCTTTTGAAGCGATAATGGCGGAGCTATATAGTTTCTATTTTATTCATTACGTTTGTTGATTTAGTTAATAAAACTATTGTGACATTTCACTACTGTACAGCTTTAATCAATTATTGAATTAAATGACTGCAAAATTGAAATGTCATTTCACTACTGTACAGCTTCAATCAATTAAATGGTTACACAATTCCATTACTTTTAAGTTTAACGTCTAAGACACAGCAGCACGTCTCGTAATTGTAGAACGTATGCATATCAACACGTACGCGCAAAACAACTCACGTACGTTTAGCTCCCAGTACTAATTACAGATACGGCAGTTAGACTCGTCTAATGCCATTAAAACTACAACTCGTGTAACAGGAATTAGGAACACGCATGCGCATATTTCGTTTAAGTACGTTTAGACTACGGGTCTAAACGTATGGGTCACGTACGCGTAGCCAATGCCTTTTTATTAACACTCATCAATGATAGACCAATTATATACATTCCAAAAATAACATAAATAATATTGTCATATGTAAATGGCAATTGAGTTATAATTATTAATATGATAATAGCTGAATTCAATTGTGGAACGAAATCACTGAAGCCATTGATGCAACAAAGAGACAAAAGAGAGATAACCGAGCCTTGGGACCCATCTTGTTCGTTCTATTCATCAATTAACGATCTACCAGATGTAGTGACAAGCACTGTTAAGATCTTCGCTGGTGATACGAAATTATTCCGGGCAGTACGGTCTACCTCAGACAGTGCCCAGTTACAGCAAGATTTAGATAACATTGTAGAGTGGTCCCAAAATGTCAGCTTGGTTTTAATGAGTCCAAATGCAAGGTGATACATCTTGGAACTGCTAACACTCATCATCAATATGAGATGAAGTGTCCCATTAGCATCGACGTCATAGGAAAAAGATTTGGGAGTGGTAATAGACGAAGGTCTAACGCTTCAGTTATACATTTCCCAGACGGTCAAAAGGGCATCACGAATGTTGGGGTTAGTCCGGGCGACCTTTACCTGCCTAGATGAGACAACAGTTCCAAGACTATTTACCACTATATAGTTCGAACACATCTTGAATACGGGAACGTGATCTGGCAGCCTAGACTGAGGCGTGATAAACTGGAGGTGGAAAAGGTCCAAAGAAAGTGAGCTCCGGTGGCCTGGTGGTTACGCACCCGGCACTTGGTTGCAGGTTCGAACCCCGTAAGAGGTCGAAACTTTTCCAGATATTAATTTCTCAGCTCACTACATCGTGGGTGGCTGACCACGTTAAATGGCGCTGCCGTCTCCACTGAATTATTAAAAATAAAGGGGGACGTTAAAAACCCCCTGAGGACGTAAAACAGTCTAGCAGTGACCACCCTCAGGTTATTTCGGCTCCACCATTCCGTACTGCTCCCCTGTGAGTGGTGGGGGAGGAGTTCCTCAACCACTCGAACATAGAGGCTGTGCTGATTAAGCGACAGCCTTGGGATTCTCCCCGAACAACAAAACCAAACCAAAGAAGAGCTACCCGAATGATAGCCAGTCTGAAGGGGCTCAGCTATGAGGAACGGTTGAGAGCGTTCAATTTACCAAGTCTCGAACATCGCAGGAGAAGAGGTGATATGCTCCAGGTGTACAAGACTCTTAATGGCATCGATAGGTTAGATCCGGATATATTTTTAGTATGGCAACAGGATCGAATACCAGAGGGAACAGCCAGAAGATAACAAAGTCACGAGCAAGACTAGGAATGAGACAGAATGTGTTTAGTCACCGAGTGGTTAACGACTGGAATTTGATCCCAGCTCAGGTGGTAAAAAGCCCAACTCTAAACACTTTTAAGTCTCGGCTTGATCAGTTTTGGCAAGGGGAGAAATTAAGATTACCATGACTTCGATTAGTTTTGCAACATACATGTAGATAGCCAAGCAAGACCGGACTTACCAACAAGCTGTGCCTCTATATTCCGTACATTGGTATCAAGTATGACCGATTCCGTAGTGGGGCCGATTTGGACCTACACCCTAGAAACCGTGCTAACGAAATGTAGCGGGAAATAGCAAATTTGTGTTTTATGCTATTTAGCAATGAAGTCGGTTATTCCGGGAGCTAATGTAAAAAGTATGTACTAGCGAGATATTGTTTTACATACAGTGACTCCCAGATCTATGCATTTTATGCACGTTTAAGAAACTTAGAAAGTATTTAACACTAACTGTGTTTCTGCTTAATTCGGCCAAACTCGTGAATCGGACCGGAGAACTCGGCTCACATAAAAGTGACATATTGACATAATTCGATCACTGTAACTGTTATTGTTAATGCATTTTAATTTGAACTGCTTTTTATGTTTATTAGCAATAAGTAATGTGTTTTAAGACTAATATAACTTTCTGTAAAGCAAACTAAAAATTGTATTTGATCTACTACACAAAAAACAGGACATTAATAGAATTATTTTCACTTCGTTTATTTCAACATTCATTACATAATAGACCCCCTCTAGAGTCTACATAATTTTAATGAAATCAAACACCTGTATGTAGAATATTGAAAAGGAGAATGCTTGGAACATTGTTTATATAATGCATCCCCCTGTAACTGAAACAATAAACTGAAAATGCTCCACACACTTTATTATACATAATTCAATGAATGTAAATATTTTGACAATATTGGATGTTAACAAAAATGTGATTTGATTATCATCTAATACCAAACACCATGTCACCACAGGAATGATGACAAATTGTTAAGACACGTAAAATGATTCCCTATCACTATGACACACAGAAGCAAAGATAACAGGTTGTTATGACACGAATAATTAGGCACATACACATGCACTTATTACAGACAACGATTCCAGTGTCCATATTACACCCACAGTGAATCACACACGATATCCACACTAGTATAAACCTCAGTTTGTTAACGTGTAATTATACAATATTCCAAACCTAGATGGCACAAATTAAAGTTTGTACATATTCGGAGGGACATATATGAACATTGTAATTTAATTCAATTCAATATATTTTCTTCAACCTCACCACATCATACAGTTACAAATATTGTGTAGATCTATCTATATATATATATATATATACATTATATGGTGACATACTAAATCACTTAGTATATCTAAATTAAAATTCACTCACATGTGCTGGTTAACAAATCTTATGAGATGATTAACCATTCAGATGAACTTGGATGGGCAGAGTATGTAGATAACCTATATGATATTGATAGTTCCAGATAAATCAGACAGTAGACCGATTCAGTTACCCCTGGCGCCATCTTGCGGCTAAAGTTCACACTATGGTCTCCGGTTAGAAGTCTAAGAATCAGACATGGGGTCAATTCCAATTCCACTCAATTCCATTTGGTCAATTCTACCTTTTTGGGGCTAATACTTTTTACCATGAGTAGGTACTCCAAGTACCTACTTGGAATATCTACTCTGAGTAGTTTATATTCCAAGTATGATTGTTTCTGAATTAAAAAATTAAATGGTAAATTAATTTGTGGATTCAATTTTTTTGCCCGTTCTAAACATTGAACGGGGGTAAATTCCTAAATAACATTATCTCTGGATATATTACAGGAATGCTATGTGGTGGTGTCACAGTGTTGTTGGTGGAGCCCACAGTATCCAGACCATTTAATTGGTTAAATGTTGACGTGGGGTGTCACAGTCAGTGTGCATATGTGTATATATATATATATATATTTATATAGAGAGAGAGAGAGAGAGAGAGAGATAGAAAGTGTGTGTGTGCATGTGTTCTGGATCATTTTGGTTCTAGTATATTTGTAACAACTCATGTAAGTGTTAACGTGGTAAAAAATAGCACAAGCCTAACCACAAGGCGCTTTTAGCTAAAGAGATATTTGATTATATCAAGTGGCTGATCATAGTCTTGGGTACATCCCCATGTAAGAATATATTTTGTAATCGTCAAAGATGTGTTTATATTCCACTGTCCAGTAGGAGCCTTGAAACGAATGTTTTTGCTTAGTTCCACCCAGCAGGGGTCAGATCCTGTATTTACTTTCACAACCCTGCTGGGTATTAAACCACTGACATGTGGTAAGTTTACAAAAAAACATAAATGTTATTAAAACAGTTAGGTCTGGGGACAGGCTATAGTAGTCACAGTTTTAGGAGAGGAAGGGCAATTTTGGTTCCAGATTGGCATTGCCGGTGAGATGAAAAAATTAATTAATTCCTAAATAGCAATATCTCTATACATATTACAGGAGTGCTATGTGGTAGTGTCACAGTGTTGGGAGTGGAGCCCAATGTATCCAGACCATTTTAATTGGTTAAATGCTCACTTGGGTTGCCACGGTAGGTGTGCGTATTATATATATATAAAGGAACCAAAGTTCTGGATCATTATGGTTCCAGTATATTGGTAACACCACATGTAAGCGTTAACATTATAAAAATGGTAAATTAATTTCTGGATTTACATTTTTTGTAGGAAACTTCAATTCCAAATTTCTAAATTCCAATTCCATTATTTTTTAAATAATCAATTCCAGAATTGGAATTGACCATCAATTGTGGAATTGGATTGACCCCATGTCTGCTAAGGTTAACAATATGTGGATGTACAGGTTTTGTGTGTGTTCTGACAAAGTGTACAACAGTAGTTTCTCCCCATTTAGTTTATGTAGCCACTGTAGCTACGATCAGAAACATCAAGAATGGAGATGACTGGAAAAAATAATCAAAAAATAAATGAACTAAGTGATGAAGATTTAACCTGAAACTGAACTGTTTATCATTCATGTGATAACTGTTTTGATATTTATAGAGAACTATTGCACATGAGATGATGATTGATGTTTTAAGGGCTACTTTTGTGCATATGGTAGACTAAATGGGACGAGAGACCTCCAAATGTAATGAAGCAAAGTCAAAGATGAAACAACCTTCAGATATGCCCACACTGAGATGGGTGGTAGTAATTGAAACGTGATTCTATTTGTAGTTACAAGTTACTAACAAGATTTTTTTTTCAGTATTTGGGAGAGCTGTTCATTCACTGTCAAAGATTGGAGATGAATTGTATATTGAACCTTTAGAGCAGGGAGTAAGTGATTTGGAAGTTCAATTAGAAAAAATAACTAATGGAAAAACGTTGCATTGATTTGTTTTAAGCTATACTGTTTGTATGTCATTTCATATTCATTTTGAGGATGACCCATTATGTTTAAATAATTTGCAGCTATCTCTGAGAACAGTCAATTCATCAAGATCAGCTTTTGCTTGTTTTGTGTTTTCTCCATCATTCTTTTTACACTATGATGATGGCAAGACTGAGGATTTGTCCAAACCTACAACTGATCATGATGATGATGATTATGATGATAGTACTATCAGATGTAAGATAGGAATGAAGGTAAGCACAGATCATAATGATTTATTTATTTATATGCGATGTGAATTCTACATATGTTTATTCGTGTAAAAGGTCATCCTGGTGGTGTGTGTGTGTTATAATAACAAACACAGAAAAGTAAAATTTTATGTATTACTTCCAGTCATGTTTGAATGTGTTTAAATCATTATCAACCTTAGAGAAGACTGTTGAAAAATGTAAAATAAACATCAACATGCAAGATGCCAGAGTCATATTTCAGTTATACTGCCGCCATGGTAAGTCTGATATACTTTCGTGCACAAGTTTCAAGCATGTTCAATATTCTAATAGGTAATGTGTTTTGAATCAAGTTGAGAAATATTTTATAGTTAGATGTGAACTGAATAGAAGTATAGTAATGTTCTTGGTTTAATAAAATTGTTACTAATTAATCTGTTTTAGGAATTATGAAAACATACAACTTGGCATTCATAGAGAGTGAAACGCTACAAGCTGTTTTCTCAAAAGATCACACACCAAATGTTCTTACCACACAATCCAGGTACTGTCTTTGTTTATTGTTTTCCAGTGTGTATAAGAAATAGGAATACTAATACAGAAATATGTGTCTATCTGCTAACATACCACAGAAATTGATGAATTTCACTAGCAATATATATTTAGAGAAATTTACTTCCAGTTCAGTGAATCAAATGCTTTGAATTAACAGCATTATGTTTAAGCCATGCTTTAGGGGGTGCCTCCATGGTCTAATGGTAGTGTGTTGGATCGCAGATCCCCTACCACCCATGTTCAAATCTCAGCATGGGCATATCTGAAGGGTGTTTCATCTTTGACTTTGCTTCATTACCTTTCGAGGTCTCTTGCCCCATTTAGCCTACCATGTGCACAAAAATGGCTGTAAAACACCAATCATCATCTTTATGCCATAATTTATCTAGATATGTAATAATATTATGAAAGGCATACTTTAGTTATTAAATATTAGTGATCTAATACTCAGCTTAGTTTAAAATTTAGACAATTGAACAAGACTTTTGATAAAATTTAAAATATTATACACATATGTGTAATTTATTTGACCAGTAATTTTTTACCCAAGTCACATATTTTAATTGTAGATTACTCTGTGATGCTGTTACTAACTTCCAAACAACACAAGAAGAAGTAAGCTTAATTGTCAATGAAGATGAAGTCATTCTAAAGAATTATGTTGAAGATGAGCCTGGTGTGTGCAGTTAATTTTTTTATTACAGATTAAAATGATTTTCTTCAAGTTAGTTGTGTATTTGGCATTGATTTCAATTTATTTAAAATTAACACAGCTCTCGTCTCTTATTTGGATTGACCTCATTTATAAGTAGTATCATAAAACTGGATCATACAAAACATTCAGTTTTTCCAATTTGTTTAAGTTTTTGTCGTCACAGAAAATCTACATTTGACTTTAAAGAACAATTATATTTTTCGGTTTCTGAGCACAGCATATAATAATTCAGATCAGTGTTGGTTATAATCAAACTTGAGTAGATTCAGCCAGTATTAGTACATTACAAATTTATAAATATTTTAGTTGAGAATTAATAATAATAATACATATAATAATAGTATAGATTTAGTTATAATGTTATTTTTTAAATACAAATTAATATAGATATTCTTTTTTGAAAGTTAATATAATAACATGTTTTTGTGCTATCCTTACAGATCCAAATAAAATTATTCACACTCAGATGAGGTTAAATCCTGAGGAATTTCAGGTGTTCCAAGTTGGTGTGAATGCTGAAGTGACATTTTGTTTGAAAGAACTAAGAGCTGTGTTGCACTTCTCTGAATCTGCAAATCTGCCCATCTCCATTCATTTTGAATCACCAGGAAAGTGAGTTGATTACTTTGTTAATTTGAAAGTATAATTTCTTGTATTCATTACTGGTTAATTATCAATTCAGCTTTTACTTTTTATGAAAAATGTTTTCCAGTTGCTTTTCTGGAATAGACTACAAAACTTCAAGAGTTTTGTTTAAAGAAACAGTCCACCTGCAGAAAATATTTTTTAAATATGTAATGCTTAGAACAGTAACCAAAAATTCATAATAATAATCACAAAATATACCTGATATCATAGATACAGGGAAACAATCCAAATCACTGGACTGTCGCCATTACGGCTGCACCAGAAGCCAGATTTGAAGGTGGGAAGGAGAAAATTTAAATGCTCTGACATCACATGGGCACTCTCTAGACTGATGTGGATTATAGTTTCTCTTGAGCGTTAATTTCTGAGCCAGTTTGAATCATCTTCCTCTTGTCAGGTTCCTTCTGCCTGAAACACATATGGTTGTATGTCATTCATGACATAATCTTAACAAGCTAATGCCATTTATAGCTCACACTTGTTTACATGCTTTTGTACGGGCTCTACAGACTTCAGGTCAACCGGATACGCTAAAGTGATGGCATCATTCAGGAGCTTCTGGTCTCTGTATAGCTTCAAAATGGCAGTGCCCATAGGCCATTAAAAGTCGATTAATCAGCACTTTGAACTGGATTATTTAATATATGGGTGATCGTTTACATATTTTGACATTATTTATGATATTTGTTAGTATAGCTGTATTAGTCCTGAAAATTTGAAATGAAGGTGGTCTATCCCTTTAAGCCCATTTTGAATTAGCTGCTACTCACAGTGCACTCATTATTACAGAACAATATACATTTTTTTTTTAAGTGGGAGTAGTTATAATTAATCAAATCAAATAAGTCAAAGTCATATTATATGTGGCCATATTTGTATCATGTTGTACTTCATGAATACTAAATTCATTTTCACTTTCTAGTCCCATAAAAAGTTTTTCTTTGTTACGTAATTAATGACAATCAGGAAGAGCATAAACTGTTTAAATTCAATGAATTTCACCAAGTCACCAAATTAAGTTTATAAGAAAATAATGGATGACAAAGAAATTACTGAAATTATCTTTTAATAGTTACTGAATGGCTTTAAAAATATATAAATTAAGGTAAACCTTTTCTGTTATTATTACCAGATGTTTGGTCCAAGTCCACTATGCAGCCCCTTGTCTTAATTGTATTGTTGTAGTAGTTTCTTTAAAGGGGCTTGTTTTTATGAGCCCCATGCCCAACCCAGAATCTGGGTTTCCTCTGAGACTTGCCAGGCTTGGTTAAACCTGCCAGGGGCTTAAGCCCCCACTGGTATAGCTTTTCAGAGTCTTTGAAACATGCAAGTCCCCTCAACATCAGCAAAGTGCCAGCACAGAGAGGGGACCACTGAGATTAAATGCTACATTAATTGGTTCTGAACTATTTTTTAGAGATAATAAACCAAATGTCCAAAAATGAAACCCTGTGGTGTACCTCAAGGAAAGTCTTGGCAAAAAGATGTTTGTATTTCACATATTTTAATAGAATATACAACCTAGATATTACAGATTATAACTCATATATGTGTGTGTTTATTATCATCAGAAAGGACAACTTTTCTTAGTTACAGTTAGATATATAAATAATAAAAAGATGTCATAGGAATGAACTTTGTTTACAAAAAGATTAACTATTTTGCATATTATTTTACATTCAGTAAATATTTTTTCCCAAGCTAACAATAAATCCCAGATTCCATAATATTCTAATTTTGTTAGTAATATATTATGGTCAATTATATTATAAGACTTTATTAGATCAAAATACACAACAGGAGTGCATTTTTAATTTTCTTTGTCTCTTACACAAACAATAACCATTTAAATCACTGCATGACTTTTGCAGTGTTTATTTTTAAATATTGGCTTGGGTATAATCAAGGTATGATAAAAATATATAATCATTTGAGCATGATCTCTAAAAATACTTTTTAAAAGGCTGGCAGCAAAGAAATAAACATGAAGTTAAAAATTCAGTTTTATCTATTTGGTTTGAGCAACTGAATAACTAACAACTTTCATACATCCAGCTATAATTTGAGTAGTGTGTGTGTGTGTGTGTGTGTTAAGAATTTACTTAAATCATTTAGATTCAAGCTAGCTATATTGTATATATTTTGACAATTATTGATATTCACAATGTAGAAACATTAAAATATATGCACGATGTGGTTCATAACACATTACTTGTGCTTTTACTTGAACATTTCCAATAAATATATCATTAGATCATCATAGTACCTGTCATAGTTATGAGTGACAAATACTGTAATGAAGAGTGTTCTTTACATCTAAATGTATTGTTGTCTTACTTTATAGACATTCATAACTTTTAATTATAGGATAATAAATTAAATTGCTGTTACACCAGTATATAGACATTTAGAAAAAGTAAGACTTCATTTAGAGAGATACTGTATATACTCGCGTATTAGTCGATCTGGCAGATAAGTCGAGGTCACTTTTTGACCCTGTAATTCTTTCCTCAGGCATATGCCCACACTATAAGTCGAGGTCGACTTCTGAAGTGTTGGCTTGCCAGTTTTTAAAGTATTTTCTGTCTAACATGATTCAAGTCCCTCAAAATCAGAATCATTCTTGTCATCCACAAATAAAGCTAGCCAACCATAGTCCAGAATTTCACGTGTAGCAGGAGAATCATCATAATAATCAGCATATCCATCATTGTCCACCACATCCTCAGTTTCAGCAACACCTTTGCCAAGAAAATCTTCATACCAGTTATCATCTTTTGTTCCGTCCATCTTGTTAGAAATACCACACTTTAAGTAGGACCTGTGCACCATTTCTGTGGGAAGATGCTCCCATGGGAATTGATGGTCTCCATATTACCAACAGGTGTTAGTGGTTTACCACCCTCTACCATCCAATCATTCTATAATTAACGCATTTCACCCTTAAACAGCTTGTTTAGGCATACTGGCTCCAGTAGATACCCTCCCTCCGGGTATGACAGCCTGTGTGGTTTTCTAAACCTTTTCTATTCGCTTTGATGTTATAATTAATAAACAAACATGTCACACCAAACATGCCTGACTGTAACCTTAACTGGCAAGCATTATTAATTAATTGTTTCACGACAACTGGCGACTGTCGAGCAATGTGAGCAGTGATTTCTATTGTATTGCTAATCATCCGGAGGTACTGGTAGGTAACAGCACGTGACTATCGAGTATTGTTACATAAATACTGGCATATGTTTAGGAATCCAAATAACAGTTTGATGAAAATTAATCGTTATTTATTGAATAATGATGGATTTATAGTAGATTTTCTGACTCTGGCTCGCACAAACACGCCTGAATGTAACTTCAGTTATTATTACATAAAGACTGACGTGTTTGGGAAATTAGAATAACAGTTTGATGAAAATTAATTGTTATTTATTGAATAATAATGGGTTAGTAGGTAGCGACATGACAATTTTTTTCCAACTCTAACTCTTATTGGGTTGAATCCTGTAGTGTTAATGTGTGTCAAGTATGGCCCAAAACATCTTTCCTTCAGCTGGTGGGAAATGTGATATGTGCGTATAAGTTGAGGTGCTTCTGAGAACTCCCTTTCCCCTCCCCAAAAATCGACTTAACCGCGAGTATATACGGTAGGTAATATGTGAATTTGATATGTTCTCCGAATCTTATTCTGGTAAATAGTGTATGAAACTATCAATCCTATGCATATAAGCAATTAAGAAGTATGATTATGGTTTCAGGTTCTTTTTTTATTTAACCTATTTACCAATATGATTAAAAATAACATTATTTTCTCCATTATTTGATGCTGTTTCTTTGTTTTTAGGCCAATCATTTTCTGTTTAGATTCTGACCCAAGTTTTGAGGCTAACTTTGTCCTAGCTACCTTAGCTGATGTTAGCACACAAGTCAGCTGTAGTCAACGAAGCACACAAACAGCTCAGTCCAAATCTAAAGATAGCAGGTATGTTAATCATTAATAAAGATATTTCATTGTCTTTGTGATTTCAGTTCCTGGTATCTGTTTCTCATTGTGTGATGTATTCTTTCATATTTTGCCTTGATTTCAGAAATATTACAGCTAAAAAGAGGCAAATATCTAGTAATAATGAACGGTCAGCCTCAAAAAGGCACCAGGATGAATCAAATATAAGTGCATCCTCATTTTTATCTAGGAATGAGAACATCATTAAAACCAAACCCAGGTATGTTAACTGAAGTATAATAAGGGCAAAATGTTTCCAGTGGCTGAGTGTCCCATTCCAGTAACCCTCAACTGTACGTTTTCTTACAACATGCGAAGGAAAATGGTAGTTTTTTCCCTGACTGGAAGTAATTTAACTGTGACAAGAAATACTTGATTCTTTCAGCGACCGACTGATGAGCATATGAACCAAATAAATGTAAACAAAAAAAATAATGAATTTATTTTATACATGTATCTTGAAAGTATCTGAACTTTCCTCAATATGGTGAACGATATAGGCCTTCGTCACTTTGCATTTTGTCACAGCAACTTCATTTTGTGCTCGGTTGGGTGCACTACAGATAGTGTAGAAATCATGGCATGAAATAATTTATTACGATATTAACTAAAGGTGCAGTTTTTAAAGGACCATTGTGAACTAGATTCTGATAAACTTGGACTACTTTTTAAGTACATCTTCCATAAAAAGGCTTAAGATATGGTGAGTTTTTAGTGTGAAGAATGAAGGGAAAATTTCAGTTGCAAATTAAAACAATATAATGTGAACTGTCACTGTTAATATCAAGAATGTTCTGGCATATTTGAGTGTGGTTCATGTTTGTTGAGTTTGTTTTGTCAACATTTTACATGTATCTGACAAGAAGATGTGTTAGGAAAATCATTAAACTCCATCCAATCCCTTTTTTATGCTAGAAGAAATTATTAAAAAGAAAGAAAAAAAATCCTTTACTACCTACCCTTTTTGAAAATTTCATAAAACCGGAAACACACAATCAATTTTCTTTGGCCTAAGTTGTTTAGGGGTTATAAACTACTGGCTAGGGAATTTTGTTGTTGTTAGTAACTGACATATTTCTATTTATTTCACTTATTTATGATGAAACAGAGAGAAAACAACAAATCCTACAGCTCTTCAAGCTGCTACTGATCACTTACTAAATTATGTAGAACTGGCCAATGACACCAAACAGTCATTTAGTACAAATACAGAAACAAGAGAAACAGAACTAAGAAATAACTCCCAAGTACTTTTAACTACATCACCTAGAGACAGTGAGGAAGAAGAGAGTCCACGTATTCCTCTACAAATGCATCAGGTACACACACACACACACACTCATGTTTAATGTTATATGTATTTCAAATAAATATGTGCTTGTTTTTGTGAGTCTGTCACATCCGCAGTTAAACGTATTTGAGATAAATATATACTTCACTATGTGATGCTCTTTGTCATATCCCTCTTAGCAGAGTACTCACCAAATAATATCCGGGTTTGAGGAGCCTGAAGAACAGGAAGAGGAAGTTCCTGGCACACCACCTCATGCTACACAAGTAAGTTAATTATATTTGTACAGGTAACATGATTGTAAAGTTTTTTCAGAACAAATATACATAGTTTTATCATATATCTGGGATACAGGTAGTAGAACTTATTTTTGTTTGGTAGTTGCTTATATAGCACACTATCTGGTTTTATTGGTTATGTTTGTCTTTCAGTTTAAGTCATTATTCTTTGGCCTGTCACAAGCAAGTAGTATGGCATCCCAACAGGTCAGGTCACCACAGACTGCTCATGGTGAGCCTATGGTTCTAGCTGAAGATACAGATGATGAAGATTAGCTTTAAATATGTCTGATCTGCATTCAGCAATTTCATTGTCTTGACTTATCATTATGAAACTTTTATTTTGTCAATAAAAAGTTTTATGAACACTGCACTTGAATTGGACATGAATACTCTATGTGTACATAGGTATCACTGTGTGTGTGTGTGTGTGTGTGTGTGTGTCCACACCAGCTTTCTTTGACAAATAGTTCAGTTTGGAGAACCCATTTGAACAAACAGAAGAACTGGAAGGTTATGTTCTCTATGTAACTGGGTTTCAATTCTGTCTTGTCTCTGATGATGATGATGATGTGCCACATCCAGACCCGTAGCAAGTACATTTACAGTTATAAAATATATTGCCTTAGATACATTCAATTTAAAGTATGCTAAATAATCACTAATGGAAAAAACACCAATATAAATGTGTTTATAATGTTAATTGCATTCTTAATTTCAAGTATATTATGATATTGATTAACGTGCATAGTCTCACTTCATATTGAAACATCTCCCTTAGACAGTAGCTACACTTGGTCTTGAAGTTGCCAGTGCTATCAAATGTTACATAATGGTCAATAGTAGATATGGTGAAGGTTTATATGGGCTAGCTGATACATTTGTTGTCATGATTATCTTGGTTATGCATATCCAGTTAGTGTCTTGACATGATATGCTTTGTGACTTCCTTGAATTTATATTTCACAATTGCAATTTCAAACATGAAAGATTGAACTAAAGAATAATTGCATACTGTGCTCTGCCTAGTGGCTTTCATAGTTTAAAATCTTTTTTGTATTAATAATATGCAATGATTACAGTAATAGTGTTAAATTTAATCATGTATCTAGATAAGTTACAATTACATTTGATAAATTGGCATGTGTATTTAAATAATGATACAGTTACGCTGATGACTGTATTTAGATACATGTTCAATATATCTAGATCAGACCTGGGGTGGTTACATTTTGTATCTAGATACATTATATCTAGATAATGTTTTCAATGTAACTGACATGTATCTAAATACATTTGTCAATTTTTCAAATGTAACTGTAACTTATCTACCTGGTGGGTACATTGCAAAAGTATCTGAATTTTAGATACATGATTATTTTAAATACTCGTATAAGTAATTGTATATTTTAACACTAATAAAGATTGTCATTAAAACTATATTATTTTAACATACACCGTGATAATTAATTGAGTGGCCTTTTATACAAATTATCCCCCCCCCCCCATAAATAAGGTCAGTGGCACACCTAGTACAAGAGTTGGGCAAACTCAGTCCAGGTACAATCCAAAGTTCATCTGCAAATGATCAGATGGTGTGGAAACTTAGGATGAATAAGCAAGTCTGAAAAGGTGAATTTTCAAATGGTGATGGAAAGAAACTGCTATTTGGTGACTTAATATGTTCAGGGAGTTAATTCAGAGAGTATGGACAGCAACTGAAAAACAATGAGTCCCATCATGAGTTTTAACCCTTGGAACTGACAACAAGTGAAAACCAGATGAACGGAGCTCTCTGGACTTCGATGCTAGAGAAAGCATGGAAAATAGCTATGAAGGTTTTCCAGAAGAAAGAGTTTGATATGGAATAGTGCAGAGTTTGAAACTGATGTGAGATTGAACAGGGATCCAGTGAAGAGACTTCAGAAGTGGCACAAAATGGGAAAACAGACCATGTAACAACCTTAGCTAAGCAATTCTGAACACACTGAAGTTTTAGGATATCCTTAGATGCGATGTTATAAAGAAGAGAGTTGCAGTAATCTAGCCTACTAGTAATGCGTGATGTAGCAATGGTTTTGGTGATTGAAATAGAAATATAGCGACGAATACGGTGAAGATCATAAATATGATAGAAGCAGGAGCGACATGTCAGAATATCAAATGTAAACACCAAGATTAAGTACAGTATCTGATGGTGTGATACTATGAATAAGAATGGGCATAGGGAAGAAAGGATTACGTTTGTTGCGTTGTCTGGATGTATCTATAATGATGAAATATGCTTTATTGGCTTAAGTTTATTGTTTGTCATCCTGAGACAGTCACCTAGCTGTGTAAAGGAAGATCAGTGTATGCTGTAGATAAAGATATGCATACTTGGGTGTTATCTGCTTATAAATGATGGTCTAATTTGTGGCTGTGAATAAGAGAGCTTAGTGGTGAGGTATACATGGTAAACAGGAGCGGTCCAAGAACAGAACCTAGGGGAACACCGCAAAACAAAGGCGCTGCCTTTGAAAAACAGTTTTATTATTTGTATTGATTGAAACTTATTTATTAAGAATGAGTTGATCCAAGTTAGTGCTGTGCCCGATATGCCATACCAATCAGAGAGGCGATCTAGAAGAACAGAATAATCAATTAATGGTTTCAAAAGCTGCATATAAATCTAATTGTCTTAGTGGTGTGACCTTTCTTGTGTCCATGTTTAGTGATATTTCGTTGTGAACTTTCAGTCTAATGGCCCTCAAAACAGGGTTTGTGCATATACAACAATTAACCAACTGAAACACAAGCTTCACAGGATATTCTGGAAACCCCCCCCCCTCCACAGGGAGAGTTCCAATGGGTTCTTCTTTATGGGGAATCGCAGGTTCCGTACAACAATTTCATCAGCAGACAGTGAGTTATAAAATTACTTTGGTCAGCATACATTTGAAATGCATTTGTTGTATTTATTTCAGATGGCACCAATATTGTATAGATTGATGACATTATTGAACATTATTGCTGGTTTCAATCGTTTTGAATCGTTCTCAGCGTACAGGTCATAAAAACATTAACAGTCTGTACTTTATGTGAACTCGTATGAGAAATAGTGATGACATACAAATAACTATTTAATCTGGCAGAACAAGTAGTGACTGCAGAAGTTCCAAATTAATGGTAATGCGCGAGGGGTGTTATGTGCGGAAGTGGTAACGTGTGCACATTCACCAATACATACCACAGTATGTCACTGTCAAAACAAATAAATTAACAATCATTCAAGACCAAGTTATGAATCTGTGCAGCTCGAATTAAATATTAAAATACCAGATGGAAACTGAGATATTAGGCGACACCAGAATTGAAAAGCACTTGGGTGTATTTATTGACGAGGAACTAAAATTCCATGCGCACGTCTCCAAGGCAGTAGAAAAAACATCAAGCTTGTTAGGGTTAATAAGAGCCACCTTCACATATCTAGATACTGTCACCATACCTAGACTGTTCACCAAGAATATGGGAATGTAGTTTGATACCCAAGATCTAGGCGTGATAGGGTAGAGATAGAAAATATTTAGAGACGGACCACCAAACTAATACCAGAGCTGAAGTATCTCCCATACGATAACCGGTTAAGAGCCCTCAGATTACGATCACTGCAGGACCGTAGGAGAATAGACGATATGATGCAGACATACAAGATCACAAATGGAATTGACAGAGTAGATAGAAAGATATTCTTCGAGCTAAGTTCTAGATCAACCACCCGAGGACGCAGCCAGAAGCTAGTAAAAAAAACATGCTAGATTTGGAATTAGGCAGTCATGCAGTCTTTAGCCAGAGAGTCGTAAACGACTGGAACTCGCTCCCAGCTGAAGTAATCGAAAGCCCATCACTAAATTGTTTTAAGTCTAGGTTGGACACGTTTTGGCTTGCGGAGCAGTACAATTTGCCTTGATCGTTATGATTTAAATAAACAGTACCACTCAAGACCGGAATAAACAATCAGGCAATGCATCTATAATCCGTATATCCGATATCAAGGTTAAAGGTATACACGAGACGGAACCACATCACTCATGTCATATACATATTAAGAAATATTATACATAACACTAAATGATACCTACTCTGGAAGTAGGTCGGACACTTGATGAGTAGATCTAATTATGAACTATATAACTGAAACGCGCTCGATAAACAAGATGTAGCTGGTCAACGCTATGTCTCCAAATGAATTTTTACTCTTATTTCCATGCCAAAAGCGCGCGCAAACACGGGTGTTCCCAACGTGTACACACCTCCCCGACCGCAGCGCCAGCTAGACCACCAGATTTAAGACCAAAATTAAATATACGTTTCGGAAGACTTAACTGGTTATGTGAGTAACTGGGGACATTCACATTAACTGCATAAAATACGAGATCATATCATAAACAATGTAATATAATATTCTGAGATTCCCCAGTGAGTCCGTTGTAAGGAATAGTCCTTCACACTATCCAGAAAACCAAGAACTAGCGTGATTGGCTGAGAGCTAGATTCTGATACTCGGAGCATTACGCCCAGACCATAAAGTGGAAAAACACCCTCCTCACTGATAGAATACGAGAAGAAACCCATATTGCGACCTTTCTTATGTTGGCACCAAAAAGGATCTGACCAGCTCAAAGCCAAGACATGCACATCATAAGGATAACCGAAATCTAAAACATAACTTAATAATCAAGGCACAAAGCATCACAATGCCCCGGTCACAATTTGGTCTCGTCCCGAGCCCACAACAAAGAAACCCGGCCCGCAGATAATCGATAGTTAGAACATGTTATAATTGTAAACGACGCAATCTGTACATAAGTTACTAAGCCTATTACCAAACCACGCAAAAAGTCTTTCATTTCACAGTTTCTCCTTCTCGGTGACGTGATACCAATAACTTTCGCGGAGGTTATCGAGTTGAACGAGGCCGTAGCTTGGCCAGAGGCGTTTAGGAAGTCAGCGTTCAATGAGCAGGATCTTTCCGATGACGTTCTTCATATCTGCCACCTGGTTAGACCAGTTTAGTCAGCCACCGCGTTATAGGTTCATCCAGTATGTCGAACTCCTCCACGGCGACAGCAGCCTGAAGTATGGCTCCATAGGTTATTATGGCGATCAGTACTCGTGTGTAGAACATCACAAACCTCCTCATTATTCCGCACATAATATCGATGACTTTCCTCAGCGATTAGACGCTAATTTTCGTGGGACAATGTAGCAGCGTGTTGCATGCAGCGTGAAGTCGGATCGCCACCTAGCAAGTGTGGGTGGTTCATTTTGTGAAAGATCCAGGTTATCTATTGGAAGATGGTTGCTTAGCGAAATGATTATGTACATCAGAAGCCCCTCGGAGATTTGGCGTTAAGACACACCCTGAGTTCTTCAGTGTAGCGCGGGTGAGGCCACGTACATCTAATGGGATCACAGACCTATTAGTTTCGTTCGTTATCGGAATTAACCAGACTCAGCCACTAAGAACAGCCATACACCACCACCCACCGAATAAAAAAGAGCTCTCAATCTTTCCACCGTGATGAGGGTGAACTAATTAATTTCCCATCCGAAACTTGTAGGTCGCTTCCGATTACGGGTGCTTAAACGGGGCCGATCCGGTATACCCACTATTTCTGATTCATCCCCCTCTGTTTCAGGATGGCTAGTCGTAGCTGACTTATTATCCCCTAGATCGGAGACAGCAACGTCACAACTACTGGGAGTCCGCATTTCCTTTCCCTCAACAACTTGAAACATAACCGACAACTCCCCGACCAACTCCACGGATTCTTGTACTGGCTGATCGAACCCATTTATCCATGGGATGGGATTATCATTCCCATAATAGTGTTTAAGGTCATCTACATGGACTGTAAAAGGTGACGCACGAGGATTTTGTTAATGTGGTAGTTGACCTCTCCCACTACTTTTATCACAAGGAAAGGCCTTATATAGGGGAAGTTCAATTTGTCGTAATTGATGTTTGGTGGGTATAATCGTAACACCCAATCACTGACACTGAAGGATCGTATCTTGGCCGGCGCATCATAGTAACACTTCTATATTTCGGCTGTCTTAACCACGTGTGCCCTAGAATGCTCAAGCCCCTTTTCCATAGCTTCCCGCACCCATTCTACATATCCTACTGGTCCTTTGGGGGTAGGTCAACTTCTGGCCGCGAGTACATCAAATCAACAATCAACTGGAAGCGTAATCTCGCGACCCTGCATCATCCGATTTGGACTGGAGAGAGTGCTCTCCTGGATGGTTGATCTATAGGAAAACTCAAGATGTCTATCGCCATTCTTTCCATAGGGGAGTCCATTGTCTCTTGATGTAACTTTTGATGCGGACCACCTTCGAGTCGGTTACAAAATTGGTACGGCCAACATTCTTGACACCAACGCTCGACATCTGTCATCAAATCCGGTCACCAGAATCTTCGCCTTACGTTGAAGCTAGTTTTACGCAAAGGTGTCCAGATCTGCTTGCGAAGGGGTTAGGAGTTACTAGTCTGAGGCGTTCCTCCGGTTCACCATCTAAGGAACATCGTCTATTCAAGTTCCATTATGGACCACAATGACCAAAGTGAAACACCAGTAGGGCTTCGGCTTTTACATTTGTCCACGAGGGTTTTTCACCATAAATCACCCATTCCAGGATCTTCCCCTGCCAGGATGGCAGTTTCTCAGGTGGCATCCTTCCATCCAAACTGCCAGTTCGTTTATCTGTTCCCCTTCTGGGTTTGCCATATATCGAATACGAACAACTTCTTTCATTTCAGATGGTCTCCTGGACAGTGTTTCTGCATTGCGATGGAGCCTGCCTGCCCTATGCCTGATCGTGAGATTATACTCTACAAACAGCAACCATGTGAGTGCATTATGATCAGTCCGCACCCGAGTTGGCACACCATAGACATAGTGATGGAAATGTTTGATGACTTCCACTACCGCTAAGAGTTATTGTCGCGTTACGCAATACCGACGCTCCTCTTTTGACAGGCACCGACTGTAACGTGTTCTACGCTATCCTGTTCCTGAGACAAAACTGTCCCGAGGCCAACCTCACTGGCGTCCGTATTAATAATGAAAAGTTTCCCGGGCATCGGAAAGCTAAGGATAGAACCCGTAGTAAGGTTTCAAATGCCTTTTGACATTCCGGCGTCCAATCAAAAGGGACATCTAGCTCTGTTAATTTATGCAAATTTATGCATAGCTTGACCCCGGATTAAGACGAGAATGATTTTGATTGGTCTTTCGAAGAAGTTTATTTTTAAACAGAACTGAGTCAGACCACCTACAGACATGTTTAAGTCTATGCCTTCCAGTGTCACTACCAGAATATTGAAATAAAATTCCTATATATGTGTGTGTGGATGTGTGCGCGCGCTCGTACATTGGTGTAACTATACTGCCAATCGTCACATTTTGACTTACTAACAGCTGACGTTGACCCGACCGTGTGCTTGAGACTTGACTCCGATCACAGATTGATATATATATATATATATATATATATATACTGAGCCATCGAGCAGCCATATGCTGGCACCTTGCCGCTGCCCATCAGCCACCTTTTGCATGTTAAATGGCTCAACTTCAGCTACCAATTGCTTAGCATTAAACTACTATTATCTCTGTGTATTAATTTGTGTAGAACTACTAACTATTCATACTTAAATATATCACATTTAGATTCAAACCAATTACGCTGAAAATTAATTTTTAATTTTTTAAATGGAGACCTGTGCAGCAGCATTTCACCATTGCGTGCCATAGTAACCGAACTTAGCCACTGTTAGCGTACGCCATGGATTTTGCAATGAAAAACAAGTGAAAAGGGTAATTTCTTTTAAATAACTTAACCCTAAATTGACAAATAACACCACGAGTGTTATATCTATTCCTGATATAACACCGACCATTGTGGGAAATTGAAATGGAGGACTCATTCTTTGTGAATAATTCGTGGAGGGAGGGCCGAAAGATTTTGGAGTTGGGAACGGTTGTTAACGGATTGATAGAGATGCTCAAAGGTGTTGGACGGTACCGCAGCTAATTAACTGTGTTGGTAAATGTGTGAATATTAAAGACATCACATGCCATTCGAGACTCATCAGGTTCATATCTGAAATGGTTTATTTGATATGTTTATTAGCAAAAATGGATGAGTGTTTGATAACAAATACATACTTATTAACTGCCTATCTAAGGTTTAATTTCTGGTAAGATTGAGGTGACAGAAATGTGAATTGTTGTGACAGAAAAATATCCCAAGCACATTGTGCTCAAAAAGCAGTAAATTAGGTGATCATATGACAATAATTCATGCACCAAAATTTTACTTTGTAAAGCCCTTTCTAATGATATACAACACAGTATGGTTTGATGATAATAATGTTTAAAAGGTTGTTGTCACTACTATAATACTGATATGTGTTGAAATATTTATATAACGTCTAAAAAAAATGAATTATTCGACAAGATAAATCAACCATTAATGGAGATTCACATCAAATCATTTCCACTGTTCTTGAGCGTAAGCTACTGACTGCTATTTGATGTAAACAACAGTGACGACAGTCAACATCAACACCGGGTCAATGTTGCACTGACATATTTCTACGTCTAAATTCTTAAATGTATAAAAACTATAAGGCGGAAAATTCTAATTTGTGGAACGATATCCCAAGCTTTGTGCGTAGTTTTGCAGATTGTCGATTTAAGCACACAAAAGCGCAGCAGCAAACCATTATCAGCGATTATATTCACTTATCGAACTCAAACACACAGGCAACTGAAGTGGCCCGCTCAGGGCAGGTGGCTTACATCAACATGGCTGCTGTGGCGTCAAGTACCGGCATACTCCAGTTATATATATAGGTCAGTGACTCCGACCCATGTCATTCCAAGAACCATTGATTCCTGCCAATGTAGCTGTGGAAGATGACATATTGCCAACTGGTGACGATATCACCTCGTCCGATAGTAAAACTGAATAGAATGATGTGCCATCTGATGAAAACATAATTTCAGGGAGTGATAGTGATGATGATTGAACATTTATTGTTGGTGTGTCCCATGATTTGAAAAGATATTTTATGCAATGAACTTTGCAGTATGTTCGATAGCAATGGACTGACTTCATTTATTGTACGTTTTTAATATTACAGTTTATTGATTATTTTTCGTCAACTGCCAAAGGTGTGAGAAGTTGATATATAGTCATATGTGTGTGACATTACTGTGGATTGATTTAGATGTGATTATGTATAGATTATATATATACTTAGCTGGTTAGTATGAGTTCTTGAGTAATCTGTGATGAGCAATGAAAATTTGTGAAATGAAATTTGCAGTATTGTATTATTTTGATTGTCTATCATAATACTGCAGATGAGTTGCAACTACTCCAGGTTGTGTGTATCGTGTGGACTCATTAACCAGATTATTCTTATAATAAAATTCGTATTGACAATTAGTGTTCAGTATTGTAGTTGTGACAATAACTCGATCACTTTATTTATTGTCATTATACTTCTAGTCAAGCTGTCATTTTCATTCTATCATTTACTTATTGTTTCGATGGATGATTCGATTGAGTTCGGTCGTATTTTAACTTTAAATAAAGGTCCTTTATTCCAGTATATGTCCATTTTGATGTTAAATGCCAATACGTAATTTTGGCAATATTGGCAGCCCTTCTGATTTCCAAGGTGGCCACCAGGTATTAAATAACACCAGGCTAAATCACATAATGAATGCCTAAAGCCCACGAGCAATTATCTACTTATCCTGAAAGTCAAAATATGGCAGAAAATGTGATTTCCGCTAGTTTCAATGACAACCATTTTGAACTCCGAGTTAATCAAGAGTCATAGTGATTTGTCAGTGTCATCAGTGGATTCACCATCCTCACAAAACATGGGTGCAGATACCAATATCTCGTCTTTATCTATCCTAGAAGCCGAGTTATAGGCGAAAACGTAATTTCGTTAATTTCACTGAAGCTGTTTTTTTTTAATGACGTCAACTAGTAGTCCATCCCAATTTGGTGATGGTGTCATCCATTTTTCATATTCGAAGAGGTCCCAGGAACAAAATAAATAGGTTTCATATGTTTCGGGGGGGGGGGTAATATAGTTATCTAGTGTGGTTGTATAATTACTAAGTCGAGTAAAACACTATAAATCGAAACTGTATATGTTTATCAATAATATGGGCTCGAGCTGTAATGTGTGTTTGTTTGTTTGTTTGTTTGTGTGTGTGTTCTCAACAAATTCTGACAAAAGAGTCTTAAACGACAGTGAATATAATTATTTGTATTATGAACCCGTAGTTATATGGACCGAAGGCCCAATTACCCTCCACAAGAGCAAGCTTTAAAGTCCGCGCAAGACATCGCGGACTTTAAAGCCTGTCATTTATAATATGAACTAAGTTGATAATGAGTGCATTGATATTTATGACTAAACAAAACAAAACCTGCTCATATTAATTGATACTTACTCATCAGAATAGTTCATATCTTCTGCTCAACTGTATGCAATTATGGGATGTCTTGTTACTTGTAAATATTGCAGCCACGTGATTAATAATGAAGAATATAATGAAGAAGTAGAAATATAGCAGGTGAACTAGCTTAGTGTGCAAAATTACCTCTAAGTATCATCTATATCAAACTTCAACTCAGTCAGTGAATCTAAAGGAAACTTGAAATATAATATGTTAATGCTAATATGCGGAATTTCTAATAATAATGTTATTTAAGAAATACCGATTTATTTCAACAATTATTCAAAGTGATAAACTGCGCAATACTACTGCAATTAATGACAGATGCTACCTTTATGATCGATAGAGACCGAGGTAATGTAATGGCGCAGGATCCAGGTGGTACCTTGACAGTCAATCATATCTAGATCTATAACAACAATCTTATTGATAAACAACAGGTGATAAAATCAGCCATTGCCCATCTGATTCCATACAGATGTGTCCCTTGAACTGGAATAATTCAAGGCTAGACTTCAAAATTGTTTCTAAATTAATTGCTACTTTCTAAATAAACGGTCTTTAACGTTTTTACTAATATCATACAACGTTATATACGGTTACTAATTATAATTATATGGCTAGACTTGTTTGTACTATTCTTCTGGTATGGGATCGAATGGTTTGGGTTCGTCATCAACTCCACTCGAAGTGTACTACATCTGGCTCTTCAACGATCTATCCAGTAAGTGAAAGCATTCGTTAAACTGGGGCCCACCTGGTTTAATATCTTGTTAAGGGAAGTTCCTTTAGCTAATTCTTTATGTGACTATCAGTTATGAAAGTCAGCAGAAAAAAGTTATAGATATACTTCTTACATTGCTATATACATCTATTTCTGGTATTCCTTGTCGTGACACCATCACAGTAGCAGCGCCACCACAAAGAACGGGATAAGAGTATCTTTTGAAGTCATGTCATAAATGGGATGACAGTTCATTTTCAACTGGATCTTGTATTGCACATGAACAAATTCATTATTTTCTCATCCAAGCAACATGTGAAGAAAACTGAAAATCTTCGCATTAAGGTAGGATCCAGTTATATAATTATTTCACATCTGTGAAAAATCTAGGTTTTATATTGGATAATACTCTAGGAATGGGGAAGCAGGTGTAACATATATGTAAGTCTTATTATTATCGAATAAGAAACATAAGAATTATTCATAGGTACATAAACGATGAGAAATGCAGGTCCAACCCCTTATAATTTCTCGACTGGAGTATGGCACGACTGTGTTGGACGTCTGGTGACACGAGTTTTGTTCCAGTTCCCATGGCTTCCTGTACGTTTCAGATCAGTGTACAATATATATACAATGTGTTGTATTATGTGAAACATAACTTATTTTAAGTTAAATAAGACGCTATACACGCACGCACGCACACACATACACACACACACACACACAACACACAAATATATATATATATATATATATATATATATATATATATATATATAATCCCTATTATAGTTGTCACAATCTTGCCTGATACTCATCCGTAATACAGTTGATGATGATGATGATAATTGGTGTTTTATGGCCACTTTCGGTAGGCTAAATGGGCCGAACGACCCCCAAAGGTAATGAAGCGAAGTCAAAGATGAAACAACCTTCAGATACGCCCACGCCGAGATTCATCACTATATAAGTTAATTATTCAATCTAGTTTCTTTGATAGGGTGTTTCATCTATTAATAAAACGAGTAGGTCTAATCATTTCATTTTCCTATGGCTACATATGACAGGTGAAATAACGTTGATGGTAAACAAAAGAATCAATTACTCAATCACTCATTTATGGCTTCCTGAGCCTATTCGGTAAATATGTGAAAGACCTGTAGCCTTCTAGTGGATTCGAAACGAGAAGCCCCGGTTTATAGTTGACTACTTAAACGGCCAGCCAGCACGACTAACCATATCGTAATTTCATGTGACATATAATTATTTTATCATGCGAGACCTGGAAATCGATTGCTGGCGAAGTCAGTATTGAGGTAACTGCTGTTTATAGTTTCGTTTCGCTTCAGTGCTTCAGTGCTCCCATACAGCTGTGTCATTCACCAGGTAATAATTTACTGGTTTGTTTTATTGTTAAGCTCTGTCATAGAAGATTTGATACTGTGTCTATCATACTATGAGAGCACTGACTACTGTCAACGCGGTAGAAGAACAAATATCACGCAGTTTAACTGTGACATTTATCACCGGAGGAATATGTACCCCCGTAATCATATATATATGGCAGTTGATTTTTTTTTAACATATTCTGTTAACGTTTGGCGTTTGGATTACGTTTGCGGCAATTAAAGCAGTTGATCTTTTGGAGAGACGGGAAATGGCGGATGTTGAGCGAATACAGCGTGAACGATAGCCGAATAAACAACAGCCCCCAGAGCATTGCGTTCTGGCGACATCTTCCTGATAGAAATATCATTCAAGGACCGAGTATATACAAGACATGTTTAGAATACCCGAAATAAAGTGTGCCCGGAACGCAGCGCGATGAAAACAGAAAGGACAATTGTTTGAAAAAGTTAATAACAGGAAATAAAAAGGGCAACCAACCATATCACGATTTAGTGATGACGCACAAACAAAGAGAGAGAGAGAGATCAGCTTCGCCCGACAGCGTTAAAGGAAATGAATGTCAAATGTGTTTCAGAAAAATCGAATGAAATACATTATGTTCTCGTGTGTATTATCAACGACTTTTATCTCGACTTCTAGAACAATAATTGCTTGTTTTCGTGCAGTTTCACCTTGCGTGGAATGCGCGTAGGTGAACGGTTAAAAAAGAGGCCTCTGTCGGTGTTTTGCAGGTCAAATGTAGCTGTTTCCCTCAGTCAACGTTTACTGCCATAAGTCGTGGTGTCCTGTTAGGCGACTTATAACACGTAATAGTTGTGGATGTTTTCCCACGCACCCTTATGCTTGGACTCGATTCCCGGTAGTCGTGCATTCGGCATCTGGGAACTGTGACCTGTGCGCCATCTGGGCCAGCCATCTACTCTTTAGCCGTGTGTTGCGTATTCCCGGCGCCAGATGTCCAATGTTTGACATGCTCCAGGAATACAACAGTTCGTTGTCGCACCGCCAGTCCACTGACTGGATGAGTGAGTGTATTATGAGGAGGCTGCCGTCGGTAAATCTATTCTGGTGAACGAAACATCATCGGTTCGTAAACAATATACTATAAATCTGGAGAGATGATCATAGCCATGTGGTATTTCTGATTATTTTACTATTACTCGTGCAAGGTTCCTGCACACAAGTATCAACAAATGTTAGGACATCATTTGTCTTAGAGCGTTATTTACCCGAAAAATATGACAATGAAGATGATGATCAGTCTGCTGTTGTTGTTTTCTCTGACGTTCGTCATCTGTGATGGAAATGAGATGATCTCCTGTATACAGGTGTCTGTCGATCAAACGAATGATGCAGACGTGATTATTGGAGGTTTATTCAATATTCACGAACCTTCTTTGGATGGAACTGGATGTGGTTCGGCAATAAACGCCGACGCTATACAAAGATTGGAAGCTTATTTATTTGCTTTAAACTATCTTAATGACAAATCATTCATGCCTGGGATTAAATTTGGTAAGATAACAATTGATGTGTGGGCGTCTAACATTTTTGTCTTCTTTTGGTTTAAAAAAAATGTTTTAATCTATCAATTTTTGTCATCAAATTATATTTTATAACTACTTAATTTTTGGCTAATAAATGCGGTATGCCATTCTAGACTATACATAAGGTAGGTGAATTGATTAAAGAGTTGTCACTTTGATATGATGTAGATGTTTTCTGTCACAGGTGCTTTGGCGTACGATACTTGTGGGTTGAGTGACAAAGCCGTCAGACGGACGTTAGAATTTGCCATTAAACGTTCAAATAACAACAATAGGCATTGCTCAGAGGGTCCTCTTTTTCTAGGTGAGTTTTCTATCATTGTCTATCACGTCTGAACACAAACATATGTCGTATATATATATATATATATATATATATATATATATATATATATATATATATATATATATATATATATATATCGTGAAACATTAATACACATCTAATAGTTAAATTTTAGTTTAAACATATAACTCCAGGAGACAGAGGAGGTAGCATCTTTATTGACATTATCAAAGATGAATCAGATCAGTTACGGCGCTCGTGGGCTGTCTTTGGGCGAAAAAGAACGCTATCCATATTTTTTTAGGGTAGTTTCGAACCTAGAATATGTGACAAAAGTAAGTAAGTTTTTTCACGCACATACGCACATACACACACACATGAACACACACACACACACACACACATATATATATATATATATATATATATATATATATACATACATACATACATACACACACACACATTAGAGAGAGAGAGAGAGAGGTGTGTGTGTGTGTGTGTGTGTGTGTGTGTGTGTGTGTGTGTGTGTGTGTGTGTGTGTGTACTCAGAAATTAAAACAACATAAATCATACACAAGTCTGCAAAATACGTAGCTTAAACTTTTACTTTGTTCAGGCGATATTAGACCTCACTAGAAAGCTAGGTTGGACTAGTGTTACACTTGTTGTCGCTGAAATGAGGGATGCACATGAGACAAGAGATGAGATATTACGTCAGTCCACAGATAAATCCATCTGTATACACGCTGTCTTACCGATCAATAATGATGACACAGAATCTGCTAAAATCACATCGGGTCTTCGAGAGTCGCTGCAAAATGGTACCCTTATGTCTAAACCTTTTCCCATTCGTCATAATGCTAAAGTGAACAAAAATATTTACCATACCAGGAAGTAAAGCTTCTTCTAGTCAATATTTTAAGAATATGGAAGATGCCTTGTCTTATATAAGTTATTATATTTAGCTGTAGATAGTCGATTGTATTTTGATTATCATATACAAATTGGCAATGTTGTATTTAAAACATTTCTTATAATTTGAATGTTATTCACCGTCAATTTTCTCTATTTCAGGTGTTTCAGGCATTATTTTGCTCACGTCGCCAGACTTAACAACCCGTTTCCTGCGATATGTACACCTTCTATCAGAGGTGTACCCCATCTTAAATAACATCACCGTCATACATGGACTGTCATACGTCTATACCAGGGAACATCTAAAGTATGCCAATTTACTTTCGCGATCTCTCGTTGTTGAAGAATACAACGGAGAAATCTCTGAATTCCGTAAATACTTCTTAAACCTCGAACCAGAGCAGAAACCAAATAATCCATGGATTCCATTGTACTGGGAACAAGCGAACAGAACAAGCAAAATCCAAGATTCCAGACTTACATCTGACGGCTTGTTTACTCAAGCACCATACGTCTCCCAAACTATATCTTCCGTATTTGCATTTGCCGCAGCTCTTAAGAAGGCCAGGGAGGCGAAATGTACAAATTTGAACGGACTTTGTTCCGCTGTTTTCGATCTGAAAGCCGAACAGTTCAATGATTTTATTCGAAACGCATCGTTTACGAGCATGGATAAACAAAACATTGCCTTTGATAATAATGGTGATTTGAAGAATCCTACAATAATGATTAAAACTGTAATAATTCAAGAAGGGTGTCTATCATATGATCAGGTTAGTCGTGTTTATTATGAGAACAAACCTCTAGAATTGGTATTAAAATCCCCACCTATATCTAAACAGTGTGTCACCTTTCATTTCAACTTTATCTTCATACATCACTTGGTCTATTTAATTTACTATGGACACGTGAAAATACGTATATTTACATTTATTGTATTTCAGGTTGCGAAATGGACGCCATCATTGGGGATACGGCTATTGCCCGTTCACAGCTTGTATAATAAAAACAATTCTAGCCTAAAACTATATGCGCCGTCGCAGTGTGTAAGCGGTTGTATTTGTCTCAACGAACCATTTTCCGACATGTAAGCTGCAAAACCTACTTATGGTGTACATGTACCAATTGATTATAATATTCGGTTGTCATTTACAAAACTATGTTCTTGGACATTCTATTGTTCTTTCCAGTTTTAATTATAACTTTTTAAACAACTTTTCACCTTTTATTATCTGACTATAGCGTTGGTAAGCAAAAAAACTACGACGACCACTTTGATATAGTTCTTCTCGGAATCTTTGACATTCATGCTCAAGGAATGAACAACGAGGAATGCGACATGCGGAGAGTTAATGAAGATTCGCTTCAAGCCATGGAGGCCATGTATTTCGCCATCGACGAGATCAACTCCGACCCGAACATATTGCCGAATGTTCGCGTTGGTGCCGTGATGTTTGACAGCTGCCGAAATTCCACAAGAATACTCCGCCAGCTCAGTAAATATTTCAAGGACGACACTCTTCCTTTGGCTGTAGTGGGAGCTTCAGACAGCCGGGTAACGGCGACGATTGCGGAAGTTATGAAACGGCACAAACTTCCGGTGATAAGCTACGCATCCACCGATCCAGTTCTATCCGACACGACGTTGTTTCCGTATCTCCTGACAGCTGTACCATCAGACGTATGGCAAGCTTCTGTCATCGTCAGCTTGTTAAAGAAGTTTCAGTGGGATTACATCACGGCGTTTTATTCCGATTCGGCGTACGGACGGTCCAGTTTCAGCGAGTTCTTACGACTAACGGAAGCCGAGAGAATATGCCTAGGAAGTCAAGTAATGCTCGCAGATTATTTGGTAAACGATGCCAAGACAATGGAAGATCTGGTTAGATTCTACATCATCCGGCGTTTCCCACGTTGTCATGTGGTTGTGTTGTTTACGTCTGATTGGCATACGCGCTCTTTGTTGTCGGCTTATAAGTCGTGGATGCGCAACTCCGGAAACTTGAATCGTGTAATATGGATTGGCACAAACGGGTGGGGATCTCGATTGGATGTGGTTAGTGGGCTGGAAACGATAGTCGATGGAGCTTTTACTATCGGATTTTATTCGGAAGATATACCCAGATTTAAGCAGCACCTGATGACCAGAACTCTTGAAAATGACGGACAGAACCCGTGGTTTAAGGAATACTGGCAACAACAACTTGGTTGCTATATCCATCAAAATGACAAGAATATTTACGCCCCCGTGGAATGTAAATCTAATCAGACATTGGCCGATTTAAGATTCAGAATGGCAGACAGAGTACCGTATGTGATAGATTCAGTGTACACCATTGCTTTAGCTTTGGACGAACTTATTAAACGGTGTCGTGAACCTTCAGAAGTCTATTGCATTAGCAAATATCGAAATTCAGACACCTTATTCAGGACCATGCGCAACCTTGATTTCTTCAGCGAAATCACAAAACTACAGGTTTCTTATGATATCTTAGGGAACGGTATTCCTAGGTACAACATTTTCAATTTGAGGTACGACGAAAAAAGAAGCGTTTACGATTTTTACACTGTTGGGAACTGGACAGACACGAAGTTTGAGATCGATTCTTCTGATCTGATTGTTTATTTAGCGTCGCTACCGAACCTTAACATAACATCAACATGTCAGACGTGTGCTTGTTCAGACGGTCGCGTTGCTGATTTGAAATATCAGATGAATTATGGTGGTCTTACGCTGATTGGATTTTTCCCCATTCATGGATCATCTCAGGACCAGGCATTATGTTCTAAGATGGATAATATTGATGGATTTCTACAGTTCATGGCATTCAAATATGCCATCGAGCAAATGAACAAGGATGCAACAGTTTTACGGAATATCACTCTAGGTTTCCTAGCCTTCGATACATGTTCTGATCCGGATCAAGCCAGCCTCGCTTATAGAAGCTGGTCCTCAGGATTACAACTATTTACACAGAAGCCTCAAGCTCCGATCGTTACATACACAAATGGGTTTGTTGCCCAATATGACCACGACGTTACCATGATGTTGAATAAAGTTAATTCGATAGGCAAGCCTTTAGTACAGGTTAGAAGAACTTAATTTAGTAATCACTTGAAACGCATACAATAATACGAGGAAACACCAATGTAATTGTAAACACGCACGTACACCTGAGAGAGAGAGAGAGAGAGAGAAATGTTTTCCGATTTTGATATTCAATCCGTGATTTGGTTCCCTTAAATTAGAACGTGTGCCCGGACAGATTCACGTAGCAAAATAATGTTTCCCCTACCAAAAAGCTTTCACTTCATAGCTGTGACATTCTGGAGAAGCAAAATATCGTAGGGTCATTAACAAATTCTGTTTTCAAATGCGGCAACTTTTCCTGTAAAATGAAAATTTGGTTATATTTTGTGTCTCTAGACAATGAATGAAGTGCGCACTTCTGTGGCACAAAACTGTGTCATGGGGAGGGTGTACACGATATATATATATATATATATATATATATATATATATATATATATATATATATATATATATATCGACATTATTATGTTTTCTTGATAATTAGCTCATATCTTTTCAGATAAGTTATAAGGTTGGAGGTATGGACACTCCTCAGACTTACTCAAACTTCTTGTATACAGGAATATCTCGTCATCAGAATATTCAAGCAATCAACGACATACTAGATGCACTAAACTGGACCTGCTTATCGGCGCTTTATCAAAACGAAACAGAATTGTTTTATCGTGAAATGAGAGATTTTCTTGATGACAATGGGATTTGCATCAGAAATGCGGTTAACACTGATATCGGTGACCGTTCTGGAAATAGTTCCCTCGTTATCGAACAATTATGCCAGTCAGAAGGAGTCGTCAATGTGATTTCCCTACTCAATGGCATAGTAATGAGAAATCTACTAAAAACTGTTAATGCATCTCATATCAATTGTCATTTTGTTTGGATTGGTGCCAAACCATTGATAGATGAACCATGGCTTTATGATACTTCGGTGGAAATTATTCGTGGTGCTATAGTAATTGTGCCAAACCTCTACTGGGATCCAGGTTTTGATGCATACATGGATAAACAATCACTCACCACCGACGAACATAATCCATGGATATCGGAGTTCTGGGAGGAATACTTTAAATGTGACCTTAAACATCGCGGTCGTTACAGAAGAGGATGTTCAGGAAGAGAAACATTATTGGGCAAGAGTTTTATTCATCATCCAGTCGTGACGCAGACTATTAATGCCGTGTATTCCTACGCGTCTGGAATCACCAACTTGTTTAAGGACAGATGTGGTAAAGTATCTTTTCCGCCTTGCCAAGCTTATGCAGATCCAGATACCGTTTATTATTATATACGCACAAGTAAAATAAGAAATCCGGATGGCACAATATTTTCACCGTATGAAGAAGGTGGAAATGGAGTGGGTCATTTCAAGGTGATTAATATTCAACAAAGAGGACACCGTAATGAAACAGCTTTTGTCGAGGTAATGTCTATAGGTTTAACCGTTTATTAGGAAGGTTTTAATGTTAGTATTTAATAACTGTATTAAAACATCACAGACACCATGACTTGATATTTAACTTTAATATTTGCAGGTAGGAGAATGGATAAACAAAGTTCTTTATATCAACACCAGCTTAATACGCCACTATTCGTCAACTGGAACGGTGAGAGACCTCACCGATACCTCAACCCCAAAGATCTGCGACTGTTCCAGATCAAATACTGGAGCTAATCTCAGTACAGAATCCATTTATGTCCTATTCCTAGCACACAATTTAGAATGGGGTATTGTCATCATTGTATTAACCATTGTCGGCATACTGTCTACTTTGGCTGTGTTGATACTGTTTATATGGAAAAGGAATCACCAAGTGGTCAGAATATCGACTTTATCCATTAGTTTGCTGATTTTACTTGGCACTTTCTTGATGTTTGCCTTAAATTTTGCATTCATGGCGTCGCCATCGCGCGTAACCTGTGGCTGCCGGCGTGTTGGCATCGGAATGTCCTATGCCATTATCTTCTCTTGTCTCGTGGTAAAGGCTCTCCGGATAAACAAGATACACAACAAGGCCAGCCTCTCTGGACAGCCGTCGTGTGTCAGTGGCCTCAGTCAATTGACAGTGGCTCTTCTCTGCGTCTGTGTTGAAGTGGTGCTGGTTGCTGAGTGGCTACTCTTAAGACCACCGGAAGTGAAAGCCGTCCCCGTGGACACGTCTTCGGTGCAGAGCGTTACACGGCGCTGTGTTAACTCAGACTCCAGTCTTGTAATATCGCTCAGCTTTGTTTATGTGCTAATGATAGTAACGCTTTGTTTTTCGCTGAAATCCCGCATGGCAACCGAATTCTATCGGGAGGCTCGCTACATATTTCTGGTCACCATTTTCAGCATAGTTATCGTAATATGCTGTGCAGCCATTTTGGTTCAAACCGACGACGACATAAAACCTCCTGGACTATGTGTCGGGATTACCGTGAATGCATATCTAGTGTTAATGCTGATATTTCTGCCAAAATGTGCACAGTTTATTGCACTTAACAGGCAAAAGCGAAGTGATCAAGGTGTCCACACGACGAATGCAACATACGTCCTACAGCATGGACAAACTGGGAAAAAGAAGAGTTTGGGTAATCAATTTGTTCAATTTTTTAAACTAAAGCTTCACAGTGTACCCCCTATTTTAGCATAACCTAAATGGGGTATTTATTGTTTTGTGCTGTTGTTGTTGTTGTTTAATACATATCTTTCCTTTGGTGATGTTGCAGATAAACGAATAACCTATGAACACGCTCTAGCCGTTGTAAGTGGAAAGTATATGTCACGTGATGTGAGTTGATGACAAAAAATGGAGGTTAGCAGCTAAATGTTGAGTTTGTACGTTAGTATTACAGCTAGTACACTAAGTTTTTCGGAACGTTTCGTTTATTTCTTTTCAAGTTCATGCTTCCATTACGTTAATAAAATAAACTACTATAATGTGTTATAAATGTATAACTAATACTAAACTGGTATGTTGTTTTCATTGCAGGAAACGTTCTAGGACACTGAATGGCCTAAATTGTGCCGATGTGTCGTAAAATAACATTCATCCATCATCATTGCAGGATAAACGCTGGGATGTGATTATGCACTATCAGCAGATATCGTATATGTATCCTATAGAAAATTACAAACTGATAATAATAGCTATGATTCATTAGGTGTTTAAATTTCAGTATAATTTTGTGTACAAGTCCTTATTCATTTGTTACCTTTAAACACAACATTGATAGGGTAATACAGTCCTGTGATAAAATCCTCTGATATTAATATTCCCCATCTATATTTCGTCTATTGACGGTTATACAATACTATAACCTTTGTAGATAATGGTTATTCTGAAATATTTTATTTGGATAACTTATACTTGGTAGGCTATAAAAAACTAATTATATAACTTGATATGTATGAACTTCTCATATGTACTTTACGATAATTATTTGCGATATGTATCAAATTATTATCTTTTTTACCGTCTCTCTCTCTCTCTCTCTCTCTCTCTCTCTCTCTCTCTCTCTCTCTCTCTGTGTGTGTGTGTGTGTGTGTGTGTGTGTGTGTGTGTGTGTGTGTGTGTGTGTGTGTGTGTGTGTGTGTGTGTGTGTGTGTGTGTGTGTGTGTGTGTGAAGGTATATCGTCTCAGGTGGTAATATGTGCTGATATCAATAAAATGAAAATAAATGTATTGATGTTTGCATGTAAATATAACATAATCATATCGTTTAAAATAAATTACATGTACTTGGACTGTTTGCAATATTCATTTACCACCAACATCATCATCACTTAGGAAGTATAGTAATACCTCCACTTTATGTCATTTGGACAAACGTTAAATTTGCCTTTACGCCAACTTTCTATAGTTATAAATACCGCCGCATTCTTGCCAGTTGTCTTCTTTCCATACTGCTCCCTGTGAGTCGTGGCGGAGGGGGGGGGGTAGTTTTTCTCAACAACTACTACACAGAAGCTGTGCTGATCAAGTGACAGCCTGGGGATACTCCCCGAGATAGATAGAGAGATACCAGGAAACAAAAGTGCCGAGGGAAAGGAACCTCTAAAGGAAGGGAGGCTCTAATCGATCCACAAACAATTCTGCTGCAGACCTGATACACGAGCCTAAGAACCCGCTTCACCAAGCCCAAGAAGGAAAAGGCTGGTGATGTCGCTGATAAGCCTTCTGAGCGAGACCAGTGGGCGCTGGCGAATTTTGCTTTTCTGGCCCCTTCACCTATGAAGTCAAGAAAAGGCATTGTTGACAAGCGGACTCAATCCAGAGGAACTTGTAATCGGCGTCTACCAGGGCCATTAGAATAATGGATTTGAAGCCTTCGTAATTATGGTACATGGGACCACTCTTTGGACGCTTTCTTATAGCAACATGTTTACCATATAGGGCCCCAGAGGCATGTGAGACATTCCAGCGCAGCTTTAATTCCTCAGCAATTTCTTGCCAATTGTCACTATCAACAGGGCAGGTAATGACTTCATTCATCATATCCAGTACTAAGGCTTCACGGACATCTTTCATTAACAAGCTTATAGCGTTTTTGGCCACCCCGATATTATATTGGAGGGTGGCCTAAGAATCTCCTGTTAAAACATGCCGCAGTTTGGTGGCAAACTTCATCCCTGGTTCAATAGCCTTTTTGTAGTCCGTAACTTCTTTTGATAGGAAAGGTGTCATGCGTTGATGAAGTTCACCAAAGAGTGATCGGGTAATTCTGAGGATCTTCTAGAAGGCACAATGATCACCTAGGTGCAGCTTCTCCATTAGCTGATGATAATGTCCTACAGCTAGTATGCTCTCAGGGATCAGTCAATCCCTCACCCAACATGTTCTACGTGTTCTTCTTCTCCTTTTACGATATCTGGGGGCTTCATAATCTTCCTCTACTTCCATCAGACGTTGCATAAAATCAGCATTCACTATATTTAGGACTGCTAAGTTGGCCATGATGTAGAATTATAAAATGTTCATATTTTGAGGTCGGACCTACATTTTGCTACCAAATGAGGAGAATGGACTTGATCGGCACTCTCTATACTCTATGCTTTGCTGATCTGACTGCAGACTGGGCTCGCGTAATAAGAACTGGATAAGAACGACATAAACGTATTAGGAACGAGTAGATCTTACTAAAAAGGAGTAACAACTGCTAGAACAGTATAAAAACCCAGTCAAAAACCTTTTCCTACAATTCTGTTCGGACGAAATAAGGACGCGGTAAGGACGTAACGAAGTCGATTTAAGTCTATCTGATAACAGGAAAGACGGGGTAGAACCGCACGAAGTCAGTATTCAAACGTACTTCTAATTTTTTCACCGACGGCCCCGCGCTTTGCTCGTTCTCGAACCTTCGAAGTACAGCAATTCCATTCGCAGTACGCCAATCTCGTTTGCAGTACGACCTCACTTAGCCTTATTTTCGGACGGGATGGCCGCGATTAATTTGTGAACATGCTCGACGTTCTGGAGCACCCTTTCTGTCCATGTCCATCCATTGGGGTCTTACTAAGATACTAGTAATAATAATAATAATAATAATAATAATAATAATAATAATAATATTATTATTATTATTTATTTATTTATTTATTTGATCTTGCATCTAGTGAAGAAAAATACAGCAGGATAAAACATGATACACAATCGAATATTGCATCCCTTACTGTCCTCATAAGATGCAATAAAATATACTACATTGATATAAAACACTAAAATAACTTTGTAAGAAAAACAACAATCAAAACTTTTTAAGCATACACTCAATAAATAGACAATGTTTTTTTGTGTTTTTTTTTCAGATATAAGATGACATAAAGAACAAACTGTACCATTGTCCTCGTGACTAGGCTGGTTATAATTAAAAATATACTCTCTATAGAACACACCTAACTAGGATGACACCAGCTTTGATCATTCTCACAAGAGCGTTGGATAAATATATTGAGACAACGTACACTTGTTAAAATACTTTGTTTTTCGGGGAGAATCCCGAGACTGTCGCTTATTCAGCCCAGTCTGTCTTGTTAAAATCTGTACCCGGAGAGTCTATATACGGACTATCCTTGGGTACAAGCTGAAGGTCACCTTCAGAATGGTATTCAATATAGTATATATATACCGAATCGTGCCAGAACGGTACGGTATCGTTTCCACGGTAGGCAATGATGATATGTTCACATTAATAAATTTTTACCATATGTCAATACAGGTCTGATAACGATGATTTATACATATACTGATGATGGTGATGATGATGATGATGTAGATATAAATGAATACGGTGTTAGCATCAAAACCATCACCACATATTCCTACATCCTGTAAAACTAATAAGTGTTTCGACACGACTTCAAACATTTATAAACGTGAATCTTTGGCTTCAGATCAGACAGATTAACTTTCTAAAAGAGAAATACCATTTAGATATCACTTTGAACAAGACTCAACATAGCCAGAACTAAAGGTATACCATTCACTATGATTTAGTAAGGTTAAGTCTTAAACTATGATTAGATACGTGTTTTAGTTAGCAGCACCTATATAGTGTTGAAGATCAGTTGCTGTTAAACCTGTCACAAATACCAATAATTTGTACAACAGTTAATACTATATCATAGACTACCGTGGAGTGATAATTATACCAATTATAGTATTGAAAGGTTTATGACCTATATCACGATAGAATATGTTAAAATGTCACAGTGATCAACAGTTATTGCCTTGTCTAATACATTTACACAGTCTGATGGAGTTATTTATACTATTATACCTAAATATCTGGACGTGTAGCTAGGCAAGTATTCCACTACGTCAACCTATTCCAGAAGTGATTCGTAGTAGCACCCATCGCCCTTTCCGAAGTTTTAACCTGTTTATGTATTTATTTTGCAGTTCTTCAGTCACATTTATCAGTCAGTCATATGAGATGGGCCGGAATTGCATGCATTTGTCATCTACTGCTCTCACATCATGCATCGTTGATAAATAACACTTTTACAGTGCACCTCACTGGGAAACGTTACAATGAAATTGTCACGACTTATCTTCGCGTGAACGTCGTAACTATCGGTCTTGGCATGTCAACCCCCCCCCCCACACACACACACACTATAGGGTCCGCAATGGTTTAATATACACAATAACTACAGTGTTCTGAAATTAACACGGCTAATACTCAAACATTATACTGGCTCGTTAATATACAATTCAGAATAGGGTACGTGTGCTGAGATACGGATTTAGTCAGTGTATATGATATAAGGCGATAACATCCACATCTATTAACCGCTCCAGATACATCTCAAATCATCAAGACAGTGCGTTAAGTAACAAGGACATTTAAGAATTATGGTAGTTATTGTAATGTCATATGCAAGTGACAAACTAAGTTCGACGCAGAATTTCATAGTTTATTTATGTTTTTATTTCCTTAGACAGAGGTATGCTAAGCCTTTGGCTTATACAAGTAGTCAATTTTCTTATACCTTTCAACAGACTGGTTGAAAAAATGTTTTATGGTCGAACGCATATATCCATGGTTTAAGATGACTGCATAGGTATTACATATCTACGTCATACACCTTATAAAGACGTCACTGTTATATTTCTTTAAGCTAATAATTTATTCTTGCCAGTTAATTTTTATTTGCCAGATGCTCTAATAAACAAATACTAATTATATATATATATATATATATATATATATATATATATAGTGATTTTATTCGTTCACTCCTAGTAACTCATATTTACTTTTACCTAAGAAAGAGAATTGCTTCTACTATAGTGTGAGAAGAACTTCTAGAGAGTAAATAAGTATTTTACCGAGCTGGGTCCCGAACGATAGAAAACGGACTTATTTCAGAGTCAAGATAAGTATATTAGATTAGTTACCACCAGTGGGATATATATATATATATATATATATATATATATATATATATATATATATATATATATATATATATATACAACGCTAATTTTCGTTCTGGTTCAGCCGGCATTGCCGGGTGCGCAACGACATAAATCTTCACTCGGTGGCCAGCAAGCCCAGCCGGGTCATCGCAAAATTAATGACCGAGTTGGTGTGGATGCAGTAGGTAGAGGCAGATGACTGAGCTAGAGATACTCCCCCAAAAAATAAGACTTATATTTTTAACTAAAGACACTAAATCAAACTTCGCACAATTGCTGGGAAAACAAACATATCCTTACTTATAGCTTGCAACAGATGCGATGTGCATCAATTGAAGTCTTTAAATGCTTAAACCGTCTTGCATGTTTAATATATGTTCAATATTAAGAAACCAATCTATAATTTAAGTATAAAGAATTTAAGGCAATATTTGCCTATTTGTAATACTGTAAAAAATGGAAAACGTTCCCTCAGTTAAAATGGATGTCATTTATGGAATTCACGTACAGAACATATTAGGCAGTCTACGCACTTTACACCAATTTAATTACTATGTCAGTATGTGCAATATGTATTTTTGTTGTTGTTATAATTTTTAATCGTGTTATAAATCTTAGGCACTTTTAACTAAATTCTCAATCTCACTCATTGTAATTGTTCACATCGTATATTTTAAGTATCCACACACACACACATATATATATATATATATATATATATAATAATAAAGGCCGAAATTACAGTTTTTACGTGGCTGACAACCTCAAATGAGGGAGACGCAAATGGTCTGTAATTTACAGCTTCCCCACGGAGACTAATTCTAAATAAATTTAGAATAAATGGCATGTTCGGTGGAGAAAACCTTGCCAGTTGCCTGGTTGGATGAAAAACTCCCCCTACTATAGTGCCACGGCCGAGGCGCGAACCTGCGACCTCCCACACAGAATGACCATAGCCATAGGTAAATAGTCTCACCAGAGAGCTTAACTATAGTCTTTGGTCTCACGCTCTACCTATGTGACCAAAGAATATATATATATATATATATATATATATATATCGAAAAAAATAGCACACTGTAGTGCTAGTGTTCATGCATTGTATATTTCAATCGACTATAAATAAAGTTTTAATCCCACGGAGAAAATCTCACACGCTTAAACAGAGCGACGAAAATGGCGCCATCTAGTGAGCAGCTGTAATATACCACTGAAAAGGCTAACAGATCTACCGGAAATTGAAATGTCACATGATTAGCATGACGTCAGTTTGTCTCAGTAAATAATTTTTGGGTGTTTACATGTTGTTTGATGTGATTGTTGTGTTGTTTGCTAATTTGTTATCAATAAAGTTCTTCAGCTATAAATAGGTATGTTATGATATAATAGTATAAATTATATGGCGAAGATGTCACAAATGGTGATGCTTTAAGTGCATTCTGTGTTGTCGATAACTTGGTCTTGATGCAGCGTATTCGGCTAGCCGCTAGGATACACGATCATGACGATGCTGATGCCAGTGATGGAGTGATGGTATAGTGTTTTCTTGTTTAGTCACCTGATGGCGCCAACAGTAAGCTATAGTGTATTAACGATGTGCGTGGGCTGAGCATGTTTAGTGAAGATTATCATTGTATCTTGAACAGTTGCTGATGATTTTGTGAAAATGTAATAATAATTTCTTGCCAATTACTGAATTAGATTCTACCAGATTTGAGATTAATTGGCAGATTTAATAATAGTTACAATAAGTTACGAACAGGCATATATGATATAGATCTAGTACAGTCATCTAGACTATGACTATAGTATAATCATTGGGTCATATGATATAGTAGTACTAACTCTGTGAGGGAATTGAACTATTCGCCCTCGATTTCATTTGCATTGGTGTTAAATTTGTACCATTTTATATTCGCCTTTGGGAACCATCGCCTTCGATTTTATTCGCCCCTCAGGTAGTTAAAATACAAGTTATTCCCATATAGATCAAATATAATTAATGTCCTACCAAATAGTCAAAATACAATTTATTGCCAAATAAAAAAAACATAGATTGACAAGAGCAGCAAAATATTTAACAGTATAGAGTTTAAATCTGTGTGCATGGTTTGTAGATCTTGCTGACATCACAGAGTAGCTCCTTTCCATTCAATTTGTTTGTAACATAATCTTCCCACAGTGCGAAGATTTTTATATTTTAAGCGTTGCACCACTTCAGTTTTTCTTCAGCAATCAAAAGCTGGCCTCTTAGTGGAGCAAGTTAACTATAGCTGGTAGAATGGGAAGTTTTGTTGGTGGATGTTTTTGTTCAGTCATTGGTTCCAGCCCTCACAGTCATTATTTGTTCGGATGCTGCGGTTAAACACAGACCAGTATGCTGTAGGAAAGATGGTGCTGTGTATCCATGTGTTCAAAATGTAGTCAAGCAGTAGGTGAGGTATCAGTAAGTAAGGGTGTCATGGGCAAGGATGGTTGCAAATACAGGCTGGATTTGTTCTGCTAGTAGGAAGAGCAAACAGAAGAGACATAAATTGATGTGTTTTCACGTCTTCCAGGTATGTCACAGCCAAACCCAAATTCTGAACTTTGTGCCAAATAGCCTGACTCCAGTGAAAATGGCAGCCTCAGATCCTTACTTCAGGGATAGGACACCAGAGTGCAGCCTTATGTCATTTCGGATGGACATATATATATATATATAACACAACAAGGGTGAATAGTCCATTTTATTAACGGTGAATAACAATAAAGGGCAAATAGTCTTTTTCTACCGAGGGCTAATGCAACTGAGGGTGAATAGTCCATAACCTCTCTGAGATATACAGTAACTATAACTGTGCTGATGCTGGTTATTATAAGAATAAAGCAAGTATTAGACTATGTCTAGTATGTGTGATTTTGCAGGAGCACAGTTCTGGCAGTGAAAAAACGTTAAACATGTGTCTACCTTGTGCTGTTCCAGACTAAAATGTCATGTGGTGCCATATAAGCTGATCAAGGCAGTGATCTGTATAGGACCAGCAGTCTTCTAGAGTTCAGTTACATTACAAGGTGTTTTAGGGTGATTGAAAATCTCTTAAGATTTTCGGGTTGTATTCATGTTTGGACTGGTAGTGTAGTTTGCCACAGACCTTTAGAAACAGGTTTCATATGTCATTTGGCCTATGCTTTAAAAATCTTGGGCTAACATGTGAACATAAAATAACAACTTTGGTATTGTAGGAGGAATTGTCAATTCTGATAGTTTGTTTGTGGTGGCTTATGGGAAATTTTATAGCTATTGCTCTGGCACATTTCACTTGTCATATTTATACATCCAAATGTCATTTGTGTAAAAGTACTATTGTAAAAATATCATAATCATGAGGTTAATATATTTTTTTATTCTATAAGAAGTCCAAAAATAAAAGAGTTTTAAGTTTTGTAACACGAAGATACATTTTGGCATATTTCTGAAAGTAATATGGGGGAAATGTTTATATGACAAATTTAAATTTGCGACACAGTGAAAACTTGTTTTCTGAGAAGTTAGTAACTTTTGGATTAAAAATCTCACCCAGATCTTTTTCAGCACAGCACAAATGATAACAAGAAATTAGTTTTGAAATGTTATTTAACATGAGTTCTTTTACTTTTTCAGTTGTGCATTATAAAACACCATGGTTGGCACCTTCTAGGAATAGTCAGTTACTGTTTCCTGGGATATTAACTAGACTGAATAGCATAATGGCAGGAAAGAACCACAAAGGTTGCAAATCAAAGCTGCTCAAAGTTGTTCTGCTTGGAGATGGAGGAGTTGGTAAAAGCTCCTTGATGAACCGCTTTGTCAGTAATAAATTTGACAGCCAGTCATTCCATACAATTGGTGTTGAATTCTTGAACAAAGACATCACTATCGATGGGAAATTGTTTACACTTCAAATCTGGGATACAGCTGGGCAGGAGAGATTTAAAAGTCTTCGCACACCTTTCTACAGAGGTGCTGATTGCTGTCTCCTCACCTTCTCTGTTGATGACCGTCAAAGTTTGCAGAACTTATCAATGTGGAAAAAGGAGTTTTTACATTATGCAGATATTGATGATTATGATCACTTTCCATTTGTGGTCTTGGGAAATAAAATAGACATTAGTGAGAGAGAAGTTCCAACTGAAGAAGCTGAGGTTTGGTGTCATACAAATCAAATGCCTTTTTATGAAACCAGTGCAAAAGATGCTATCAATGTTGATGATGCATTTCATGCTGCTGTCAAACGAGTTATTGAATTAGAGAAATACACTGATCATACGAAGCATTTACACACAGACACTATAGATCTTTCAAAGAAGAATCAGAAGGGTGGCTGCTGCTAAAAATAGTTTTTGTTTTCATGGTGTAGTTTTATTTGTGATATATTCTCTGACTGTGAAAGCCATATCCATTGTATTACTATATTCAGATTTGTTCCATATCATTGGCTTATTGTAGTGGCCTCATTTCTTTCATTTATTTGTTACTTTTATTTTGTGTAATTTTCATAATGTTATGAACATTGCATCGGTAAATCCTTCATCTGTAATAATGGGCACATTTCAGTATGAAGTTGAATGTTATGATTGTCACTGTCTTATTAAATGGCTGGGTAGATGTGATAATGAAAATATTCTGCCAATGATAATGCTTCTCCCACCAGTTTTATACAGAACATTAAACAGAAATTAAATTATTTTAGGAAAACAAAATACTGGATATTCTCTAAGGTCTGAAGCTTCTTGTAACATTTTTACTGAGAGATTGATTATTACTGACACTGAGTTATGAAAGACTTGTTTGTAAACAGGGAAAATTTAATTTAATATAGATTCTTTATTTGCTCATGTGTGCTATATATTGCTTTAAATGTTTGTTTACTTTAGGTTATTACAGTCTTCTATGTGATCCGCATTAAAATCTTAATCATGACACGATATATCTGATATAGATATTGGTGTAAAGTAAATTTTTTATGTTTTGCAAACAATGAACTTTTATGCCTTTAATTAACAAGTTATGAAACAAGAATGTACCTAGAATATGGTGTGTTAATAATTTTTGTTTAATGGCACAAAATTTGTGTCTGATGTCATATATTTTGTGACAGGCATGTAAGCATGTTGTAAATTTGCACACATATACAAACAGATAAATAATTGGTGTAATACCCTTTTGTCACTATCTTGTTAGTGACATCAAACAGCTTATTCATTTTGTCCAGTTTCATGTTTATATTCAGTTTAAGTAGCATCCACAGGTGGTGTTATTCGCAGTTAGTTAAAATTAAAATATATTCCAAGTTTAATACTTCTAAATTAACTTGATAGTGTATGATGATTTCAGTCAGGGAAAATGCTTAATACAAGTGACCTTTTTCTTACTGGTTATTTATAAAACTTCATTATTTTTCTCTGTTGCAGTTAATAATATACCTATGAACAGAAAATAACAAATGTTATTATATTTCTTCATGTAAATATACTAAATCATAGAATTACCATACAGAATTTGGTTATTGAGTGTTGTGCATATATGAGTCAGTTAGTTGAATAACAGGTTGAAGAGTGAGTTCTGTATATCTGTGTTTTTATTTGCCCAGTCACCATATTGCCATTAGGAGATTGTGAACCAAGTGCTGCTTTATGTGTACATGTATTTACACTTTTTATATATCTGTACGTTTTAACAGCATTATATACATATATATCTTCACAATAACTGTGAAGTTAATACACTATATCACTAAATCAAATTCCATCTTAAATAAGTGATACACCAGACAAATCTTCACATTTCTGTTTATCATAGTATTTAGAGCATATGTATTACAACTGAATGCCAACTTCTATTGGCACAATATAGGCTGTTTTGTAATAAGTTTGATATCAAGCAAAGCATAGTTTGGAAGAGAAGCTATTTTCTGAAGAAAATTTTAGAGAATTATCTGAGATGGCTAGTTATACTTCGTATATTGATTGCTACATATTCCAAATTAAATTCTTTACTGGTGTCTAATAAAATATGAATTAATGTTGTGCAGTGTAGAAACGGGTAATTTAGAACAACACCTATGTGCTAAATGGAAGGTTTTTATCCTGGGTCAGTTCTTTGCTTTTTTTGTGTGTAAAATATGTTGACTTTCATGTAAAGACTTCACAAATATGGTTAACCTGTAAGCAAGCTATTAATAAAAACATTTTGATATGGCTGCTATGCACAGCAGAAATTAACTATTATTTGTAGTTCCAGCATTTCTGTAAATAGCAACTGTGTTTAAAGCTAATCAAGAATGTTCACTTTATTTAAATTTTTTATAATGATGATTGTAAACTAAGTTGTCTTGCTCTGCATGCTGTGATGATTAATGCTAATTATTTGGTTTCATATTTTAGGATAGATTCACGATTATTGTACTAAATATATGAACTGTATTTGTTCTGGCATTAATTTATTTGTCAAATTTTAATTAATTGTTGTCCATCCAGAAAGGCAGGTTCTGATAAATTAATATTCATTACAAACTATTATTAAACTATGATTCTGCTGTTTAAGATTAGTTGTTTGTACTGAGTCATTGGTGTTGAACAGGTTATTATAAACTTTTAAAGCATTAACATTAATTGCTGATGTACATTACTACTGTGTGTTCTTTGCAATAATGTAATGCGTTCATTATATTACATTCTCCATAATTGTTATTTATTTGGGCTCTTAATTTTCAGTTGCAATACCCACAGAACATGTCAAATAATATTGAGAAAAAAATCATAATCAGTATTTTTTGTCACATATGTAAATAGATCTAGCATTATTTTATTCTTCTGCAGAATATGTTTATAATCAGTTTTGTAGTCAATGACAAGTTTAACTTTTGATGTGACGATCAAGACATTTTATTGTGGTGTCATTTATTTGTATTGAACAGTTTCATTATTTTCAAATAAAACATCAATATTATACTAAACATCAGTTGATATATGCAGTAGATCTATAACCAGTCAACACAAATGAAAATATAAAATTTTCTAACAAATAGCACTAATTACCATATAAAACTAATTTTAGTTTGTGGCTAAAACATGACTATAATTATACAACTTCTATATTTAAAACTATACTATATCTTACTCAGTTACTGGAAGGTTAATTTTGAAGTAAAAAAGCATGTATTTATTGCGATTATTTTAACAAAGGGCTAATTTTACAGAACATGTCCCATAATTGATTCCAACCCAAGCAAAATCCTTCGGCGCAATCCCGGATGTTTACAAGATGAAGTTTACTTTTTGGGCAAAAAATGGCTCATATTGACAGGAGCGAATACGAAAATAGTGATGATTATGACAGTAGACAATATTTTGATTATCACCCTGGTGATATGAATCTCGATGGCTCTGATGCGGTTAGTGAAGAGTCAGATAACGAACGAGAAAGGTATGTCGTATCTATGCTATGGCATGGTCACGGTGTAGACCTATAAAATATCTAGACTAATAATAAACTGTTTAGGCTGATTCGAACCTATCACACTGGACCGCCTTTTTTATGTAACCGCGCAAATGTTACAGTATTTTCTTAATTAAGCGTACTGTATAACAAATAACACTCAAATATTAATGTAGCACTACATAATTTTTGAAACGATAATCATGGCAGAGATAAGTCAATATTAGATCTAAGTGTCTATCTTGGCTCTTGCCATTTACGTTAGTTGATTTAGTTAATAAAACTATTAAGACATTTCACAACTTTAATCAATTAAACTGTTAGTGTTACAAAATTCCAATACTTTTAAGTTTAAAGTCTAAGAAACAGCAGTACATCTCGTAGTTATAGAACTTATGTAGATTTCTATATCAACATGCACGCGCGAAAAAAACCTCACATGTCGCATATAAATCGATTTTTTGTGGGGGGAAAGGGTAGTTCTCAGAAGCAATTCGAATTAAACGTCCGTCATATTTCCTACCAGCTAAAGGAAAGATGTTTTCGGACATCCTTGACACACAACACTATAGGATTAAACCCAGTTGATAGTCACGCGCTGTTTACTACTGGTACCTGCAGATTATTAATAATACAGAAATCACTGATCACATTGCAAACCTTGCTCACCACTTGTCATGAAACAATTAATTAATAACACTTGCCAGTTTAAGTTACAATCAGGCATGTTTGATGTGACAAGTTTGTTTATTAGTTAAATATAACATCAAAGTGAAATCCATCTCTGTGTGTGTCACTGCCAGTGAGGAAATTGATACTGATGTATTTATGATGCACTTGCTGACACCATGAGTTTGAAATGACTGGGTCACCTTTTTCACGAATGATGATAATGATTCGGAATTTGATGGATTTTAAGCCAATACTTAACCTAGACTTATACAGTGAGCATATGCCTGAGGAAAGAATTACAGGGTCAAAAATTGACCTCGACTTATCTGCCTGGTTGACTTATACAGAGTATATATGGTATGTTTATACCCCAGTGCTAATGATACAGCAGTTAGACTAGTGTCATTAAACTTATAACTGGCATAACCAGAAATAAAAACATGCATATAATAGCTCACATATGTCTAAATGTATGGCTCACGTATGCATAGCTACTGCTTATATTTAATTCATTTGAAAGTTATAAATGAAGCTGTATTTTATAAAGCACACTTAGATGTGATTGTCAGTTCTTTCAATTGAAACATGTTTATATGTTTGCACAAAGAAAAATCAAAGTACAGCTAATGTTAACAGGGCTCGACATTAATGGTTGTCCGCCTGTCTGGGACAACCAAACTACGTAATCGGACAAGTAAAACCGCATGAGTAGTTCTCTGCTGTGTCAAGTCATATTTTTGATGGTTCTTAGATACCTCACCAACGGTTGCAAAAAGCACTGTTCCTGGTTGTAGGTTGTTGGACCAATTTTCAGTGGAAAATGTGTCTTGATAAATGACAAATATTTATCAGCCAATATTTTCCAGATCAGATGTCATATTTATAAATATTTACTGAATATAAAACCATGCTTGAAGAATGGGAGAGATTTTGATGAACTGTTGAGCTTGCCTGGTAAGCATTCATTTGTATTATGGTGGTCACATGATCAATCAATCAATCAATATTTATTTCAAACTGTACAATATTTAATAAGGGATAAATGTTCAATACATATGTGCAGTTTGGGGTCTACACCGAAGATCGTTTGATCTGTTTTAGTGGTGAAGCCTATGTGCCTACAATAAAAAGAAAAATGTTTGCAGGAATACACCAGTTTGCACAACAGTAATTTATAAATATCTTCTAATTTAGGTATAGCTAATTTGCTGAACATTGTAGGAAACATTGCAAACATTTTGTATGCATCGTTTTTTAATTATTTCTAGCCTATGTAGCTTATATTGATATGCAGCTCCCCATAGTATGGTGTTATAGGATAGATGTGAATAGACAAGGCTATTTTACATTAATCTAAGATTATCCCTTGACAGAAATCTCCTGGCAGAAGTTATGGCATAAGAGCCACTGGATATTCTTCCACTACATGATTGATATGTTCCATACACTCCAGTCCATCATCTATATATATATATATATATACCAAGAAACTTTACACTACTGACACTAGTGATGTGATGAGCACCCAGCTTCATGGAAATACGTACATCTCCATCTGTTGCACTATGTTTCGGACAAAAACAATAAGTTTCGTTTTTTGTTCGTATAGAACCACTGGGCCAGAACATTCAGATCATTTTCAATGTCAGTACATAAGTTAGTTTCATTTTGATTTGTGTGATATATTGTCGTATCATCGGCAAATAATATGCACTGTGAGTAAGACAATGAGTTTGGTAAATTGTTTGTATAGATGATGAACAAGAGTGGTCCCAATACAGAGCCTTGTGGAACACCACAGGTAATGTCATGACATCTGGATTGAGCCTCACAGTGTGACACAAACTATGATCTATTGCACAGCTAATTTCTGAACCAGTCCAGGGCAATATCTCGTACACCATAATGGTCAAGTTTATTCAAAAGAATTTGATGATCTATAGTGTCGAAAGCCTTGGAAAGGTCTAGAAACACCGCCACAATAGTATGTTTATTTTCTATAGAGGTCATTATGTGAGACATACATTTAGCTACTGCATCAATGGTGCTGTGCTTCGGTCAGAATCCATACTGGTTTTCATACATTGTATCTTTGTTTGCATAAAAAACTGTAGAGCCTTTCATTAGCAATTTTTTCTAGTATTTTTGATAATGAAGGTAATAAGGAAATTGGCCTGTAATTTCCCAAATCGGTTTTGTCTTTAGATTTGTGTATTGATATCACCTTTGCAATCTTCATGCTCCTGGATACGTCACCTGTTTGTAATGATTTGTTTATTATTGTACATATAGGAATACATATGGATTGATTCAGAGTATTGAGGAGTTTCGAACGTATGACTTAAATACTCTGTCCTGATTGGCCAGTTGTCTTTGTTTACAGTAAATAAAAGTGCATGATCTTATTTATAACCAATTTTTCATGATGAGGCAGCCGATGAAATGTTCTGCAAAAAATAAGTGTGACTTGTCCTACATGACAAGTGGCCCAAAAAGTTGGTGTTGAGCCCTGCTTAAGGGAAACACAAATTTTAAATAGTCTGAGCTGCAGGATAACAAATTAGCATTTTCTTCATTTTGGGAGACCTTTTGATTAATTCAACACATTTTGAAATTCTTTTTGGCATATAAATGATGATATAAACTACAGGGAACATTTCGTTAAAAAAAATTATTAGCGACAATTGCTAATCAATTTCCTAATTGTTTGTGTAGCAATTTTTTTAGGCAAGTTAGAATTAGTCATATGCTGTGTTATATAATAAAGAAACTGATCTACCTTAAAATAATTACAGCAAAACATTGTATGCAACTTTAGTTTTGTTTGACATGACCTCCATCTTGTTACTATGACTAAAAAAATGTCACTTGAGCAAACATTTGCATGAGTAAACCAGAGTAGATATGATAGTTTCCCTTTCATTTTTCAAATATTTGTCAACAATAGATTATCATTATATGCCAGATATAAGTGACAGAGTAATTGTTATTGGATAAATCTGAAACAGCTGTTATAATAAAGTACTTTCATTTAAATCTTATCAAGCTAGACATATCATCCAAACAAACACATAGTAAATTGAATATCAGAGAAACTAATTGTTTAAATCTACAGCCAACTCAATTTTTCAAATATTCTGTAGTCACAATTATACAAGTCACACTAATAAAAAAATTGGTACGATGCAGTGCAAGAACACATCATAAAAGTATTTACAAACAACAGTATCAAAACAGGGCAAAAAAAAAATTCCACCCAGAGCACTGTCACAGATGAGTTTATTCCAAAAGCAGTGGCTATGTGTACGTTAGAACCGTAGTCTAACTGTCGTATCTTTAGTACTGGATCTAAACATACATGAGTTTGTTGTGCATGCATGTTGATATAAATACCTAAGTTCTACAACTAAGAGACATACTGCTGTATCTTAAGACTTTAAACTTAAAAGTATTGGAATAGTTTTATTAACCAAATCAACAACTGTAAATGATAAGATAGACACTAACTCCGCCATTATTGTTTCAAAAACAGATGAGCCCGCATCCTCACATATGTTTAGACTACAGGCCTAAACATATGGCTTGTGTAGATGTATACCCTTCCTATTCCCCCCAAAGATGATTGCTTGATGTTTTACAGCCACCTTTGTGTACACATGGTAGGCTAAATGGGCCGAGCGACCTCCAAAGGTAATGAAGGGAAGTCAGAGATGAAACACCCTTCAGATATGCACACGCCAATATTCAAACTAAGGTGGTAATGATCTATGGTCCAACGTACTACCAACTAGACCACAGAGGCGCCCTCCATGTACCCCCAAATCATCTCTGAACTAAATACAATGCCAGATATTGGTTTGCGATTTATGCGATGCATTTTAGGATTACGTAGCAATCTGTGTTACTTGTATAGTGATTCGCGACACAATACTGAACAAAATATTTGTTGGACTATTACATATATCATTACATCACACAATCATGATGGGGAATCCCTCTTTCTTTAAGGACAGCGTGCAGCACTGGAGTATATATGATCATGTATAGACATTAAGAACTGCCTGTGGCAGGTGAAAGCTGTTGTCAGGAAAGTGGTTTTGATGTTTTATCTGAATAGCCAGGTCGAATTTTCTGGCATAAAATCATGCCAGTCAACCACAGCTTACAAAGTGACCTCCTCATCAGCATCATAGTATACAATTGATCAAATGAAATTGCTGTCAAATACTTTATTAGGAGGTAAATAGTGAAAACCCTCTTATGCATGTGTGGGACACATCCACACTCTCGACCAAACATACGACATGTTTCTTGTAGTGTCATTGGAGTGTTAAGTCTAAAATATACAGAGCATTTAATTTAAACAAACGTCAAACTGGCGAACATCAAACTATCACACAGTGATGCACATGGGCCATGATCTGAACACACTGACTACTGAGTGTCCTCTGGTGTGATAACTGTGATCTCAGTTCATTTGTGGGACGCCTCCGTGATCTAGCGGTAGCGTGCTGGACCACAGATCACTACTACCCGTGTTCGAATCCCGGCGTGGGCGTATCTGAAGGTTGTTTCGTCCTTCACTTCGTCTCATTACCTTTGGAAGTCCCTCGGCCCATTTAGCCTACCTTGTGCACAAAAGTGGCCATAAAACATCAGAATATATAAAAAGTGTCTTATCAATGCAATTTAGAAGCATTTCTGTAGTCTTTTTTTTCTTCATGTTACAGATATAATTAAGTAAGTGATATGCTTACTTTTATTGATGCGTACAGTGTAAAACTATGTGTGTAAATACTTCAAATAGGATGCAGATGTCATCATTTTCAGTTCAAATATTCCTGGGGTATGCGTTCACACCCCTAAATGGTTTTCATGTCAAGTGCCCATGTTACATTAAAATCCCCCACTTTTTAAAACCTAAATGGGAGCTGCGTCACATTGGCTAGATCCTACAAGCAACACTGCAGACCCAAATTCAAACCAATGACTTAGAGGTTTGCATTATACTGGTGTAACCACTGTGCTACCAGAGTGCCCATGTGCTTCATAAGTAACCCAAGGGCAGTGTTTATTAACTACAGAATGATCAAGAATAACTTATCCAAATGAGTTTCAGCACTTGTATTGAAGAGTGGATGGTGAGTGTTCAGTATTTAAAGGATATTTGCACTTATTACAGAAGTTGCAAGCATTAGAATGAATGTACATATTCGCTACTTATTATTAAATTAGTTAACATTAAATAATATTACTGAAGCAGGCAAAAAGCTCTTCCTAAAAGAAGGGGGTCTCCAGGTAACCTATCTTAACATTTTACCAGAATACCTATTTAAGTAAGTAGGAATTAAGGTGTGATCTTCACCATGCAATACATTGACAATCTTTGAGCAAACAATTTTTTTACCAATAGGTACATAGAGTGTGATTACTGTGTAAGCTTGTATATATGTTGTGATAACACTGAGTTGATTTAGTTTGGTAGAAGAGTTCCACCAAGCAAAGATGCTAAACTTACTCGGAGTATCCACTAATGATGTAGCCAGTAGCCACTCTCCGTTGTAATGGGGAATTATAAATAGAACAGGTCAGAGTTCATATAACCCACACATATTCTGGCACAGCGGCATTAGTATGGTAATAGCCAGTAACAATAGTAAGATATCTAAATTGGCTGCACATTTCTACAACACACCCTTATATATATTAAATAGTGCAAGATTTTATTAATTTACCAAAATTGATATAATTGAGTTATTGTCAGATATCAAATAATTGTCATCCATGTGAAGTTTTATGATGTAGATATTGTCAACACCCTCCCCCTCATGATTTGAAGTAATCACATTAATCATTTTCGGATGCAATGTAATCAAAGCTGTAATCAATATAGTTGTGGACATAATTGAAATTGCTGATTACTGTCATGATAACTGAGTGTGCTCAGATATTTGTAATGTTAATTTTATGGCAGATTTGAGAAAGAAGCATTATATAGTTTTATTCCCATCCCTACCCAGGATGCATTTCTACTTTTCAACTTATTACTTGTACATGCGCTAATTATCCTATTTGTTGTTTAGAGTTTAGTGGCTATGTTCAAACCAGACATGTTGCATCACATCAAATAGTAACCAGCCTCACTGGTTTATATAGTGGTAATAGCACATGGTGAAATAGTTAATTTAATTAATAGGGTGTTATCGTGATATAATGCACTATATGTTTGTGGGCAGTAAGTAGGTTTTATATTTAACCTGACACTCTCATGAGAATAAAATCAACAATGTGGGCAATAGGATGAAGTCACAACAATAATGTTGACCTGGTAATTGATATTTAATAGTGATTTAAGTACAATATATGTTAGTGACTAATAATTAAACATCACACTCATATTTTGGTGATATGTATTCTAAGTCATGATTACTTTAAGATGTAATAGTAACATAATCAGTTACAGCCATTATTAATATAAGTGTAATAATTATATAGTCAGTCACCCCAACTGTAGTGGGGAAGTGTGTCCCTATTACATGTTTTTTATTATTATTCTACCTTCTGTTTTTATAAATTGTATGAATAGAAGTGATAATTCCATCTTTGGCACATTTCCCTTTGCAGTAAACAAACTGTTAATAATCTAAAATTAGTTAAATTTAAGACTTCAAAATCTTTATCACTTGAATTCTGTTACAAAAGGATAGTTTTTATCACTGACGTTGTGTCTAGATGGGGTGATTGATCTTGGCAAAAACTGTATTATGTATCATATTTATGTCATTATGAGAAATAAGCACTGTATTGGTACATGTTATGGAGATTCAGGTACATGATATGTTTCTGGCTTGTATGTGACCTTTATTTCCTTTACTATTAATAGTACTATTATTTAACATGAAGTAGCATTAAGACTAACCAATTGAAACATTATGTTGTATCTATTATTATAGAAGTCTATTTATTTATTCACTAAAACATTTCTGAACACATACATTGATGTGTACCTTAAATAATAGTCAGTTTGTTGTTAAAGTATGCTAACCACCAGTTTCGCCATCTGCTAGTGGCAACAGTGTCATAAATGGTGTCTGCTAATACCATTGATATTGATGCAAATAGTCTGTTACCTGTTATTAATGTTAGTCATCAGTAAATGTCATTGTTGTCACCAGATGTGGGCTGTTTGTATAAACAGGTGTACAATACACAGAATGTTCTGTAATAAAAAGATGGCTAGCTAACACAAAGCTGATATTATTGGGCACTATCAGAAATCCAGTAATAGTACTTAGATCACTAGATGAGAACAGCATTATCTTAGCCTCTCTTTCTTTCGTGTGGTGCTTCCTAGGTGGCTGTTCAAAGTTTTAGGTGTAAACATTACTGAAGAAGTAGTATATACATGTATGTGTATATAACCTACTGTGGGTCATAATGTCACACTGTTCTAACTAGGTACAGACCTTGTCAGAAGAAAACATCTCTGCACAACATCTTGTATTTAATGGCCTCTAGCTGTATGCAGCTGGCCCTTGTGACAGTATTTATATGGGAGACACAGTTATTGATGGTAAGCAGAAAGTTGTCACTTCAGTTGAAGATAACACTGACAACACAACAATGATGACATTCCATTTGAACGATGACCATTCTAGAAATGTTTGTAAACAAGATGGGCAGGTGTCTGACTTATGTAGAGGGATGGAATTTCTTTATAGACAGAATCATATTGAAATCCCAGTTCACTTTGCTCATCCTCATCAAGGATATGATCTTGACTCAGAGTTAAAAGATGAAGAATCTTTGTCAAAGATAGAAATGTATAGGAAACATGTTGTGGACCAGAGCGGAATCTTAGAACAGTTGGTAACTAATACTGAAGAGTGCATTATGACAGATGATGGAGGGGATCTGTATCTTTCATCTGGAAGTGACACCACCGAGAACAATGAAGAAAATGTAGATGGAATAATTAGAAACAATTGTGATACGAGGTAACATTTGTAATGCGTTACCCTAACTTCCTGTGATGCTTTATCATATGATGAACATCAGTATGAAGTCATCGTAACATATGTTCTGCTGCATAATGAGTAAACTCCATTCTGATTCTGAGTGTGTGTATATGTGAGTGTGCATGCGATTTATGTTGTCATTCACTGTGCTGCATACTTAAATTCAATTCCTCTGTGTATCATCTTAATATTTTATTGTTTTTTTCTTATACATGGTCATGGTACTTTTGGATCTGATTTATGGACACTGCAATTATAGTTTGCCTTTGTTTGGATACCTTTCTTCAAATTTATTTTATGTTTTTCAGCAATTATGAGCCACCTTGGTCCAAGGCAGTTGGCACACAGGGTGACCTGTTTTATCTGCAAGCAGAAGAAACTATTCAGTATGTGCCGTCCACAATTGCCGATAAAAACCACATACAGAATGGACACACCACAGTGAATGGCAGTGACCACAAAGGGAAAAAATCTAAAAAGAGAAGCAAGAAAAAAGACGATGTTAAGATTATAGACGGAAATGTGAATCATGTAAATTCCAATAAGGTAACATTTAATGATATTCCCACTGGAGTGACACGAGATGTGATGGTATTTGTTGACCCAAATAGGAATAATTTTGGTCGTCGAGCAACGCAGTGTGAAAGTCTGCTTGGGATTATACCCGGACACTTTAATACTCCAAGTCAAGAAATGGGAGATGTGAGGTATAACAAAGACAAAAGAATCATGGTACAAGGACTTTTGCCAGGTGGTGAGGCAGTCCGAGCTGCTGTCAAAATAGGTCAAGATTTTATTTTTAAACTATCAATACATATCATTTTAATAATAGCACACACAAAGCACACACCCATATTATATTTATAATGCTGATGATGATTTGGATTTCTCAACTGCTTTCAGAATGTCAGATAATGAACATTGACCAAAAATATTTTTGTATTTCAGGTGAATGGCTGATGGCTGTAAATGATCTTGAAATTGACTTTGATAATATAGATAATATACTGAGTTCTATAAGGAGTCCGAAACAGGTATAGATAACAGATCTTTTGCTGCGATCTTATTTTAGTATGAGAGGTGTTTTTATTTTATCACCTTTGTACTTCCATGTATGTGTTATGTAAACTTAATGTGATATTAGAAATATAGATGCTTCACATCGCTAAACACAAATTTCAGATGATTCATGAAAAAACTTTGGATTGAACTTTCATAATTATAACATCAGTTTTAAGCCTCTTCAGCAGTGTACACTTGCTTTCACAAAATGTGTATGGGGAGACCACTAATAAATGGTTGCTAAATGTTTGTGGCTATATCAAATATTAATTAACACATTTTACAAACCTGCCATCATTAGCTGCTTTTCTTGTATTTATTTATTTAAGGATTGCTAATGTAAATCAGAAAGCTTACATAACATATAATAATAATAGTATTTTATATAGTGCCTTATTAAACTTGAATTGCTCTAAGGTGCTTTAAATTTAAAAATAATTAAAACACATTCTGAGCTCATAAAGCATTACAAATAATCTCATTTCATTATTCTCACATTTTTTATATTGAAATATGTTATGTCTATTAACATATTAGAGATGTCAATCAGTGAAAATGGGGAATGGATATACAGTGTGTGAATGTGTGTGTGTGTGTATATATATATATATATATATATATATATATATATATATATCTCCTCATATTAGATCAAAAGTTACTAAGTTACTTCTTTAAATTCGGTTTATTTGTATTAATTAATTTTAAAAACATTGATTTGCATTGAGTGAGTGCCACTTAGAATTTATTATATCTACTGACTTTAGGTAAAGCTGACTCTACAGAAAATAGCAATCCAAGCATCACCAAAACATGTTATTATCAAAAAGAGCATAATCAATAGTTCTCTGGTACGACTTATATCAGGAGAACGTCTACAGGAGGAACCAATTAACTTACGCACAATGCCACATGCTGTTATGTACCTCACACTAGATGGCAGCTCAGATGGCAGTAAAGATAAGGTAATAGTTATGATGGAATCATACCTCAACAAAATTATAGTCTGTGTGAATTTAAGGTATTGTTTACATTGTAATGAAACTTGTCTAACATAATATGTTTTAAAACTGAAAGACCACCAAACTGTGGCCCTTTAAATTTTTCATTACTTCCTAACAAAAATTCATAATTATTTTCTCTCCATGAACATGTGTGTCTATTTTACTACATTAAGAGTAACAGAAATGAGAACTAGTGAGGTTAAATTTTGTTTTGTTTTTTTTATCTTAGGAGGACATTTTATATAATTATCCTAAAGTAAACAGCAAGTTGTTAGAAGTACGAGGAGCCTTTATCACCCTTAGTCATATGCTCAAAGATGTAACGGATAACACTGCCAAAAAGTAAGTAATCTTTGGACAAAGCAGCATGGGAAGATGTTTACAGGTGAATTTGTTCTGAAACAGTTTAAAATTTACCTATTTCTATGATAAATTGAAACCATGGATATGATCATTTCTTTGATGTGCTTATTAAAGGAGTAGCCTAAAGGCGGTGTATAGGTGAATGGGTGTCAATAATAAACTGCAAATAATGCTGAGCCACATACTGACAAATTACAGCTCACTGAGATTCTAGTGTGTGTGTGTATGTGTGTGTAACACACACATAAATAGTGTGATATTTTCTTGTAGTTCAACTTTACTCTACAATGATCAGTTAGTTCATCTGGGTTATAAAAAAGAAGACAGAGAAGTAATGATCTTGGCTTTACCTGCAGTCAAGTAAGTGGAGTGTTGTTGTATACATAAGTCATAATGGATTTTATCCAATCCACTGTGGGCTTTGGTAACTATGTATTTAAACTTCCCGATTACCTACCAATAATAGTAGTAATTTAAAAAAGACTGTATGATCTGAATATTACAGTAGATCAATAATTTATAGTCTTTGGTTGTTTCTGATATCTTTTATGTTTCAGGTTATCGTTACTTCAGTTGAACCATTTATGTGCTGATGTGGTTAGAATTATCAGAGTATTATTTGGATCATTGCACAGGTTGGTGTCTTTATTTCGCCACCAAAATGGGATGTACAGAGAAATTTGCTTATTCATTCTGCTTATTTAAAGACAAAACAAGCAAACAAAACATATTAGTTCTTCAGTTTGCGATGAGTTTGAAATAATAATTCTGTTCTGTTTTCTCTATGTTACTAGGGCCTTTTCTACTGAGGGTTACCATGACCATTTAGATCACCTATTTGCCTTGGTCTTCCAGAGGGTACTACTTGCTGAAGAAATGCTTGAGCATGGAGCAAAACAGACCAGTATGTTAGAACCTTCCCTTAGTATCATGACAGGTGTCAGAGCACTTACTATGCCAGAAGAAACAAAGGTAAAAAGCTTTTGATTTCTAGAGCAATTTGATTTCTGTATTAATTACTGGTACTTGTAACTAATTATTTCGGTATTTGAAAAATTCTTTTTCATATTGTTCTAGGTAACAATGAATAACTGTCTGAGTGAATTGGAGGCACAGGAATTTGCAGATATGGTACATGTCTAGTTTATTTTATGTCTAACTGTGTGCATTTAAGTTTGTATAGTACTTGTGAAGTAATATTTTTTAAATTCATTATCATGACTTATACAATTTTAGGGTGATGATTTCTACAGCTTAAGAAGATCTTATGTGATTCTTGGTTCAAGTTTGTTTTACAAGGTAATAGTGCTGTATTTAAAAATTGGCTGTTTCAATTCCTAAAAGAAAAACAACATTAATTATTGTATTAATACTATAATTGTGCTTAATTGGTTTTACATAGTTGTATTCAATTTTATGTTGTGTATTTACAACTGAATGAATAATTGTATGTGGCATAGGTATTTTGATTATTTTGTCTGATTTTTGTAACGTAAGTATAGTAATGGCCATGGGTATTTTCAATTTGAACAGTTCTAAACATGCATAGGTCTGTCTCTTTATAGATTCTAATCATTTTAGGGTGGCTTATTGTGAGTAAACAATTAATCAGTTGCTTTATCATCTTATTAATAGCCATGTGATATACATCTAATTTTTATGCTATCTTCTTATTTACAGGGATATCTGTTGGCAAATCATTTACACAAAGAGGATCTCATTGACTTATCTCTGTATCTTCATTATTTCTGCTTGTTAACACTGTGCAATGAAGAGCAGCTGGGCCAGCTGGTTGTCTGGAGAGAAGTGTTTCCATCACGATATTGCCAGAAAGACCTGGTTGATCCAGCAGAGCTTGGCTATTGTGAACCAGAAGCCAGATGGTTTCTTATGGTGGTTGGCATGGTGTGTAGTTCTCAGTCTTCTGATTAATAACTTGACCTAGTTTTGAAAAGGTTATATGGCACTATCTGCATGTGTCTGCTACAGTAAATGCTCAATGTACCATTATGATATGTGACAGTTACAAAAACAATTCGATTTCTTGATCTTTGATCTCAGTAGTAAAATCTTAGCAACTCATTATCTTATTATTTATGTGCAGAAAAATTGTGATTTACAAGTATTCTATGAGAAGGGATGAATATTAGTTATGTAATATGTCTGTATTTCATTTCTTAAATAAGACTTTCTGGTTATTTAAGGATTACTGCACTCCCACAAGGTATCCAGAACAGATCTGTAGGCCAGAAATGTGTCCTTTTATTTGCAGTTTTGCAGTTTGTTTGTTAGCAGTACCGGGAAGTAAAAGTCACCATCACACCAATACATTTAACAGTGTCCATGTCATAGATTGATGTGAGAGTAGTCCTCATGTTATTTGAAGGGTCTGTTGTGTCTGACTTACTGACAATTATTTTCCATTGATATAAAAACTTTCCTAAGTTATGTAGTGTTGTTATTTTTGTAGAGGAATGCTGTATTAGGGATGTTGTTAGAGGCAGGAGGGTGTGCTGCATGGGCAGAGGGCCACCCAACACCAGATCCCTTTTATATAGACCAGGCCAGGTCAACAATTCTACAGCTAGAGGCATTAGATGTCTTCAACCAATGTGAAATCAGGTATTTATTAACATACACCTGATATTTGCTTTTATAATTGGGTATGTCAGTAATTATTTCGAGTAAAATTCATATTAAACTATGCTTATTCACTGAATAATTACTACGAACCAATAATATATTTGACTAGCAGATAAGACGTTGAATCCTTTTGTAATCATACAAAAGTTTAGTTTTCTTTATGAAACTGATTGTTGACAGTATTTATCTGTCTAACTTTGTTTGTATTGGTCCATCTATTAGTGTATGACCCTAACTACCCTGTTACCTATTATACATTTGGGATGCCATTAAAATACATTTTAAATTGTAGGTATTCTATGGTTCGCTGATCACACCAATTCTTGTTATTGGTAATAGATTGGTTACAATACATGTAAACAGTGTCAAAGCTTGGTTAGGTGAATTTTAATAATATTTCTAAATAGTGTTCATATTGTGAAAATGCATGGTTCAGATGGATTAACCAATATTTCTTGTAAATGTTACCCACTTAAAATTATATTGTTTGGTAATGACAGATTAGTTTCTTCATCATCAAGTAGGATAAAAAAATTGCATCTTTGAGTTATGCACTGAAACAAACTCCAAGATCTTGTAATATATCTGTGTGGCTTGCTTTTCTCATTTCTTTTAATATGTTTGAGTGGTAGATTCCAGTAGCTCCATAAAAACACTTATTGTTACTTTTTTTCCAAGGAGGAAACTAATTCGTTTTCTCTGACCCACCACATTTCTGGCAATTACAAAATTTGTATCATCACCATTAAAAATATGATCCTGATACTGTGGAAATAAAATTTAAAATATGAAAATATATGTGATGATTAGCTTTCTATGAGACAGACAAGAACCTATTATAAGCATCTTTATCTTAGCTATCATGCTAAGTATTGATCTAGGATAAAACAAGTGTTTGCCTGAAAATCAGTTTATGCAGATCACTAGTGTATGTAGATTTATTTGTTGCTATGTATATACATGTACCATATTTGACATATTTAATGCACATGCCGTAATAAGTGCACACCCAACTTTTCAGCAACAGCTTTGGAATGGAGAGATTAACAAACAAGAATTATAGATAATATGATTTATCTGGCAGTTTTAGAGTTCATCCATACAAGTGTGAAGGCAGCCAGTTTTTTTAGCATAGCTGCCAACAATAAAAAGCCACTGCAACATGCTAAATGCAACTTCTATCTATATAAAGCGCCCGAAAATTGGTTAAAATAACAGATTTTGAATGTTGAAAAGCTGTTAAAAGTTAGAAGAACAATTCAAGTTAATCAAATTATCAATATTCTTGGAGAGAAGGTTGTGGATTTCAAGACCATAAATAGGAACAGTATTTTTGCACAGTAGATCTATTGCTTCAAAGCACCATGGATATAAGCTCAGCTGTATGAAAAAAGTATGTACTTAGGCAATGAAAAGTTTGTAGAATTTCAAGAAGCTTGTTCATATTTTCTGAGCTTGTGTGCTTAATATATTGAATACAGTATATGTTATTATGTTTATGGACTCCCATTTAGACTTCAGAGTATTTCGATGGTGCAGTGGTTACAGCACTGTGCTGCAAATCTATAGGTTGCAGGTTTGAATCCGGCTTATACCTATGTTTGTGGGATTTGTTTTCCTAGACACCTGCCCCTCAACCGTATGTCCCAGGTGTGACGAGTCCTGTGACTAAATAACTTGAATCAATTCACCTCTCTTTTAGACTTCAGGGTCCTGCCATGCCCAGTGTAGCATGTGCGGACTGGTTTCTTCCTGTGATTAAAGGTGCCAAATCTGATGATGCAGCAGCTTCAAAACCATCCACGGTTACACCAGCCAAGAAAATTGTCCAGCCAGAGTCAATCCTAAAGAAGAAACCTGTACTCATATCTCAGGCGGAATCACAGAAGCATGGTTAGATTCATGTCTTAGTTTGTGCTATTGTTTGCCACTGGTTACCTATAGCTGGTTACATATAGTCATTGCAGGATGGTATACTTGAGGATTTGTTTTGTGATTTACTATGTTTAAGGACGTGGTACTGTGTTTGATGTGGAGTCGGACATTGACAGTTTGTCGACTGGCACCAGCGAAGGTTCCACGCCAGTGATGGGCAGAAGAGGAGGTAGAAAGGCATCAGCTGAATCTGATGAATCGGGAGAGAGTCAGGGCAATTCCAGTTTGTTTAGGGTTTGTATTCTCCATTAAAATTTGGTTTGTCTGTGTGTGGATAAAGTTGGTGATGAGTTAAAGAAAACTGTGTGTGTATGTGTAGTTTGTGTGTGTGTGTAGTTTCATAAAAATATTAAGATATCAAAATATGGTGCAGTTTTGATAATAATTTGCTATTTTGTCATTTCTATTACATTCAGTATAGTAATATTACCATTTCAGGGTGTACGTCGTAGGAGAAATTTGCTGAGCGTATTTGATGTCAACGATCTTAAACGTGGTCTTGGGTTTGGAGAATTTAATGTTGAAGAACCTGAGGCCGGAAGTTTAGTGAAGTAAGTAATGAAGATGTCTGTATGGAAATTAGTTGTAGTTCACTACAGGTGATCTACTCTCTCTCACACACACACACACACTATATCTTTCTCGCTTTCTCTCACTCCATGTGTGTGTGTTTAGGCTTCAATATTATTGTTTGCCTGGTATAGCATGGTAATATCAAACAAGTAAACTGAACTAATCCCACAACTTAAATGAATGGATAGACACTAGTATTTAATTGCTGACTATAATTCATGAAAGAAATGCATTAATAAATAGACTGATTCAATTACCCCATGGCGCCACCATGCAGCTGAATTTCACACTACAGTCTCAGGTTAGAAGTCTAAGAATCACTGTGTTGCATGGTAATTTATGCATGTAGTGGCCAATAAATGGCTTACTGAAAAGCTGTATATAGGCTATTTACCAGATTTATTTGGATTTTATTTATAGTTCATTAAGGTTAAGTTATCTCCAGATCATAATTTTGCGTTTAATAGGAATGGCATAGACTTCATCCAATAGATATATTCCACTAAACTAAGTAACGTTCAGCATGATTTGCATGGCTGTGATGGTCCGGCCTGTCTAGTTCAAACTTATTTTTTTATAGAATCTTTGCCATCTGACATGACAGTGAATGGATAAAATCAATGATCACATAGATGACAATTCAATGGGTGATTCCTTTTACTGTAACATTGGTATTTATGCATGATATCTTGTATTGAAAGTTAACTGTTTTATTTTCTGAATCAGCCATTCATGCAATGTTTACTACATGTAAATGTCAAGGATGTTAATACTCTAATATAATAACATTTTTTATTTAATAATATATACATATATGATTGGTTCCCAGGTACAAGTAAAAATAATATTTCCAAAACTTGCAAATTGCCCTTTACATCTACATTAAATATTTTTTAAATCTTCATTAAAATCAATTTACCTTCTACTCAAAGTTTAATTTTAAAATCATTTATTTACCGTATATACTTGCATATAAGTCGATTTTGGGGTAGGGAAAAGTGAGTTCTTAGAGGCAACTCAACTTATACGCTCGTCATATTTCCTACCAGCTGAAGGGAAGATTTTTTCGGCCATCGTTGATGCACAACACTATAGGATTCAACCAAATAAGAGCCAGAGTTGGAATAAAATCGCCACATCGCTGCCTACTTATCCATTATTATTCAATAAATAACAATTAATTTTCACCAAATTGTTATGCCAGGTTTTATGTAATAATACTTGATAGTCACACACTGTTACCTACCAGTACTTCTAGATGTGCTATGAAACAATGAATTAATAACACTTACCAATTGAACTTACAATCAGTTGGAACAAAATTGCCACATTTCTGCATACTACTCTTATTCAATAAATTACAATTAATTTTCACCAAACTTTTATTTGGATCTCACAAACATGCCACTCTTAACGTAATATAATACTTGATAGTCATGCACTGTCAACTACCTGTACTTCCAGATGATTAGCGATAATATAGAAATCACTGTTCACATTGCAAACCTTCCTCGCCACTTGCTGTGAAACAATTAATTAATATCGCTTGCCAGTTGAAATTACAATTAAGCGTGTTTGATGTGACAAGTTTGTTTATTAGTTATATATATCATCAAAGTGAAGTGTGGGTGTATGTGTGTTGCTGCGGTGAAGAAATTGATACTGATATATTTACGTGAACGACAACAATGATTTGAATTTTGAGGGATTTTAAGCCAATATATGACCTGGACTTATACAGTGAGCCTAGTCCTGAGGAAAGAATTACAGGGTCAAAAATTGACCTTGACATATATGCGAGTATACATACAGTAATCCATTGAAACCTTGCTAAAAAATCCCCTACGAGTCAACATGAATAATGAAGGCTTAGCTGTGTCAGTCATCTGGAAAGATCAGTCCACTCAGTCATTGGGTTATATCCTAATAAGTATTGTATTAAATCCTTTGGAAAGACACGTTTGTTCAGCTGAAATATTAGTCTCAGTCTCCGTGTAATATGAAATAATTTGCTGGAAGATTTCCAGTGTTATCCTGGAAAAAAATATTGCCTGTGAAAATAATACACTTAGAATTAAAAAAGCCTGTGAATAGAATTTTGATTATAGACAAAAAAGTGTACCAGCACATAGTCTTGATATCCCGTGATGGTTAAAATTTAAATAAAAGTTGGTGAATTAAACAGCTAGAAGGGGTGAGGAGGAGGCTGTACCCTAAAAATGTCAATAATTGATCATACAATGATTAAATATATAGTTTTTCGAACATATCTTGATTTATTACCTTTAAATCTTATATACTTTGTCTTGGAAAATGGTAATAATGTCCTGGAAAATAATATTTCCTTGGCTGTGGGAACGATGAGAGGACAAACACCACCTAATAGTTCATGTAGATCCTTACTGTGTCTGTGTTGTGTTCCTCAAAGAAGTTGCAATATTGGAACAATTTAGGCCTATAAATCACATATCAACTAGTTTATTGATTAATATTGTCTTATACAGATTGACAACTGGCTGTGATAATACGCTGTTTCATTATATTCATCTCGATGAGCTTGAAGGAGTATTGTTATGTCCAACACAACAGGAACTACTTCGTCTTTCTACGCCATTACACAGACAGATACTTACCAACTTCCACAATTCGTGTATCATCATTAAGAACAGTTTTGAACATTCTGCAAAAGTGAAGGTACAGTGAAGCAATCTGATTTGTTCCTTTAAGGGTTAATCTATGGGGAAGCTGGTAGCACACTACTCATCAGATTTGCTGGTCATGGGATTTAATCTTCATGTTGCTTGTGTGTATTGGCTGTAGAGAGTAGCCTCTCACTGATATATCCTAAATCAGAGTACAGGTAATATGATGGCTATTTGAATCAACCAGTCATCACTTGTGTAGTCCTTAAAACAGCCTTGCGTGTGTGTGTGTGTGTGTGCAATGCAACCTATTTTTACTATTAAAGTCATTTGATGTACAATTTGCTGTCTAGATTTAAGTGAACACTTGCATTATCTAACAATTACTCTTTGTAGATAATTTCTTTTTATTGTGATAATTAGGGACACATTCATAAACAAAGACTACTAGCAATTGGATTGAGTTGAAAAATAGTAACATTTCTTTAGGTTAACTAGATATCTTCATAGACTCTTGCACATACAATATTGTTGTTGTTTTTAGGTGCAGTCTCAAGAAGAAGAAAGTGGAATAAGTGATGTAGTAGAGCAAGGTCTGCTATTCCACTGTACCCCAGAAGGGTGGACAGACAGCAAAAAGCCCCCACCTACCCTTACATATTGGGTTGTTGGGTAAGTCTATGATATTTGTTTTATTTAGTATTGTTAGCAAATGCCACAGTGTATTTTAGTGTGAAAGAATATCTGTTCACCGACTTTTATAACATGTATGCCAGGAAATACAAACACAACCTGCTAGACATTATTACCTATCTGTCTATCCACACACACACACACACACACACACACTATATATATATAATACGCACACACATATATATATATATATATATATATATATATGTACAGAGAGAGATAGATGTATCAATTTTCAAAGACCACTGGTATTTTAAAAACATGTATATCTTTAAAGTTGTCATTTAAGACATGCACAAACACACACACTCACACATAAATATACAGTGTTACAAACTTTCAGCACAGTATTAATCAAGCACGTATTGTTCAGTGTCATTAAGCTTAACATCAGTGAATGTTGCTTTTAGATCATGTCTTTGATAATTTGTTATGTTTTGTTTTACCAGGCGACTGATGTATGATCCATTTCCACGCCAGTTCTATGTCTGTTTTCATGATTCTGCTCAGCAAAACCTGATTGAAATGGCCTTTAAGTTAGGGTTTGGGGTCACAGTATAACACATTTGGTAACTTCTGTTAGTATCATTAGCATGGCTAATGATGTCCTAAAAATATCTTTAGATTTTAATATGGAATTTTATTTACCATTTTTGTGGGGGGGGGGGGGACTGGCATCTGTTTCCATTGTAAAAAACTTACTATGCCCAGACAAAATAATTATTGTTCAACAGTTGATATCTACAGGATATTAGAAGCGATATTGATTGTATGGTATTATAATGTTGATTATCATTATTAAGAAAACTGTGTGTGTGTGTGTGTGTGTGTGTGAGATCAAGTGCCTCTCCTGTATGTGTATTGCAAGTATTATAAATGTTTGTATTAAAACTAAGCGCTTCTGTAATATTTGAATCCAGCTACATCAGTAGATATGGAAAATGACATCATATGTAAAAGTGTAAATGTAAACAAATAGTTATGAATTAATCTCATTACAAATCTCAAACAAGACAGGTCTTCTGCCCTGAGCATTATAAATGGCTTCTATTTATTTTAAAATATTCCATTTCTCACCATAGCACAATCAACTCTTGATTAATTTATTTGTTATGATTATAAAGCTATAAGCTCATTGATCCAGACTGGATAATCAAATTATTTTTTATATGTTTAAGATAATATTTTGATGTTCAATTAATCAAAGGTTTAGTTAGAGGCAATCAAGATAATATATAACTTCTGACAGTACCAAGTAATGTTTATGTTGCGATATTAAATTTTTCTACAATGGTAAAGTACTTTTATCCACTATTTATAATGAACTAAAAAAAATCATGCTTTACTGTAAAATTTACTTTAAAATGATTGTCAACATTTGAGCTGCAATGAAGTGTAGTTTGCACTCAGATTAAGTATATAGCTAATTTTAAGTATCTGCTTTGTCTACAAATTTGGCTGTTCTTTGTGCACATGATATTATACAATCGGTGATGATCAAAAGGTGAAGACACTTTTGTCTAATCAGTTAATTTGCTTAATGAAATAACAGGACATAATAAGCAGGTGATTTGGGTTAAGTATTACTGCACATCTGTTAATTCTTGCTTGCCATGTATAGCATCAACAACTGGTGCTAATTAGTTACTGGAGAAATAAAATGTTAACACGGACAGCATAATTTACACAGCTGTTACCTCTTCCGTCCATTATGTAGTTATTCACACCAGTCTATTTATGTTACGCTGCTTGTTAAATAGTTAACTGTTAATGGGATGTTCTTTTATAAACCTATTGCAATCTGTAATTACAGGTTTATAAACAACAGTCTGTATATTACGGAGCTGGCATTTCATTCTGGTTATTATGTTGGTGCTACTTATAAATCACACACACACATATATATATATATATATATAACTGGAAGAATAATTCTGTTAATCTTGTGTTATTAATTATTCTGGAAACATAAATACATTTCCAATGTATCTATTCATTCCAGTGACTGTATATGCTCCATTCCTTTAGCAAAGTGAAATGAAAATAATGCAACATTTGTATGTAATGTTTCTATTTTAATATATTACAATGTGAATATTTTTATACAAATAAATATTTCATATTGCTATCAGATTTCTTTTGTATGATTGTGCTCTGGTGATTGAGTGATAAATCGAGTAGGATCACAGATTCTAGCCAAAATGCTTACTTCCAGTGGTAGGAATTCCAAATTTTACTCTAGAACAGTAAATAAGAGGTAGAACTTATTTCTAAACCGGGGATATTTACGATGTAAATGAAAAATCACAATACATTCCCAACAGTATAGTAACAGTAGCAGAGAAACATGACAACTAGATATATTTATCAGAACTTTATTTTGAACTTAAGCTGTATATGAAAACATAAAAAGGTATAAAAAAGCCAATAACATTAAGTAGAAGTCGCTTGATGGTGACAAGTGAAGAGTTCAAAACAAATAACCATACAAAGCTGAAGACAACATGATGACAATTACAAGAAATATTTTATTCACAAAAACTTCGATAAAAATATGTACTGTCTGATCATAAACAGCAAGCTTGAACTAATTTGAATGTCATGGTTACAAGGTCATTGCATTTCATTAAATTACAAGTATAGATATATTCTTAATCTTCTTAAAAATAATATGATTTATTATCTGGAACATGCAACAGTTTAACACTAAATGAACGCCACATTGTTACTAGAGCACCTTCAGGTCAAACACCACCAAACAGTTATTTAAATAAAAAATGCAAAAATATGCAAGGCACCAATATTCAGGAGCACTAACTGAATGACTACGAAATAGCAGAATGTTCACCTCAGCTGTGGAATGACAACCAAAAAGAAAATAATAAACATAACAAAATATATTTATTTTATTATAAACAAAAATCACATTTGAGAGGCCTATTTATCTTTGCACATTATAAGTCTGTTGTCATAAATGTTAATGGCTTTCTGGAACAATACCAAATCTATTTAGAATGCTATGGCTAAGAGTGGTTACCTATAAATTCTGAAGCTCATGGACACAATATATTGTCTTGAAATCATTCAGATATTATCAGTGTGTGTGTGTGCGCGACATGTACAGATATATAAAATACATTTTTAGGCTTTGGTCATATTCAATATATATTAAAAATACTAGCTTATATGCATTGAAAATTATTTAAACACAGGTATTTATACATTATGTCAAAAATATTTTGTGAAAAATATTGCTATGGAACAATCCCGTTTTTAAACAGAACATGGACTTTTTACAAGGTGAATACTGGCAATGTTAACAGTCCGATATTTAGTCAAGTTTCTGAATATAGTTAATAAATGTATTGGAACATTTGATAAGCATAAAGAAATTTTGCTACAAAAACGAACTACAACGAGTAAAAAGACTACAAATATATAGGCCTTCTGTGATTGATAATAGTGACAATGTGAGGAAAATATGACATAGAAACATCATTGTATATGAAGCTGTTGATGAATCACGTCATTTTATTCACAGCATTAGCTGAATTAACAGCTTGGTCCGGATACAGGAAGCATATTATGATGAAGCACTGAGTCTCTTCTCTTGCTCAATGACTGCAAAATAACAAATAATCATGTAATATCTGAATACCTTTCATCAGAAGACAGTCAAGTTTGTGTAACATACAGCACTATGACCCTTAGTATCTGTGTTGTTTATTCTTTTATACATTATACTGACACACGCGCACACACTGTACGAGCCTAAATAGGCCACATAGTAATATTCTGTAATACACAAATAAAAACATGATACATTATTTACATTAATATTAGTTGTTAAAGTAGTTCGAAGTAAAAAAAGTTCCAAGACAATGTATGCCATATTCAATATGAATTTGTCTACTCCATAAGAATTTTCTTTTTAAATACATAGAAGCTCTGTAGTTTAGTTTTTATGCTCACAACTACAGTAACTTTGACTTGTGAAAATATCTTTGACATAAACACTGGATTCCTATATGTTTGATTCTGATAAGCATATCTTATCACTGAAGTATAATTTCAGTGCATGGTTATTCAAATCCAAGTTTTAAAACATTATTCTGCACATAAAAATTATACATAATCATGATAGATTGCAATTCTGCTCTTTTTGTTTTAGTCCAATAAGTTTTATCGCACGGCATTTAAGATTAAGTAATTATGTATAATCAAAATACATGTTACTGAATTAAAAAAAGTGGTCAAACATTATTAATTCTTTTGTTCGATCATCCTAAATCTATATAATGCCTTGTTAGCAGTTTAAATGGATTACCATCAATAGGATTTTTGTTAACATGATCAGCAACATTTTAACAAGTGTCTTGAAAACTGTCTTGGATCTCTGATTTCTCTCGTGGCAACTTGGTATTAAAAATAACAATAAATGTTCTCGTAAGGGCTAATATCTAAGCTAATAATTAAATTTTTCACTCTCTTTGTTACAGGTGTTGACATGGCAGGTTATGGCAGGACTTTTTAAGTGTCTAAAATTTATTGTTTAATCAATCTCTTAAAATTCAGTTATCTCCCTGGAAGCCCACTTTATTTAACTTTGCCTAGTACTGTTTTTTTCTGGTATGTTTCAGAAATTAAAAAAATGATAATTGGGGATGTCATGTTTGACTTCTTCCGCAATTGATGATGATCTGTGTAGTATGGTTTACTTTATCCAAGGTGTAGGAATTAACACATTATGGACATTAAACTTTCTTGAAAAAACTTCCTATCCCAGCAACTAATCAAGATATTATATGACATACTCAGATAGATTAATGCATGTTTGTTATATGCATTGTGCAATATGCAGCAAATCATCAGTTCTTTCAAATATATCATGGCATTTTATAAATCAGTGTTCCAAAGCTGGTTGTTTCTTTAACTTCATTAAAACAACAAGAAAGCAGCTACACAAAGCATGCTCAGACCATCCATATTGTTTTCTCTATCCAATAATAAACAAAGAAGGCTATAATGTGTAACTAAATAGACAATATAATTTTTTTGGTAACTTAATACAGGCCTTACCCAATAGTATTTCCAGATTCAAACAAGTTTATCGGATTAATTTGTTTTGTTCGTGTCCTAGCAACAAATCTATCACCATATTTTGCTACAGTTATGTATTTTCTTCAGGTTGTGCTTACATACCTTCTTTGTTAGGAAGTGGGTTCTTCTCAGCTGTCTCAGCATGACGCAACTTTGTTTTGTCAAACTGCTCGATGTTCTGAATGGTCTTCTCCTGATTAATTACTGAAATAATAGGAAAATATTAACTAATGATAAATCTACTTAATAATACCAGGACATCTAGCTGCTAGTCATCTATTTATTTAAAATAGTCCCAGGGATATCTGTACCATCTCAGAAATAAATACATCAGCAAGAGAAATATATGATTTGTAAAGCAATGCATAATGTGAAAAGAATGAGCAAACAATAATTAATGCAGATTTGATTTAATTTGTTTAATCACTGTGGATATATAACTGAGGGTCAACTCTCTGTAGAGAAACATATCCCACTAGCACACTGGTACAAGCCTGATTTGAATGCACAACCTGGAGGATTGCAGTACAGTGTTGTAACCAATGCACGATCAGAACACCCAACAACAACAATTAACACAGCAAAAAGATATTCCTGACAAAACAATTGTATATTTGTACAATAGTAAACAAGAGAAATGTATAAACATAATAACAGGAGTAAATAATAGAGTACCGCAACACAAAATGCTAGAACAAAACCATTATATATGAAAGTAAATTGATAAGCACTACCTTCAGGTTTAGGCAGAGCCACCTTTTCCTTAGTGTCTGCATGCTTCAGATTATCCTTTGGGAAGTTTGTGATTTCTTGCAAACGAGTTTCGTGCTGCTTGGCCTCTATTAGGCCTAGATATGGGCAATTTGAAAACAGAGTGAGAACTGTGAAGTGCTACAGTACAAAACATATGATGCAGAAGAAACAGGTAGAAGAACTGAAAGAATAATATGGTCAGAAATAATAAACAGTATCAATTATGTAACAGAAATGACAAAACTAATGATAATGAAAATAAAACGTGGCTAGGTTAAATTTATTGTCATTAAAAAGATAAAACATGTATTAGACATGAATGTGAAGTGACAGAAGAGCATCTTGTTAAAGTATTCAGTGAGCAGGGCATTAATGAAGTTGATGGTTAGAATAGCTTCGTTATCCAGCTTGTTTTGTGTCCTCAGTTTTGCACCTGACCAGAAATCATGATCATGGACAAACCACAAATATTTGGGCAACTTAATTAATCTCGTAAGTGATGTTTTCAATACAGCTGCCAGTTTTAAGCATCTGGCACATAAATGACAATGGATGAAGTATAGAAGTGAATCACTACATTCTTTAGCCGAAGTACTCAAGTACAGTCTTGTCTAGCAAACAGTATGGCCAAGAAGCTACTCCCTAAGGTAAAATTAGATGATCAGACAAAAACATTTTAGTGATGAATGCTTCATCATTTGATTCCATAATCTGGAGTTCTGCCATGAAGTGCAAGTTGTTTTTTAGTTAAGACTGGTTATTTGTCCTTGGTACTGGTCACACTTGGGACACATCGCCGAGGGGTGATTCCCCAAGGAAATAAATTCCACAAACACAGATTTTAGTTTGATTCGAACCCACAACCTGAAGGTTTGCAAAGCAATGCTCTAACCACTGTGCCACTGAAGCACATGGCATTTTGGGCCGAGTACGGGCCTGAAACTTCCTCCTCTTGCTCATTGTCTATGAATCACAGTGAGTCATGGGTATGGCGCTGTTAACCTCAGCAATGGTCACACCTGGGACATGTGACCCAGGGGTGATTCCCCAGGAAAATCTCTCACAAACAGAGGTTAATCAGGGGTTTGAATGCTAACCTAGAAGTATGCAGTGGAATACTCTATTATTCCCTGTGGTATCTAATGGTGTGCAGAATGACTGAGTTTTAATACAGGGAGTGACATTGTAGTAGGAGCTGATTTTAATCTAGCCAGGCAACTGAGAATTAGTCCTAAGTTCTAGGAACAAAATCATAAAATATAGGCCTCTTCCTTATGCAGGTAGCCATTATTATCATTATTACAATTATTATACAATGATTGACATATTATTTCATACTAAATTGGTTATCTCAGTTTTGTTACATTGTTAGCAAGAGGCAGATGGACGTAACGCATCAGCTCAAGCTAACCTAGAATGGACACTTATGATGCTGTTCTGTCATATATACATTAACAAATAATCAAACTAGAGACATACTGTTTCTATCTGGCAGTGGATTTTTTTCTTTTGTTTCTGTCATTTTCAGCCCAGATTTATTGAAATGTTCAATGCCTTCTACAATACCTTGGTGCTGTTTTTCAGCTGCCAAACCTAGAATATCCACCAGCTGTTAGTATCACTTAATTAATAACCTTTAATGAGTGATTAGTAGCAATTAGGGTTGAAAAGGTCAAATAAAAACTGTTAGGAACCATGAAATGAAGGTTACGATGCTATATTATTACAGATAGTTAACTGGTAGGTAAACTATAATCTCAGAATTGATTCTTCATCAGTATTCAAGTGGTGATTGAAGGCTGATTTATTGATTGATTGATTGATTGGTTAATTTAGCCTTGACACTGGTCACACCTGGGACATATGGCCAAGAGGTGACACCGAGGAAAAACAACTCAGAAACACATGTATGAGCCAGATTCTAACCCACAATCTGGAATTTTCCAGGTCATTCAGTGCACTAACTATAACCACTGCATCATTGGACAGGCCTCAGCGATGACTGCAGATATTTCATCATCAGTAATATGTGGTTTGGATATCATGTTATCTGGATAAGCTTTAGTGATGAAGTGACTACAAGCCAAGAATAGCATGCATGAAGGCATTGACGAGCCAAAACAGCTAGGATTAGCAACTAATACATACTATCTTTATCAGGCAAAGGATTTTTCTCAGCAGTAGCAGCATGATGGAGTTCATTTTTGTCAAAAGATTCTATCCCTTTGACAAAACCTTGATGCTGTTTCTCCTGTTCTACACCTAAAGAGGCAAAGCATAACATTTTAAATGGGAACACACTCACTGGCGCAAACAAAACATAGTGCCACTTATCTAAAGATATTGTCCTCCTGATATAATACAGAGAGTTATTACAGAGAGTATTTTTAAGTATGGTGCCAGACGCATTAAACAGATTTGGGGGGGACTGAGTTAAATTTATGAGGCAATCCTAGAAATTCAAAATGAGGTCAAGATAATCTAAAGAGAATAGTGCAGCTATGTGAGCGGTCGAAATTAGAAACATGGAGCCATAAACAATTATTATTTGAATGGTATAATTATCATATTTCTCTTTGTTTTGTTCAACATTTATCTTTTAAGCTCAAATTGAAGAGGAAAAAACATGTCTGATGTTTTACTCAATTTAGTCAGACGAGGCCATTATCACTTCGGAACGGATACAAAAATGACTCCTTTCAGCTGATGTCCATTTCTAATATTAGAATTTACCAAAAATTAATGTGATCTGAGCCAGCATTGGAATGGTAGTTTACAATGGGAGACTACCTCAGTTCTAACCAAGCAATACTCTTAACTAACCCATCATGCATTCAATGGTTGTCTGAGCCATAAATTAATACCTAATCAGATGATGAGGATGAATTATTGTTGATTATTTACTTAAAATCAACAGCTGCAGAGAGTTCTGATGGTCACAGAAATTACATGTACAAACTGTGGAATGCTATAAAACTAAGGTTTTTGTCTATTTTAGATTTTTGTTAAACATTGTAATAAAAGTAACTCGTAACATAGGTGTGAATTTTCTGTTGCAAAAAAAATATTATCAGTAAACAGTATTATCTAGTAAATATTGTGGCAATAACAAGCCCTGTGCTTCACCTCAAACTGGTTCTAAAAAGGGATATCTTATATAGTAATACCAGACCAACTGGAAAGAAAGTGTCTTAAAACCAAATTTAATCACCTGCAGTCATCTGAATCTACATCTTAAAACAAACCTTAACTAACAGGGAGGTGTAATAATGCGGTAAGTAGTGAGAGGCAGCACTTAATTATTCAATATTTACACATGCATGATACTGAACACAGTGAGTCTGGAATTGGAAAAGGTCTACCTACAGGGAAATCATACATCATCAACCAGTATATTGCACAATTACAAATGCACTCAAGCATGCACATGTATGTGACATGCCCACACACACACACACACACACAAAAATTAAATGATAAATAAGATAATTAAAATAACTAAAGTAAAAAATGTCAACAATTACTGCCAAAATATTGAAGTAATATACAAATGTTACAAAAAGTACAAATAATACGACCAACATACTCTCAGCATCAGGCAGTGGGTTCTTCTCCACAGTGTTTGCGCGATGAAGTTTAGTTTTCTCAAAGCCTTCAATGGACTCGCGCAAAGCAACCTCCTGCTTCTCTTGCTCTACCACTACAATGTTAGATCAAGTTCCTTATCAGATTATAGCTGCAGTATATTTCATCTTGCACAAAAGATTTAAAAAAATACTAAGTACTGTATCACATCATTCTGGGCCTAAAGTACACGAACACATTCAAGATATTATCAGGCAATATGACCCGGTCTACACAGTGACAGCCTATTGTGCTTGATAAATAAAATAAAATTAACCTCTCTCAAAACTGGCTCAATTTCCAGGTGAAATATATTTCCATTTATCTGCACACACTTTAATACCACAAAATTCGACCTAATTTTCAGGTAAAAATTGTTTTTATTTACATACATTTTAATGCCGAAGAATGTTAATGAAAGGATTATACGTTAATCCTACCTTATTTAGATTACAACTTTGCTGCATAAACCCCTTTATAGAATGGCGCATAAAAATAACGACCGTTCAGTGGAGAAGGATATATATATATATATATATATATATATATATATATATATATAGAGAGAGAGAGAGAGAGAGAGAGAGCACTGGACGGTGTCCCCAAACAAACTTATAATTACAACAGACACAAAAGACAAAAAACAAACCAATTTACGAATGGTCTCACAGATACCTCACAAACAAATTGGAGAAAAGGTCACTTTCATTCATTTGTTTGTAGGTGCTGATAGATTCACAATGCTGATATTTGTTTCATTTCACACACACACACACACACATACATCCTTTAAGTCCAAACTTGTTATTACAAGTCATCAGTGTAATGTATTCAGTTGGGTCAAACCAGGACATCAGTGGTTACAGTTATTATTTCCTAAGCAAGGCCATTGATTATCAACAGCTGTTTTGCTATCGCATGATCAACAAACTCACTGCCAAATTTAACAATACTGATACTCATTGTAATTAAATAATGCCATAATATTACTGGGAAGGAAAAAAACTGGCAATCAATTCAAAACTGTAACATTATTAACAATGGTATATTAGTGAAAACAAATATGCACGCTTGTGATGTGCTATGTGAATTATACAGATTAAAAAACTGAATCAACTTGATTCATATTTTTCTACAGGCGATCAGTGTTCAATCAGAGCACTTAAAGAACACCTACATAAATAATATGCAGCTTATAAATATATAAAAATAAGTGCTACCAAGTCTGCTCTTTTGCACAGCCTATCTACTGAAACTCATCAATTATCTACATGATCTACACAGAGGCTAACAAAAACTGTGGTCTTTAATTAATCTGTATTATGTAGATGGTCTGGCATACAGGATGTAAGTGGACATATAATGTAACAGTGTGAGGAAAGATAAACTGCAGCCAAGCATATCAACCTATCTATATAGTTACCATACTACAAACATGTAAACAGGTGCTCTTTTTATAGACAGGAATTAACTAGGTCAACATGATGAGTTGGAAATACGCCAAACAAACAGTGACCATTTCTATACAGCCAGGGTGGGAGTTGCGTAGGTCTATTCACCACTATAATAATATAGTTATACAACTTCATAACATAATATTAAAAAATAAAAATGTCAGCAGCACAGTGCATGTATTGAGACAAGCCACTATTGAAAAAAAAATAGATCACCGGCACATACACGTACAGCAAGTTTGATACAAACAGTGAAAGTGATAGAAGATGACTGTGAGATTGAGCTACTACTATTTGGGTCAAAACTGTATTCAGGTAGATCTACTATCACTATGTAGCCTACACGGTCGTAGTAATATCACAACTCAGTAATTGTCATGCCAAATAAGTATATTTGAAATAATAAGGGATCAACTGAAGTAGGACTGGTTCAATTATTAATTACATTGGCTCAAGATAAAAATAGTTTTTGTAATAGCATTTACCCTATGCCCTCCGTATCAACACTCGTATTAATCTAAATATGTAATTAGAAATAATACTTTAATAGTAACCAAAATCATAATCACAGATTATATACAAGGAAACAGATTTTTCAATAAAAACCTAAGATTCAGTATTTGTTTTTATCATTAAAAAATGTGTGGGTAGTTTTTAACCTAAATATAGGGTAGAGAGGTATTCTAACATATGCGTATGGTAGAAACCTGGCAAAACACACACACACACACACACACACAGAAAGAGAGAGAGAATATGAATTCCTGACAAATGACAGCAAATTGTCTTAGTTGGGGAGCAACTGTTATGATTTTGTTAGTTATTTTTTTAAACCAATGTTCTTTGAGATGTGTAGCTTTTAATCACTTCTGCAATTTAGCAAAATATGTCTTGTGAGGCATAAAATAACGTGTTTGAGCAAATTTATAAAAAGAACTGTACACTTCAAAGACTTCGTTGCATTCCTGGCTGCCATATTAGGTTAATAGGTTCAGTTCAGTGTGCCTGGGCATCGCTGTCTTGAGAAACTTAAAATGAAAACTCAGCAGCAAAAGCTATCATTCAATCATGGAAAATATAATGATTTGTACAGTTGCATCCCATCCCACCTATACATAAATTATGTCACAATCATAGTTTAATGCTTTTAAAATAGACAAATTTAAAATACCTGCATTCTACAATACTAGTCAAAATATGTAAACATATAAATTATCATGTCAATGGAAAACAGATTATTGACTACACTTCCTTAATAACAGATGCAACTACTAATTTCCATGGCAAACCAATTACCATATTGCACGAGCCAATTTTGCACTATTAAAATAGAGTTCAATTAATATTCACAGCCAGGCAACAATATGTACAATAATTGCAAATAACCACAGTAATAGCAACTAGCAGACTGTTATCCTGAATTAATTAATTACAACGTACACTGAATGACACTAGTATCTGACTACATATTGGTTCACATACACTTATCTTCATGTAACTCATCTCAAATTACATTTGTACATTTTATTTCATCCAACATCTAACTGGAATATCATGAATGGCAAAATTGATAACTGATCTCTGAAACAAAGTAATTCCAGTATATCTTTGCTACTTCACCCCAAGTTTGCAAATTGTGCAATATTAATTCCATATAATTGTCTAGGATATGTTGCATTGAAAGCACTGGTATCAAACCCATATTTTGCTCACTCTGGTGATTGAAATACACTACAAACAACTAAATGAACTGTCCAAAGAAAAATACACTGTTGGGAAGAGAAACCAATTCACCTGCATGTTAACTGAAAGTCGAATTTCTGTGTTGGAAAAGGGTAAATTAAAACAAATATACATCATTGGTCAATACCATCTGAACAAAACAGCTATTGGTTTTTTAAAATGGCAATTACTGAGTTTTTTCTCATGAACCTTTTTACGAAATAACACTCAGTAATCAACATGATCAGATGCCTTTCCAGCACCAATAAATGTAACAAAATCAATGATATTTTCAGTCAAATTGATTAGCCTTGGCACTAGTCACACCAGAGACATAATGGCCAAAGGGTGACACCTCTTGAAACATATATCACATTCAAACTGGCAGCCTTCAAGTTTCCTGTGCGGTACCCTAAGTCTAACCTCTGAGTCTGAGCCATCTGAACACCCTAATAATATGCTATGATATTTTAAAGAATTGTACTCTTAAAGAGATTCTTTTAGAGCAATTACAGAATTTACACACATCTACCAAACGCTCATTTAAAACAAAAAAGTTTTCAGAGGTAACTAAAAAAAAATACTATTTGAAATAATCATATCTTGCAAGAGTCTTAAACTGACATTTGATGTTGTTTTTGGTCTATAATTATTGCTATCACTGTATCAGTAGTATCAATAATGCAAACTAGCAGCTACCATGAGAAGGACAAGCAGAAAAGGTGTGTGTGGGTGCGAGAATGTGCATATGTGTGTCCCCAACAACAGTTTTCACAATGTGTATAAAGTTATATTAGAAAATTGACCCATCCATACACAATGAAGAAAGCAATAATCATGATGTTAAACTGTTTGTTATCACTAGATACAAGTAACCCAACTGCAAATGTTATGTATTGCTGTTACACCCAAAATAAAAATAAATAAATAAACCTGTCACAGTAGCAGCTTATATTATTTAAAACAATCATTATTTTCATACAAATCATAAATTGTTTTATTCACCAACAGATATTCATTCCTTTTGGACAGCCCAATGGATAAATTTGACATGTTGTAATATGAAATAACCAAGGTTCAAGATGTACTTCAGATCAGGAAAACATAATGCTCAGACTATATACTAACATCACTTATTAACTCTAGTAAATACTATAAGAGTTATATCAAGATCTGTGTTATTGACTGATAACCAGGATTTGTTAAGAAAAGAAATAATTACCTTATACAATATTAATTACCAGAAGTCATTATGTGGATGGGTTCATTGTTGGTTTGTAAAACAGCAGAAGAGCCAACTACGTAATAGTTGAAATCTTGCCAGTTAACAAACCAGCTTCTTGTAAGTGATCATTAAAATACATTCACTGCTGTAACCAGCCAGTCATCGTGTGAGAGTCATCTGAACTTACTTATTGCATGAAAACTACAAATGAATGCTTTCAAAAATAGAAGTTAGGATTTGGAATTAACTGACCAATCAAATACGTCCAACGAAAAGTAAAAGAATAATAGGGTATCATACATCAATATCATAACATAAGAAATATGAATGAAACATTATAGTTTAAAACGAGTAACACCAAGAGTGATAATGTACTCCAAGTTATATAACAACAAACAATGATATCAGTGATAACAAAAACAACACAAGGATGAAAGCAACAGCAATAACAACAACAACAACCACGACCGACATTTAAGAAAACCATAAACAATGAGGCGCATATATATTATAAAATTGTTATGGTTCATTAGGCCATCAAGCCAATAATCTTACCTTCTTTAGAAGGCAGAGGGTTTTTCTCGGCCGTCTCCGCATGCTTCAGTGAGTGCGCATCAAAACCCTCAATTGTCTTTCCAAGTTCAGCTGGAATTTTGCTCTCAGACATGATGAACAGCAGTACTTGTGCAGAAACGAATTTCTAAATCTGTAAAGGTTTATAAACATCACATGTAGACCAAGAATTTACCAGAAGGAACCATTCAAAGTAAAAAGATGCTGTAGAGTTGAGTCTAAATATGAGGTATCTAAAGTTGAACTAAAAATGTTCAATGGTAAATGTCAGTTACCTTAAAATAACAGAGAACTTGTGAATTTTAAGAACAGACTTAAACCTTTCTAAGCAGGGTTGGGTTTCTTCTGGGAGAAACCATTTTACTCAAGGATAGTGTAAGAAACCCATTTCTTTAACCGGAAATGGAAAAACCGGTAGGTGTATGGCTTTTTTCTATACTAACTGGATATACATGTTAGTACCTTAGATAGACGCTGAATCATCATGAGATAAGTATCTTTAGCATCATAGATATTTGTATATGGTCATATTGGTACTGTTCAGTATGTGTACTGAGGAAATACACTTACAATAAAATACGTAACGGACATGATGTACAAATTCAATGGACTTTCAGTTGATAGAACTATTAGAAGTAGCATAATACTGACAACACCTAAATGGGAAGAGCCACTTTTTAATAATTCAACTGTACAGCCAGACACTAAATAGTTGTCTTAAAGAAGCAACAAACACACTCACTCTCTCACACACACACACACACACACATCCACTTCAGGTGACTTTCAAACGCTGTATTTATGTTGCCTATACTAATGATACTAGCCCATCCTACTGATATTATTTAACACTTCAGCTGATATTAGGCAATGTTCTATAATTACAATAATTCTACTGTGATGGGTTTGCCTTTCAATAACTATACACATCCAGTTATTTCAAGTGTATTGTAGTAAATAAACTTTTTCTCCCGATTTTTATCAGCTAGGGAAAGCCATATTGAAACACTGGAATAAGCCACTTCCAGAAGAAACTGTCATTTGTGTTTCAAATATCAGAAAAATGTATAATATTTAATACTAGGAAGTAACAATAATTGTCAGGTGATACTGCAAAGTGTTTCATGTGTTAAAATGGTATTCTGTGGTGACCAGCCTTACAATGGCCATAGACAGCTCTACATAATAATGTTCATTCATATTTCTACACCAGTATAAAATAACAGACTGTCTTAGATCCCTTGGTGATGAGGTGAAGCCAAATAGACAACATCTACCTTCACAATAAACAAGTATTTTTACCATTTTGCTGTAAAGAGAATTAAATTGATCACTTCTGGCATGAAGGATTACCAGACGAAGAGGAAAAAAATCTTATTCTGAACACTACTATTTGGTTTACTACTGCTGTGATACAATAACTACACACACACTGGCCAGAAATCACGTTTAAGTTGTAACCTATGCTGCTGCTATAATCAGGCTGTTGACAGTCACTGACACAGTAATTACTTGTATACTACAGGTGGCAACACAAACATCACAAAGATATTCAGACTGAATGGCTGGAATTCCATCTGGGCTAACGAACAGAACTAAATAGTTGTCTTAATGATGAGCACAGCCAGAAAGGTATAGGTCACCATCACACGAAAAAGCAATGTTCTGACATGTCCGTATTGTGTAACATTCTTCTTTGATACGCCAACAGGTGCCCCCTACAGACATACACACACTGGTTAAACAGTATGGAAATTGAAATCTTAGGGCAAAACATCCCAAAACCACATATAATTAAACTACTTAGTGAAGTATACATCTCACTTAAGCTAGCATCTAGGTACATCTCTGCAAGCTAAATGATAAACTGTTATCATAAACACAAAATGATATAAAATTACATCTGGTGTATTTAGATACATTGTGTGTGTATGTGTGTGTGGTATGGTGTGGTGTGGTGTGGTGTGGTGTGGTGTGGTGTGGTGTGTGGTGTGTGGTGTGTGGTGTGTGATAAATGCAGCCATCACGCAGTCAATTACTCCGGGAAATGAGAGGCCTAGTTTCATTGCATCAGTAAAACAGAAGCTGCAGATTACAAATGATCATGTACACATAGGGTTAAAGTGGCCATATCACATTTAGATCATGTGCCCGGTTCCTGGAAGGCCTGACGGCCGTTCATACACTGTGTGCCCATATCCAGAGAGATTGATAATAATATATAGTACCAACTGATTAGCCTGTACTGATAGGACTGAAACAATGTATACAGCATGCTAAATGACTGGCTGCCAAACACTTTACTTATCTTGGCAGAAGCTTGGTCTGTGACAATTAGCTATATACAGGACTATATATGTGGCCAAATAACAGGACATTATGTTGGGTGACACACAGCACTGATAGAAGGGAGCCAAATCAAACATTTCTGTTATGTGTGTGTATGCGTTCTTTACTACGCCAACCAGTAAGAGTAGTCAGATGAACAGTTTTCTTTAATTATATTTCTATCCAATTATTTCTTCATAGGTAATTATTAAAATGAAATAACATGTAGCACTAACAACTGATAAAATGCCATGCCATTAAGCCTATACACACATACACACAATGGTTACATTTATTCACAACACTGTACACAATATTTACACATCCTGGTACTCACTTTGTTCATTTTCACATTACATGATTAGAATACCACACACAGAATATATATTTAGCCATCTGTACAAGATTGTAATAGAGCCTAGAATATTACAAACATAATAATTAATTTTATTATTTTTTATGAATAAGTAGTGACCCTTTGGTCAGATAAAAAAAAATGGCTAAAAGATCAAAAGGAATTATCTGGACGATTCTTACAAATTATAAATTTTTAGTAAAATGAGCTCTACTCATCTGGTTATGGTTGGTATTATACAGAACAAATCTTGAGTTGAATGTTTTTAACAGAACTAAATAAAAATTCAGCGATAAGAATCTGGCCTTAGTTACTAGGTTAGTTCACGGGTTACTAAGGCCTTAGGCTTAGTGAACTAACCAACTTCTCACAAGTGAACCACATCCTCTCTTGCACACTCATTCTTTCATTGTCCAAATCAATAAAACTAGTACTAGTAGTAGACTCTACAAGCTTCACAGATAGCGTGTGACTGAAAATCTGAAAATTCTGGACTATGTCAAATCATGCTTGTCACAATATTTCAAATATTAATTCAATTTTATACAATATCCTCCAGTATCATTATAAAACTTAACATTAACAAAGTTATTATAAGTATAAATATCAACAAAGTTACTTTTGCAAACTTGTACAGCGACAGTTTAATTTATTTAAAAAAAAATACTATTAACCTGAAGTGTAAACACGGTCACGGCAACATCATTGATCTACCATGATGATGGTGATCAATACACGATCTGTAGTATTTGGGACGCTGTACTAGTCTAGATCTACCTGATAACCAGTAAATTTAGTTCACTGTCTGTGTAGATCTATATAATATATTGGATGCGTGATTCAAAGCATGTTAGATATAGATCTAGTCTAAGTGTTTATGACGAGCCAGTTTTGCAAATCAATATAAAGCAGCCAACATTGATGATTGACTCGCAGTCAACGTAACTATTAAAGCACATTTCGTCATTTGTACACAAAGGCCACGCATATTTAACTTTTCGAGTTGCTCGATACAAAACATCGAATATATAAAACTGCTGAGATCGTTTTTAACTTAACAACTAAACAAGTCATGGTTAATTCTCGGACAAATGTTGAAACTTTTATCGCATCATGTCCAATTAAAAGTTATAACTGTGACAACCATGAAATACTGGAGATGGTAAACCGACTAACTCACCCACTAGGGTCTCGAGGGTCTAGTCTACAGATACCCGCTAATCCTGAACAAAGGCCTTTTGTAAACGCGTAAAATGGGTAAAGAAAGGGCAAACGCTATAGCCTTATACAACAATCTGAATCTACCTACCACTCACTCACTCACTGTACCAGTTGCTAGATCTAATACGAGGCTGTAGTCTAGAGGCTAGAATGCTAGATCTACTTGACAGCCATTCGTACAAAGGAATAGTGGTCCGCTAACATACGATAAACTTGACACAAACTTAACAAAACATACAGTCATACAATAGGCTATACAAATACAGTCATACAAATACACCTAAGCGTTTCGACAAACTGTACACACGCCCCACGGGCACAGTGCTTGACCTCGCCCATGTCTGGAAGATGCACAAAATAACAAACTCGCAAACAAAGCACGCAAAGCATCAGTAAAAACAGCGCTGGAAAATAACTGGCCAAAAACGACACTCGACCAAGTTCAACAACAAACACACGCTGTCATCATAACCAAACATCTACGACATCAATAAGGATGCATTTACCGGAGATGGCGAGGTTCGTGCCAAAGAAGAAACTGTGATAAAACTTACCGTAAGCGACGCGCTGAAGTTTCGAAGCTCTGAATCGACTAAGGAACGAGTACTAGGTCCACTCAGTCAGCGAATGAGTCACTCGGTGTCAATGGCTTCATGTATATAGAGGATGGGAATGAAAACGAGGCGCAGTTTGTAGGCGGCGGTGAGAAATCAGACTGATGTGGGCGTCCAATGTCTGGCTTGGTTTTACCATGTTATCATGACACGGTCGTAACAGATCTAGGGTATTATGGGGCTAAATCAAGATCAATCAAGCGATAGGTCGCGTCAAGGCGATAGTGGATAAGGTGTGATGAAAGAATGAAATGAAATTCCGCAAGCCCCCGCCCCTACCCCACAATCGCCAACACCTGGGCGGTCACCCCGGTTCGCCATACTAGATGGAACATTCAGCTGCTGACCTCCAGGTGTCAGTTTAAATCCCTGTGATCTGATATCCTTAGACAGGCAAACAATCTCCCCTCCCTCGACCACATGTCCGAAATAAGGCCTAGCTCACTTCAGCATAATATTTACCCTACATTTTTTCTATATAAGTGCTTACTATATATATATATATATATATATATATATATGAATATATATATATATATATATATATATATATATATATATATATCAGCATTAATTTTAATATGTAAATTGTTAATATATTAGTAGTACACTCATTCAAATATACACGGCGTATCGCTTTAAACACACGAGTCATGCCACAGCAGCTATGATACAGCTTTAGGTATATTTAAGACGTGTATAGTCCATGAATCATATGATATATCAAATGCAGACACCCACGGAAGAACTGTGCAGTTTGTGCTGATGCAATACATGTTATGCAAGAACTTTACCCTGGAACAATAATAGATAGACTAGTCAAAATTAAGATGAATGCTTCACCAAACGCAAACGAAATATCACTAACCAGGGAAAGCTCCAAGTCAGATATAGTGTATCTAGTCAGGATGGTATATATGGTAGATCCTTTCAGAAACTTCTTAACGAACTTTTTTAAGATGTGTCATCGCTACATAATGTCTTGGTATCTGCGTTATATCCGTATTTCATCATTTTTTGGTTTTAATAAAGAAGAACATTAAGAACAAAAGAAACGATGTTCAGGTAGCGATGTATATATATATATATATATATATATATATATATATATAGGCCTATAGCTGACACAAGCCTTAGAGGGGGAAACATCGAGATTTAGAAATATGTCATAACATTGCACTGTCGCAATGATTGGACATTAGAACATGGATCAAACTCTCTGTAGGTTAAATGGATCAAACAAGTAAAATAATCCGGATGGATCACTATAAACACAAAATGTGGATTTTAACCCGACTCTATATTCTTTATGACTAATCGCTGTACCAGTTCGACTCATAATAGGTCCACCTCCAGATTACCCCTAATAGAATAATAATTATAACTACAATTTAATATGAACTGAGTTTATAGTTTACTTCTATGGCCTAAAGATATACTAATACAATGCTTAAATTGTTTGTTTGTTTTGTTGTTCGGGGAGAATCGCTTATTCGGCACAGCCTCTATGTGGGAGTGGAAAAAATCTCCTCCATCACCACTCACTGGGGAGCAGTACGGGAAGATGGAGCCGAAATACCTTGAGGGTGGTCATTGCCAGAGTGTTTTACGTCCTCCGGGGGATTTTAACGTCCCCCTTTATTTTAAATAATTCAGTGGACACGGCAGCGCCATTTAACGTGTTTAACCGCTAGGCCACCGGAGCTCACTGTGAGGGACTGCCTTGTGGCTCGTGGATTTAAGTGCAACACGACACTTACATCCATTAAAATGAAACAGTCAAACAAAAGCGTCAAATCATTACCCACAAAGACCCCCCACCCCCCCAAACTCATACACGGAAAGACAGAAAGATAGAAAGAGGTTAATTATTTAATGTCATCTTGTTTTTATAGATACTGAACAATTAAGACATACACACTGATTATAACGACAATAATTAATCCTCAGGAAGCCCCAGAACGAGATGAATTCGCTGATAATATCGCAACGAATTATCTGGATCACACAGAGATGGATACTTCTCCCACGACGTCTATTAACACCTGCAGATCTTTTGTATTCCATCTCCATTATAGTTACTAATCATAAATTGGAAACAATTAAATTTCTCATAACTACAAAAGTCATTATACATCACGCCATGATGCTCAATAAATACATACGTAGTATAGCAATATAGTCACAGTTTAATACGAGACTGAGATTTCGGTTAATTCCAATTATCGATGACAAATCTTGATAATTCATTAACAAACTACAGCGTTTGAAAGCTCCCGCAACACACGCGCGCGCGCAACCAAGAAGCGGCAAAAATTCACCCCACGATTACTGCCATCCTCGCGCTGTATTTTCTGCTTAATACACACTCCACCAGTAAAAACAGCATCTATGCTCTGAAACCTTGCTCCAAACCTTATATAAGTGCATCTTCTATCAAAACTAAGTTGATTCCACCAGTAAAATTATCTAAAATTGCCAAAAGTTAAAAACTGCACTCTCTTGTATCATAAATAAATTAATTAAGTCCCTTATTGAGTTTGTTCAATATAGTATCGTTATTAGTTTATAAACTTAAACTATTACAATGTTGAAAAAAAACTACGCTTATGGTTTGACTCCGAACCCATATATCACCCTCATATCAAGGCACTCAGATATCCACGCTTATACCCGGTGGTCATCAACGAGGCTTTTACTCTTACCCAGAAAGCCCACCGTGGCGGGTAGACGGACTACTTTCTTAGTTAATCTGCTCACGAAGGCTGTTTTAGCTGAAACATACAAGCACGGTCTTTAGTAATTCTTGCTTAATTTGCTAATTTAATCACGACTATCAGCTGGCTTCATGTATTTCACATAACACAACTTATAACCAGACCTGGGGCGGTTACATTTTGTAACTAGATACTGTTTTCAGTGTAGCTGACATATATATATGTATATCTAGATACGTACATTTGTCATTTTTCAGATGTAACTGTAACTTAACTAAATACATTGCAAAAGTATTTGAATTTCGGATACATTTCGGATACATTTTAGAGACGTGATTATTTTAAATACTCATATATGTAATTGCATATTTTAACACTAATAAAGATTGTCATTAATACTGTATAATTTTAACATACATTAATTGAGTGGCCTTAATACAAATTATTAGGAGAGCTTTGGTAATTGTCTCATCTTTGATTGTATCGCAATTGTAAATTAGGAAATATGATCAACATTAATAACTAACGCTAATCATGCATGAAAGCCACACTGAAGCCATCAGGCAGATCATGTCCTAGAGTAGCCCGATAGAAACATAATTAGTGTTTGTTTGATGTGTTCTGGCCAAATCATTTATAAACCCAGAATTTCAGGTCATTGTCAGTGTAACCAGTTTTTAACTTATCATTGCTTGAACAAATATATTATTATATCAGATCAACCTTCACTATAACGATACGTGATCATTTCGACAACCCTGCAAACTTCAAGGCCAAAAGTACATATTGTCGAATATTGATATCTGGTCAGATGAAGTCATGTTCTTGCGCACACAAATATATATACTCAGTTACAAAATATACAGCACAGAAGATGTAACTATAACTTATCTAGATACATTCATAAATCATGTATATCTAGATACGTAACTGTATCTGAGCATATTCCAATGTAATTGTTACTTATCTATAGATACATTTGCAATGTGTCTGTCTAGGTCTGCTTATGTTACAATTGCATTTTCAACTTATAAGTACAGTATTATATGTTAATGTTAAAGATGTGTGTGTGTGTCTCTCTCTCTCTCTCTCTCTCTCTGTGTGTCTCTCTCTCTCTCTCTCTCTGTGTGTGTGTGTGCGTGCGTGTGCGTGCGTGCGTGCGTGCGTGCGTGCGTGTGTGTGCGTGCGTGTGGTGGTGTGTGTGTGTGTGTGTGTGTGTGTGTGTGTGTGTGTGTGTGTGTGTGTGTGTGTGTGTGTGTGTGTGTGTGTGTGTGTGTGTGAAACTGACTCTTGAAGATTCTTCAGTATACAAATACCGTTTCACGCGGTGCTCGATCTTAAATGATTGCTTTATTTGAATTTAGCTATGTCTGTATTTAAGTCACGTTGTTTAAAACATTTATATTGATCTTCTCCGATTACTGACTGCATGTTATATTTTATATATATATATATATATATATATATATATATATATATATATATATATATAATAAGAGGGAGGTCTGTTTATGATATATATGTGAGATGGTTTAGAAATAAAATATGATTCTTCGCCTATTCACGATTCTTGACGGTAACACAATTAGTCTACATGATATACACACATGAATATAAAAATTAACAGTTACAACTGCTTCAGACAAATTTGCTTGGAATATTCTGGAATAAGCTTGAATGTTTAATACACGTTTGACCCTTTTGTAACTGCTTGGCTCTCTATTATATATTCATACGCAGCGTAGTTTACGTCAGTATGAATGCTAGTCTATGTTAAGTTTAGTTTTCAGATAAAATAAAAATGATAAATATTTCTATTTTCGTATCTATTCTCTTTTGTTTCCTTATATTAAAGCATTCTTTACTACTCTCCAAAAAGTGTCACTTTGCTTATTATTTTACGAACTATAGTTCTTCTCGGAAGTATCACATTGCTAATGCGGTAAGCTGACGTCATTGACGCGACATCCGTCTTCTGGCCATCTTGACTTTTCTTTGTTGTGCTGGAAAACAATAAAAATTCACATGAAGTTGACAGACGAAGCATCAGATATGGCGCAGACTGTCACGGACACAACCACAGGTAATGGCTACGTTTTATTCCATTCGTAAAATGGTTGCTAACAGTGATGGGAATCGCTTAATGAGGATATGTAATACGTTATAACATGATTTGGCAAATTTAGAAATTATATTTTACAATTTGATATCCCAATCTTGCACTTGGTCTTGATTTGGGTGGCTCAATTCCGATGTCAATTCAAACGTTAATTACGTTGATGAGGTGGTAATTTTGTTCGTTTTCTCAGTGTAATATCGCATGGCGTGTCTTCGTCAATTGACGTCATTTCTGATCATTTCCTAAACTATTTTCAGTTTGAAATTATCCATATTTGGGTAAACTTCTACTATAATTCTGTAGTAATACATGCCTAGAATAGTCTGGTTGTTTCATGCGCCAGAATAAATAGTTTCACGGTTTTAAATTTTTTGTTAAGTTATTCAGATAAAATGAAGAAGATGTCATATATGCAAATCTCAACATTTTATATTTACATATATACAATTATTACTTAGAGTTAGAGGGGTCTAGATGAGAAACTAACAATTAAAATAAGAACTTCATCAACTGATTTGACAAATACAAATCCATCACCAGACTCATTTTCTGTGTAATACCACTGTCATTTCTCTCTCTCATAACTGGTATTTGGATATGCCATATGGGTGCCTCTGTGGTCTAACTGGTAATACATTAGATCACTACCACCTGAGTTCGAATCTCGGTGTGGGCTTATCTGAAGAGTGTTTCATCTTTGACTTCATCACATTTGGAGGTTGCTCAGTCCTTTTAACCAAATATGCACAAAAGTGGCCGTATAACAACAATCATGCTATTTGGATAAATGGTGAATGTTTGAAGAAAATGCTGAAATACCATTTTTATTAACTTTTACAAAATCAGTTTCCAGTACTAGCTTTGTTTTCTTTCATTTAGATATCATTTAAGTAGAAATCTGTTTTCTTTGGTTTTTAAGAGGATGCCAGTTACAAAAGGTAACAGAATGGCAGATCATGATTTGTTTAGTTATCGTGATAATGCTCCATGGATTATTTTTATGTAACAATAGTCTTAAATCCTGAAACATCATAACAAATAACGCTCGTGGTTGAGGAAAAGAGGCAGATTAGTTATTTAGCTCTTTATTAAATGGCTCATTTTAACACTAAAAGACGTGCTTTTTTATCGTTGGATATACCATTGCATACATGTATTAACTATTTGTATGTTGGGTGTGAAATAAGCTCAGAGTGGCAGTGTACCCCATCTGCCTAGACTTGATATAATTTGAATCAAACAAGGTATGGAAGATTACTGAGAGCCTAGATGTAATTAAACACTTAAATCCAATTATCAGCATAATTAACCTTTCATTATCTTTGTGCCAGTTCTAGCTTAAAGAATGCATTAAATTTTATAAACAACATATTCCTATATTTGTGACATTTTTAGATACACCCAAGGCATTTGACCATGTGAATCATTTTACATTAGTTAATAAATTGTTAGTCAAAAGTAATTAATCCATATTAATGCATTTTGGTTCCAACACCCAAAATGTGTCCATGAAATAGGGTAATGGCACCTCCACAACTTTTACTGTTACTAAATAACTAATGGTGTCGAGCAAGGTGCTATACTGTCATCGCTTCTGTTTAACATAGACACTGATTATTTGAGATCGACTTTATCAAAAAGTAACATTGGTTGGTGGCAGTATAAGTGGAAAACTTGTCAACCATATTTCATATGATGATGATTTATGTATATTGAGTATGTCACCCTGTGGATTGCAATAATTACATAACATTTGTGAAAAATGTGGGTGTGATCATGATATTGTTTGGAGAAAGGTTTGACTGTGTTAATCAAACCTAAGAAACTTAAAGATCTTAATCTCCCATTGTATTTGTGTAATAATCATTTAAACCGTGATAATTGTATATATATTTAGGTATTAAAATAAAAGCCTACTCTTGCAAATCTGATATGAAAGGACAACTTCTATGCCAATGCAGATATGTTGATTTGAAAAAATTCTGGTATGATTCTGCTGCCATCTGCATGAGTGAATCACTGAGGTTTCATCTAGCACTATTAATAGTTTGATGACTTGCCATTTTAGTGTCCATAGCCTTCAATCAGTTGTGTCCTATACCATCTGAAGATGAGGAAACTTTCCTGGTGAGGTGGGGTTTCTGCCGAAAAGACCTGTTGTATCACTCTGTGCCTTGTCAGTGGCCACTGCTATGGGTTTCAGCTGATCCACTAAATGACTGTGCATTAGGGTGGCATCAAAGTCAGCTTCATGATCTTGTATGATCTGAATGTAGTGAAGTCTGTTGGTCAGGAATAATTCCACACAGATTAGTTTGCTTTTCCACCTCTTGTTCTCAGGTAATTGTGGCTTCACAGTACAAGCACAGTCCTTAAGCCATGCAGAAGACCTATGATGGTTGCAGAAATATATTTGTACTTCTGGCACATGTTTCATGATGCCAGGAGTAATATCCAGACTCATGAGATTGGGCCAATGAGTCAGGCAACCATACACATTTAGGTTGGGATCCTGTGCTTTCAGCTTATCCCTCATCTTTTCCATGTTTTGGCATTATCAAGAACCAGATTGTTGAGGTAGGCGTTAAACAAGCAGCACAACCTGGTTACCAACAAAAATAAGTAAGTGCCAGTTATTACTGAAATACATGGTCTACTTGACTATTTCTACTGAAATGAGGAGTTAAGCCTATTTGTGCCCTGCTTGTAAAAACCAGCAAGTGGCACTCCCAACCCTGCTGCCTTTAATCTAGCTCAAGTTTTCAGCATCTATTCAGAGTTCATTAGGGTCATTTGGAAGAATGGCTACAGAATGAGTGTTGGAGTATTTCATTGTTAATAGTTTGTTGGTGAATTTTCTGCAGTGAGATCTTACACAAATCCAGGATTTGCACATATTCCCATAAACCCTTGAATTTTGGAAATTGTCGGAGTAACTTTGTTTCAGTTGTATTCAGAAAATTTTGGATATTTTTTATTATCCACTAGGTGACTAGATAATCTAGGTGATAGTTCAAGCGGCTGGAAATTGATTTGATTTGTTGAAGCAGCTTCAAAACGTGCGAGGAAAAAGATTGTGTCGTTGCTATGTTACGCTTCATCCACCATTTTGTGTGAAACATGAGTTCATTAAACCTTACGTAGTTCCATGTTAAATGATGTCTGCAACAAAGGGAAATTTGTGTGTGTGTGTGCCATGATTGAACTGGCAACAATTGTCATGCGCGATGCAAATATTGCATCAAATCGATAAATGTTAGCAACAGCAACTAGTTTAATTTGGATAGTCAAATCAAAAGCACAGCCCACAAGAAAAGCATGCTTCCCGAGGCTTCTCAATAAAATGACAACTTGCTGTGATGATTACTTGCAGATCACAGGCAGTGCCCTGTTTCCTGTTAGTAATCTATTCACAGTCTGTTTGAACTGTTTCACCTCTGTGGCCAAACTTATTACTACATTCCTAGCATTCAATATCAAACCGAATACCCAGTGTTGACCATCACATGATCAAGCATCTACTTTATTGATTCATGAAGTGTGACATTGTAGATGGGACTAGTTCTGCCAGCCTATCTTAGCTGAGTTTGTCCGATACAGGTCTGATGAAGAAAACAGCCAGTATCGATCGACATTATGTTCACTGCTGATGCCGAGTTGAGGGTCCTCCAGCGATCTTCAGAATCAAACGTGACTGACAGAGATGCACAGGCTTTATGTATTGAATGTCGTGCCTTTATGGGTGAAATTGTGATTTGTATCATGCTGAAGGCACCTTCAAAGTACATCATTGTACGAAACATGCCATGATCCTGTATCATTGCAGTGATTCAGGACAGCTGTGTCTCAAAGTTCAAGAAAGTATTACGGATATTTTTGTAAGCAATGGCAACAGATTTGATGGCATTCTTCAACAATTTACTGATGTTTTTCTGCATGCCTTTCTTCCAAGCAAAGACACATTTACACAAGTTGATCCCTTTGATGTGGTCAGAGGTTGGACTCTGCTTAGGAAACATATGGACAAACGAGAGTTCTCTGACTTGTGGTGTGTTGTTAGTCAGCTGTTGATTTTAACACATGGGCAGACCAGTACTGAAAGAAGGTTCTGTGAATAAACAGATGGAGGTGGATAACCTATGCCAGGAAATGTTCATTGTATCAAAGACCACATCATTTCCATTGATGGGATGATGTGTATGAACATCACAAAAGCACTGAAGTGTATCAATGGGGAACTTGATGGCCTAAGAGCCAAAAAGATAGCACATGCAGACAGATATCGCTGAACTAAACAAATGTGCAAATGATTTTTTTTACACATGCCGAGAATAAATGGTTCTTTACCCTCATTGCCAAAAGTAATGCACTCCGGAGATCAACAAACTTGAGGACATGTTCAATCAGATTGATGTCAAACATACCATTCTTTAAGCAGTTTAGACTGAAGTCAGTGATTGGTGTAGAGGTATAGAAGTGGAGATCAAGTGTGATAGAGATAAATATCAATAGGATGATGCAGTTTAAATTTGCAACTTATGTAATTAGTTTCCAGGGTGTGATTTAAAATTAGTAAAAAGTCTAAATTTTGTCATAAAAATACTACTGAACAGTATAGAAAAAATAACACATATCTATGAATACTAACTTGTTTTAAAATATGTGATGTGTTTAATTTGTTGCACAGAGTACCAAACATTAACCGTACACGTTACTCTTAAATTTTTATTGAAAGTTAAGTCAAGCTAAATAAGAAATTTAATAATTTAAACTGGTTCATCAACTGATAGCACAGTGGGGGTGCAGCCCTCCAGGTTATGGGATATGTTTCCCCTCTGCCATAATTCTAGGTGACTGTGGTAAACACTGAGGCTAAATAACTAAACTCAACACCAACTGGTTCATAAAAAACACATTTTTCCTATTTCTTTGCTGTTAATAAAATAAATAATAGTATCTTTATAAAATATTAATTTTCAAACATGTTTCTTACAAAGCTTTAATTAATGTAATTTTGTATAAATATCTTTTAAGCAAATATTGGATTCTGAGAAGGAATTCTTGTGTACCTTTGTCTCCTGGGAGTGATTTTTTTAACATTGTATTAAAAGATAAGCTACATTTATATTAAATTATATTATACACAGTCAGTCAAAGTTAGTGACTCAGTTTAAAAATGTGAAATGAATTTTTTTTAGTAAGGTTTATACTTCAGCAGACAGAAATACATGTACATATGACAAGTTTGTTTTAACACTATCTGAAAACTGGTAAATGTTTCATACCATTTAGTGAACTACATTGTATCCAGGGTTGGCAGGTTTCTCCCCAACATGGTAAAAACCATGGTACTTACCCAGTTTCTGCCGATACAGCAGAAATACTTTCTGCCCAGGGGAGAAAGGGGAGAAACTATGCCATGAAAATACCCAATTAATAGAGACTTTAACAGTTTGAAACCAATATGCATAAGTTATTTAATTATAAATTTGTCCACATGCCAAATACTTATTTAAAGTGTATGTCAATAATTCATCACGTTTAAGATTGCAAGATAAAAGATTTAGATTATTTATTTCTGTTATCTGTGCAGTGATATACATTATAATGTGGAATAAATTTGATTTTATAATGACTGCTTTATTATTCAAGGCAACATAACACTTTCAAATACACAATTAACTATGAGGTGGTCATGGTGTGTCTAGACGTGCTTGAATACTACTGACAACATCATGTAGTCTGTAGTAATTACTACATGTATGTATCACCTTGAAGAGATGCTGCTGTGTAATAACACTCACCCACTGCTGCATATTAAATATGCAGCAGGTTTATGGTTGTTATTACACCATAGCATAGGGAAGTATCTGCACTGCCTAATTATAACATAATAGATAGACTTCATATTGACTAGATTAATGTGACACTGATGGGGGTTATCAATCTCGGCAGATTAGTTAGTTATTCTTGAGCAGATATGTTGGCTGATCATCAGTAGTATAAATTCACATGGCTATTAATAATGTCATCATTTACATGTAGTCTCTTGAGGTGCACATATGACATACAAATTTATACTTTGTAAATATTGAATATTGTGGCTGGACAACTTGCTTTATCTTGATGTTTTGGGGTGTTATTTCAACATGTTCAAGGGAGGTAGACCACAAGATTATGTCTGGAAGCAGTTTGTTGTTTTTATTAAAATTATTAAACAGATGAAAACATTAATAATTTAATCGTATCCCTGTACAAATATACTTGGTGACACCATGGCTTACACATGGTTATGCTTTGCACCTTAAAATGAACACATCTGGAAGTTACTGCCGGGGTGAAAGCCAACCCTGATTGTATCCTTTTAAAAAAATATTTAGATTCTTGAATTTAAAAGGTAAAATACAAACTGCCCGTGTCATAAAAATACAGATTACATTGAACAGGGTAGACAGATATTTTAATAATTTAAGCATATTGGCCTACATGTTGTACAAAATGGTTACTTGATGTAATTGTATTCCATCTTAGTGTGTCGTGGTGACAAGACAAAGTGTATTTATTGCCTAACATTGTCTGATTTAGGACTTGCAGAATTGGCACATCGTGAGTACCAAGCAGGTGATTATGAGCGATCAGAACAGCACTGTATGCAACTGTGGAGGCAAGAACCTGACAACACTGGGGTGCTACTGTTGCTGAGTTCTGTACACTTTCAGTGTGGTAGATTGGACAAGTGAGTTAATATTTTCACTTTGATTAATACTTTGATGAGATAATGGCGATAACTAAAGTGAAACCACGATTGTTCAACTAATTGTTTTGCTTCAGATCTGCTTACTTCAGTCAGCTGGCTATCAAACAGAACCCACTTCTAGCTGAAGCATACTCCAATCTGGGCAATGTGTATAAAGAGAGGGGACAACTACAGGAGGCTCTTGACAACTACAGACATGCTGTCCGCCTTAAGCCTGACTTCATTGATGGCTATATCAATCTGGCTGCTGCCCTCGTGGCATCTGGGGACCTAGAACAGGCAGTACAAGCTTATGTAACAGCTTTGCAGTACAATGCAGTATGTATAGAAGCTTATGTCACCCTTCTTGTTTCATTAATATTTTTGTGTGGGATTGCTTTTTTTTGTGAAACTTCTTCATAAATTAATATAACGCTCCTGAAACAAAATTGACATAATTGTTTGTTATAGCGTATGTGTATTTTGTACTTTCAGGATTTGTACTGTGTACGCAGTGATCTTGGTAATCTGCTGAAGGCTTTGGGAAGATTAGATGAAGCCAAGGTAACAATTGTGTACTTCTGGCTAAGGATCGACTATGCGACAAATATACAAAAACTGCTACAAGAACATAAAAATCTTTTCACACGTACATCATGTAGAGATATTATTTTTTGGTTGATATGTTGTAAAGTAATGCATGATATTTGTGGCAATCATAAAGATATAAGTACTTAGTTCAGTGTGACGCTTTTGTGTGAATATGTTTCAGGTGCTGCTGATGATCACAGTAGACAGAGCACTGCTATTTGGTTTGGGATAGTTGTCTGTTTGTTTAATTTTTGCAGAGTTTCTATTTAAAGAGATCTGATCAGCATCATCGGATTGTTTAATGTGACACAGTCAAAGCACTGGTTTACCTCACCCATGGCTGGGTTGATGTAGACTTGTGTCAGTGACTTTGTTGAAGAAGGTATCACTGAAGGTGGTGTTTTCTTCATCTTGTTCTACTAATAACGCCTGGCTGCCACACAAAGCTATTAGTTACCCTAATGCCACATTAAATGCTAGTTTATTGTCAGTTGTGAAATTCCAGAATCCTTGTTAAACAGGCTTCATTTACTCCTCCATGTGGAAAATTAGGGAAACTTTTCTTTGTATTGTATGCAGAGAGGCAGGTGTGCGCGCTGACTCAATTCCCAAACCAAGTAGCATGTCATTGGAAAATCAGTGCTGCATAGTGTTCAAAGATGTCTGTATTTACACATGCCCCTACTCACATTGTAATGTTTACGCCAGTTTTTATTCTGTCATATATAGTTTGATATTAAAATAACTTCGATAACCTGTTGTTATTTCTGTGGCAGTATCTGATATGGCCTTGATTCTGGTGTCTAGTTACACTGAGCTAGGTTCTATGTGCATTATATAAATCAGTTTAGTGGATTTTTTTCAGAACGATGCCAGTTGTTTCTAACTTTAAATTTGTTTAGGTAAATAAGCTGCATTTATTTGTTTTCACCAGTAAAGGCATCTGGCATCGTTTTGTAAATGCCATGTTCCTTTTTTGTGATTAGTTTCAGCAATAAGAACATGATCTCCTTGTTTCATGGTAGTTGGCTAGTACTACGTAAGGGAGCAACTGACTACTGTATATTAAATGTTTAAAAAGTCATCCTGTTTTGCAAATAATTATATTTGGGAAAGATAATTCCAATTGTATGGTTTTTTTTCAATGGGTAAATCAAGATTTTGAAAAAGGTACCAATTTTGGTATGTATTAAAATAATATGGTGGGGTTCCATTTCTTTTCAATGCATCTTACTATACAGTGGTCTATCCCCACGGAACAGGTGTAATTCATGGTTTACTTACATATTTCACAACTCATAGTGTTTGTTTTCTCTTCACCCTTTCTGTGTTAGTCATTTCTCCATGTGTGGCGGTACTTTACCAGGAACATTCAGGAGGTTGGCTAACGTGGACGTTACCCTGTCAAAAAGGCTGCCACCTTGCTGGGTATGATATTATGCCTGATTTGTAATTCGGTGAATTATCCAACAATACAATGCCTGCTGTTCGTGCCTGTGGTAAATCTGCATCGTTCATGCTGTGATCGTCAGGAAGCTTTGTCCAACATAGGATTACTTGTTAAAGATCATTTGAAAAGAAACTATTACACATACATTGGAGATAATGAGTAAAATATACAGTTTAATGAATGCCGCATTGCAGAGTTGTATAATGGAAGGATCCTCATCATTCAGCAGAACAGGTATGTGACCGAGAGTGTGGTCACAGTAAGTAATTAACAAAAATGCAATCATTTCGGCTAATCATTTCATGTAAGAAGCCATGAAACTTGTAAGTAGACAGTGGACATCTTGCATATTTAAGCATAATTACTGTGTTCACTTTTAGATTTGAAGTGTTTACATGAAATGTTTCACTTAATACTTTTTTTCATTTCATAGTTGAGTGGCCCTCATCTTTGTTGCGCTGGCGTTTGCGCTTTAGCGATGAATCGCAGCTATCCAGTTGTGCAAAGAATATTTTATAGTCTGGAGGACAGCCAAAGATCTTTGAAAGTGTGTGTCTCTGTGAGACTGGATTTATAATATCTATTCATCATTTAAGCTTTAAAATTTTCTTTTTTGGCCTAACACAGATTAAGACATCGACTTATATTAGATCTTTGTCCTTCAAGACTTGACGCGCAGCGAAAACTCATGGCGCGCATATAGCCATGAGTAGCGTTTGATAGCAGGCTTGCAGGCAGTCGCGCGCATTAATGTACTGTCATGAATAATTGCTAATTCTTTCTTTGTTGTTTCTTTTGATCCTTCCATTACATGGTTCCCTAAAATAAAAACAAAATCCTATTGTGTGGTTGGGTGATGTTAGGCTTGTTACCTGAAAGCTATTGAAACCCAACCTAGTTTTGCTGTAGCATGGAGCAACTTAGGCTGTGTGTTTAATGCCCAAGGAGAAATCTGGCTTGCTATTCACCACTTTGAAAAAGCAGTTGCACTTGACCCAAACTTTCTAGATGCCTACATCAACCTTGGAAATGTACTTAAAGAAGCAAGAATATTTGACAGGTTAGATTTTGTTTGGATATTGTATGATGTGTAGTTAGTAATGAAGGAAATAAAATATAATAGGTTTATTAATTAATAGTACAGATTAAGCACCAAAGTGATCCATTTATTTATTTCAGAGCTGTTGCAGCCTACCTGAGAGCTCTCAATCTCAGTCCAAACCATGCTGTGGTACATGGAAATCTTGCATGTGTTTATTATGAACAAGGGTAAGTTTTAATTCATACTGCCAAAATATATTTGTGATATAAATTGATAAAAGTGTTGATAATGTTAAGCCAAATAATTTTCATATTCTTTTTGTCTTTCAGACTGATAGATCTAGCAATAGATACCTACCGCAGGGCAATTGAGTTGCAGCCTAACTTCCCTGATGCTTACTGCAATCTTGCTAATGCCTTGAAAGAAAAGGGACAGGTTTGTAAAATGTTTAAAATGTTTGAATGGTGAAAATGAGAAAAGGGCATTATCGTCAAGTATGATAAAATGTGACTGTTATTTATATACTTGATTGTGCATCTATCTTAAAGGTTACTGAAGCAGAAGAGTGTTATGACACTGCTTTGGCCTTATGTCCAACACATGCAGATTCTCTGAACAACTTGGCAAATATAAAACGGGAGCAGGGTTTCACAGAACAAGCTGTCCAGCTCTATACCAAAGCTTTGGAGGTAGGTCTTTCAATATAATGGTTACACATCATTTCTCTCTGATTTTGAGGTACATGTGAGTATTATTGGATTCTCTTCTTTCTGGACAGATTTATCCTGAATTTGCTGTGGCCCATTCAAACTTGGCTAGTGTGCTCCAGCAGCAAGGCAAGTTACACGAAGCACTGATGCATTATAAGGAAGCAATTCGTATTTCTCCAACCTTTGCGGATGCCTACTCCAACATGGGTAACACCTTGAAAGAGATGCAAGATGTACAGGGTGCTCAGCAGTGCTACACAAGGGCAATCCAGATAAATCCTGCTTTTGCTGATGCACACAGCAATTTGGCTTCCATTCATAAAGATTCGGGAAACATTCCGGAAGCAATATCATCATACAGAACAGCACTAAAGCTAAAGCCTGATTTCCCAGATGCATACTGTAACCTAGCACATTGTCTGCAGATTGTATGTGATTGGAGTGACTATGATGCTCGTATGAAGAAGCTTGTACAAATAGTTCAGGATCAGTTGGACAAGAACCGTCTACCATCTGTGCATCCCCATCATAGCATGCTGTATCCTCTGACACACCCACAACGCAAAGGAATTGCTGCGAGACATGCTGCTCTTTGTTTGGAAAAGGTTCGGATTTCTCATTGTCTGTGTGTGTGTGTGTGTGAGATGCAGTATCACATTAGTTATTTGTTTTCAACTGACATCATTACTTTGGTTTTCCAAACATTTTTTTACAGATCAATGTGCTTCACAAGCCACCGTATACACACCCAAAAGACCTGAAAACAAGTAATGGGCGCCTGAGAATTGGCTATGTGAGCTCTGATTTTGGCAATCACCCAACATCCCATCTGATGCAGAGTATTCCTGGCATGCATAACAGAGACATGGTGGAAATCTTCTGCTATTCACTAAGTGCTGATGATGGTACTAGTTTCAGAAGTAAAATAGCAAGAGAAGCTGAACGTTTTATTGATCTTAGCCAGGTTTGTTCACCTTTTGAGTTCAGAATGAATTCTTGTTACTGATCAGATGAATAAAATTATTTCTATTCTTTGCCCCAAAATATAAGGTCCGGCGTTTTTTAAAATATTTTATAAAAAAACTGAAATACTTTTTATATTGTCATAAAATGGCACTTTGTTTCAAGTTATGTGAAATCTGCTGAGTAGTTTTATAGTAAACCAGGTTCATTATATCTAAAACACATCTGAAGATTGTTTCATCTTTGACATCGCTTCATTATCTTTGGAGGTTGCTCGGCCCATTTAGCCTACCTTGTGCACAAAAGTGGCCATAAAACATCAATCATCATCATTATACCTAAAAGTGGTTAATTAACTGATATCATCACATATTATACATTCTTTATTAGTAAATTAACAAAATAGACCAGTAAATTTTTACATAATTATTCCATTTACTTAAAAATCTTTGTTCAATAGAATCCCTTTATTATACACAATGTTAAAATGTGAACTAGATCAACCACATAATCCAGTCCTGATTAAATGACTGATTGGTCTGTGACTGCAGCCATTTTTAAGCCAGACAGACTACTTTTGAAATCTGATGTCACTTTATACAAGGTCTTCATATTACCTGATTATAATAGTGTAACAAGGGTGGCCACAAGGGTGTTTACAAATATTACAGTATAGTTGACCCAAACAGCCTTGTATGTTCCTTAAATGGCCAAGTAAAAAACTAAATTGTGAAATTCCTTATGAAGATTGTTTTATGACAAGGAGCATCTACCAAGCTGTCGGATTTATGTAAATAAACTAATGACAGCATTGGTTAGTAGTAGGTTGAGCACAGAGCAGGTAAGGTTGAGAGAATTGGTATGTTGGAGCATCTGTAACCTGTCTAGATTGGGATCAAACTCACTAGATGATCCTTGTGGCACCTGATGTCAGAACATGTGACTTTTATCTTGCTTCCATACAATCTGATATTCGAGGAAGCCATAACAGCTAATTTCCAGTAATTAGGATTATTTCTTTCTATTTGTGATATGAGGTAGAATTCTTTGGAGGTTTTTGTAATCATTACAAATTTAAGTCATCATCTGTGGATTAATTGTTGCTTTACACTTTTTCTATTCACTCTGTTTTTGGCATGAATATCTTTTGATAGTAAAAGTTAATATTTCTGCATTTCATTTTTAAGATTCCATGCAATGGTAAGGCTGCAGATCGCATTCATGCTGATGGTATCCACATTCTTGTAAACATGAATGGCTACACTAAAGGTGCCAGGAATGAAATCTTTGCACTTAGACCTGCTCCAATTCAGGTAAACTTTAACTTTGGAGCTAATTTATGTGTAATTTGAATAACGTAAGGTATTTAATTATGCTTATTTACAACACATTGCATGATTTCTTTTGTTATCTATAGGTGATGTGGTTAGGCTATCCTGGCACAAGTGGTGCAACATTTATGGATTACATTATGACGGATTCAGTTACCTCGCCAATTGAGGTGGCCTGTCAGTATACCGAAAAGCTTGCCTATATGCCAAAGACCTTCTTTATTGGAGATCACCAGCAGATGTTTCCGCATATGCTGCAGAAGGTGCTTATCACTACTAGGGATAGCCCTAACCCAGATAAAGACACTGTCATTCTCATCAATGGCACAAACCTGGACACCCTTTTCGAGAACTCGGTAGTTCGAGTAAGAGGAGTTTTTTTTTACAATGATCTTTGTACAAGTTTTTCGAAGAAATATTTGCTCCCACCTTCACACACATTTATATTTTAAATGTTTTTGAATTTGGGTTGCATCTGATTTTATGCTGATAGTCCTGTAATATTTCTGTTTGGGAGTAATATAAATCTTCTTAATATGGCTGATCAGTGGTAATAACTGTTGAAATTTATCCTTGTATATTGCAATTTTTAGGAAATTCCCATGTCTATGGAAAATGGACAGACACCCCCAGATGGCTCTGCTGTAACCAAGGTGATTGAACTACCAAGCCTTCAGCCTATAACCAACATGGTGAAGACAGGACAGCAACAGTGTGTTATTAACAATGTTATCATACAAAATGGACTTACTACCAACCAGGTTGGCATAATAATAATAATGATAACAATAACATAATAATAGTAGTATTTTATATAGCATCTTTTTTAGTTTAAACTGTATGGCTCTTTACATTTAATACCTAATTAGAACCTGTTCTAAGCTCATATAGCCACAAAAACATTTTGTAGATTAGCAATGAAGAGAACATTTAGAGGCTGCTGTTCATAATAGCTTTTTAGCATGATGCAGCTGTGCCTCCATTGTCTAACTGGTAGTGCAGTTGGTCACAGATCTATATCACCTGGGTTTAAACTCTGATTGGGATATATCAGAAAGGTGTTTAATCTTTTACGTTGCCTTTGGAGGTCACTTGGTCCATTTAGCCTACCTTGTGCACAAAAGCGTACAATTAGGTGATGTAAATCGGCTGTAAAATCATTTTTATTCAGAAATGTTATTATTTCAGACCAACAACAAATCTGCTACTGGTGAGGAAATACCAACACCTCTGATCCTGAGCTGTCGTTTACAGTATGGTTTGCCAGATGATGGCATTGTGTACTGTAATTTTAACCAGCTGTATAAGATTGATCCAAACACCCTGGAGATGTGGGTAAATATTCTGAAGGCTGTGCCAAACAGTTACTTATGGCTGCTGCGATTCCCTGCTGTTGGAGAGCCGAATGCTCTGCAGTATGCCAGCAATCTTGGCCTTCCACCTGGACGTATAATTTTTTCACCTGTTGCTCCTAAGGTTTGTATTAAGTTGACAGTTAATTGGACTAATGCCATCTGAGATAATTAATGCTTCACTGGAGCATTAACTGGTCTGTCATTTATTTTTATTGTTGTAGGAAGAGCATGTTCGTAGAGGTCAGTTAGCTGATATCTGTTTGGATACTCCTTTATGTAATGGCCACACTACTGGTATGGATGTACTCTGGGCTGGTACACCAATGGTTACTATGCCAAGTAAGCTAAGAATTTACTTCTGTTATGTTGGAATTTTTTTTTGTGGACAGAGCACAAATGAATGCAAATCATGGCTGAGCTTTTAGTAGCCCAAATCTTAATGAATTTATGTTTCCTTTACTCACAGTGGAGACATTAGCTAGTCGTATTGCTTCATCACAATTACTGTGCTTGGGTTCCCCTGAATTGGTTGCCAAAGATGCTGAGGATTATCAGAGAATTGCCATTAAATTGGGCACAGAACCAGATTTGTAAGTTTTTATAACTAATGGTGAAGAATCTGTTTTATCATGACAATTTTTTTTAATAACATACTTAGATTAATGGGTGATAGATTTTAAATTAAATATTTTGTACCCTATCTTTCATAGCTTGAGAAAGACTCGTGACAAGGTTTGGAGGATGAGAACAACCAGCGCCCTGTTTAATGTGAAGACATATGCGAGAGATATGGAGAAGGTGTTTAAACAGATGTGGGCTAAATATGAAGCTGGAAAACCAGTTGATCATGTTATTGATGTTCAGGACTAGAGTCCTTTATGTTTGTAATTTATAGTTGGCATATGTGTACAACTGTATGCATTTATTTCCTTGTGTGTGTGTGTGTGTGTGCACTTCTGCATAGTACATTTTGCAGTGCCATTAATTGTAGATGGTTACTGGCTTTTCTTAAACGATAAGTAAATCAACTTCACATGGTACAAGGTTGTGTGTATGTATGTGTGATAGACTTCTCTCACACACATACACATGCATCTGCACAGTGTGTATGTGTGTGTGTGATTGGAATTTTTCACAACATTTAGCCTTGTATCAAGTCATTTTAGTATTACCTTTACTGTCTCCATATAATTCATATGCTAATTAATAAGCTTCATCAAGTACCTTTCTGATTTGACTGGTAATAGCAAACACTTAAAGCACTCTTATATCATATGTCGTATCATATCATCATCTGTTCCCATTACATCTCGTACGCTGTAAATATGATGAACTGAGGCATGGGATGGAAACAGAAAACCTAAATTTGTTGTATATATTTCAGATTTTAAAATTGTTTCAGGAGCATTTGTTTTTAATTTTTTTGTTCCCATATTGCATGCATTGGCACAGAGGCATATTTTAGTTTCTAGCTTGACATTTATCAAGCAGGTGATAATAATGTCTGGTACTAATGGAGATATTCATTACTGACACTGGCGTAATTTAAGTGTCATGTGCAGAGCTAAATCCTGAAAAGGCTCTTCGTTGTATTTAAGTTGGTATTTATTCTAGGTTTTTCTGGGTCATTTGTGTGGATTATATTGTGATTAGCTTATTACTGTGTGCAGGTTCTACTGTAACATGGTTAAACAATTCTCTTGAATCCTGAATCACGGGTTTCATTTTGTATACAGATGAAACACATGCATTGTAAACAGCCATATTACTGTCGGGTAAATACACCAATCTGGTAATCCATGGTCCTTTAAAATAACGTTAAGTTAAAAGATTGTTTTTTATATAAAAAAGAGCGTTTGTCAGCATGGCTAAAGTTACTGTCGGATGTTGATTGTTACTGTCCTTCCTGAATATAGTTGGCGACATTTTTGTTAGTTATATAATCTCCTGGAAGGTTTGTTCACTGGTTTCATAGATACAACCCGGTTGTTTACTTAGGGCTGGTAATCTTAACCTTAGTGTTTGGTGTACTGCAATATTACAATAAAGCTTACTACGTTAAATTTCTGTTCTTCCTGTGTGTGTGTGTGCGCGTGGTCAACTTTTTATTCTAAATTTTTAACATAGGATTTTTTTTAATGCTGTACCTTCTAAAACTGCACGATGAGAATTTGATCTAGGTTTATTATTTTGTAAAAATTAGTGATTTTAATTGTTAATAAGGAGGAGCCAGCTATGTTAATTTCAAAAGTTAGTATTTACATATGTTTTTGTCATGCAGTAGGATTCTCTAAATATTTACACCGTGTTCAGATTATACTGGGAATAGAATCGTAATATTAGCCTGGTTAGTAAAAAGATAACTCCCGAAAACAGATGAGAATACAATATTAACAAGTAAAACGGTATATGGTCATGAGGGTTGCATTGAAATCTCTTGCTAACATTTAATTTGGGTACAAACCAATAAATAGGTGGATTAAGATGCAAGTAAAAGATGTTTTCTATTGTTTGTTGCAAGACACACATCTCTGAAAGCCTCGTTGTTGTAACTTTGGATCATTTTCAACCACGTTATGATATACATTGTGAATTGTTAAATTAAGTGTTTCCACCTTATTATGATACCTCATATACTTCAGAAATAATTTGTAGGAAAAGTCACTGGGTTCATCATCAACTAACTGTCCTGCAGAAGTGGCAAGATTGATAAATATCCGTTGAATATATCGTTTTATTATTTATTAAAACATGCACAAGATTTAGAATACTTAACAGGTATGTCAGAAACATTGCTGATAAATGACGAGAATAAATAATAATTTTCGTAATCCGTGATTGGCAATAAATTTTCTCTGTGAAATGTGATTTACAATTTATTATCCTCATGAACCGTAAAAATATATATCTTCGAAATTCGTAACAACAATGTCAAATTTACGGTTTTTCACGGTACTTGGTGAGCTACAAAGCAATGAATTGTTAAATTTTGCATGATAAATCATAGAAATCAACAAGAAATGCCACAACTTTCATTCGATAGATGGCGCCTTCATATTGATTTGGCTAATGTGATGATCGAGCGTGTTTAACAGACAATGATGATGGTAAGCTTAAATGGCACAAGTTTATGTTATTATTAGTTATTTTTCAATGCACCCCTCTGACTCTACAAATAAAGATTGTTAGCTTTTGTTAACAAGGTCCAGAAGGTAAACGTTATACAATACCATATATTCATGATACGTAGACTAGACTAACAGCTAACAAGACGAGTTTTAACACAAATCCAGATTTGTATGATATGGTGGTTACAACACAAATATTAAAACTTACACTACCCAGTTAGGGGTCGGGTACTATTTTATTATGCCAGTCCAGGTTTGATGTTCACAGTTTTGGATATCTTTTTTTCTTTAGTTTCGGTTAATTTATTACTGTTAGATATTTTTCACTAAGGTTATGGCTGTGAACTGTGAAACGGATTATATTTTCCCCGTGAAATGTGAAAAAAAAATTTTCAACGTGGTTTATGAGCCATGGCTGCTTTTCATAATTGGGGTCCATTCAGAAGTACACACAAGTCTTGGATATAATCAGAGTTATACAAATGTCGTTAATTGTATTATTATTATTATTATTATTATTCAGAAAATAAGGATAACCATAAGCCATATTAGGATAATGTCGGGGTCTGTATGTTCAGTTACACAACTAGGTGTCAGAAATACTGATATTGACATCTGATAGGCTGGTAGCTGTTACTGTCATCACCCAAGAATGGAAAATAAATATATACTTATTCGCTACAAGTAATTTTGCGCATGATCGATTGAAAAAAAAGATTATATGTTAGATCGCGCGCGTGCGCACACATACACACATGATCTTAAAGTTTTTTGGTGGCTCGTAAAATTTGTGTACATCTAGCCGGGTGTATTTACGTTTTCGGTCTCTATAATATTGTGACCCAATTTATATTGCCAAAATCATAATTAGGAGGAAAATAGGTTTACCTTATTGCTAACTGAAATGAACGGTTCATCCTGAAATATATTGTTTAAATGTGTAATGCTCATAAAAATTATCCAAAATCTCCCCCCCCCCCCATCCAGTAATAATCACGAACTCTGCCTGATATCATAGATATAAGGATATAATCTTAATTACTGGATGGTTGCCATTATCACCTCCTTGAATGCCAGATTGGAAGGCGGAAAGGAAAAAGTCACATGTTCTGACGTCAGGTGGCACAAGGGTCATGTAGCCATCTCGATCCCGATCAAGTCAGGTCACGAGTGCTCTGGCCTGGCCATCCTCGTGACAATGTTTACCCACGTGCTCAGTATACAATGTATTAAATAGTACTATACTAACTGACACTATCGTTGGTTCATTTAGATAAATCTGACAGCTCGGTAGATGCTCCTTGTGTGGACCAATTATACTATAATATTCTTAAATGTTTTGTTGACCTCTGTTTACATTGTTATGACCGGGTCATACAAAGATGCAGGAACATCCGGTCTGTATCTGGCTTCAAAATGATGTCGATTAATCAGCACTTTTAACTGGATTATTTAATATGTGGTTGGTCATGCTTATATTTTTGACATCACTTATAATTTGTGTGAGGCTATTAATTTGTATTAGTCTTGAAAATTGGAGATGATGGTGAATTAGCTGTTCCCTTAACATATATGTGCCTATATTTATATACGATTTACTACTTCGTAAAGTACTATGGTCGCGTCTATATATATAATAAAGAATTATATTAATATAACCATTAAGTATTGTTATATTTGTTGATGTAGAAATTGTTCTATCTGCCTCTGTATTCAAATATGGGTGTAATATTTTGAAGAACGCTTAAATATAATTCACTCCATAATAGACAATATTCACAACTAGTGCTACATCTGGCGGCATTCGGTAACAATATGGTTGATATACGTGAGGCGCGCGCGCGACACACACACACACACACACACACACACACACACACACACACACACACACACACACACATATATATATATATATATATATATATATATATATACAAGCACACACAGAGAGAGAGAGAGGGAGAGACACACGCGCGCGTGCGCGCGCACCATGGGTCAAATACATCAAGTGGATAGGCGCTTTAATTTAGATCCCACCACACATAACTGCATATACTTAGGGACGCTAAATTAGGCGTGAATGAACGTTCCCTTAGTGATGAACGAAAACGTATGAGGATTAGCTGTTAGGTTCGAGTAAATCATAGTATTTACTCAGATTTGAGACGATATTTCGTTCTAGTCCAGTAATAATCCATTGTGCGGTATTGCTACTTTGTTTTTATTTTAGTTATTCTAACCCAGAATAAAGCTGAGGTCAGCATCTAAGGTATCGAAATGCTTTATATACAGGTTTCTTTTGGACCACAGAAAATTACTGTTGAATGTAAACTGTGGTGTCAAAATAGTTTATGATATGTATGTAGCAAGTCATCATTGAACCACACGCACGTGTTGTTTGTTGCGAGCTGTGGTATCAAATGGTATGTGTTTATGTGCTTCCGCTTTTTGTACGTAGCCTGCATGTAGCCGCTTTCCTGTGGGCGTGACATATTTGTCGCGTACGAAAAGCGAATTAGCTGGTTCCCACAGGCTGATGAGAAGACCAGACACATGCTTAGGTATACGCACACATCTATCAATTTGTGGAGGTATGGAACATTTTATGTATGTATAGTTGTATTTGTATTTAGATTTATGGAGGTAGGTATCGAAGGATGTTTAGATATGTTGATGCTCTGTGCCTGTTGCCTCTTTATGTGTACCCTAAAACACACGCGCACGCACACACACACACACGCACACACGCACACGCACACACACACACACACACACACACACACACACACATATATATATATATATATACACAAGCATATGCCCATATACATACACACAAACACACACACACACATCATTAAATTGGGACATTTTGATGTGTATGCCCATCGATATCAGCCCGCAACATGCTAATCTCTGCACATGGGCTATGAATATTGCATATTTAATTAAATTTATGTTAATGTATGTGAGCTTTGATTTAACGAAAATTATAGTAGTATTTTCGTTGGCATTTAAAGTATTATAATTATGAAGTGAGCTCCTTTATGTGTATGAAATAGGAAGATGGTAGAAGTTATATATATTTATTATTATTATTATTATTGTAATTAATATAAAACCATTTTTTGACAAACAAAATTCTGAAGTGAAATATATCAGTTTCTTTACATCAGTTAAGACTTAGGTAAATACTCTACAAATTAGTTTTTTTCTTTTTGTTTCTTGATCATAGATCACAAATAGCACACGAAAGTGTGAGTATTTTTTTCCAGTGTAATTCCTAAATATTGTGATCCGAGAAATGAATCCATGGAAAGGTTTCGACCCTTTGATGGGATCAAACCTGCGATACTTGGCGGTTAGAGAAAATCTACCCTTATAGTTCAGCACAAAGTGCTATTATTATTAGTGTTATATTTACTGTTTTTTATATATATATATATATATATATATATATATATATATATATATATATATATACATACATACAGTATGTAGAAAACATTAAATGTATATGTAGAACATTATCTTCTCACAATTTAACTAAATATGTAATCAAGACATTTAATAAATTGTTTATATTGTGATATCAAGACGTAAATCACCGCATTGTTACCATCTTCTGTGTGACTTGTCAGACAAATCCTTAACTACAAAGTGTATGTAGTACACCGCCGGCTCGCGTCAGTAACGAAACATTGTATATTTGAGTTTATGAAATATACTATTTATAGGTAAACTTTTAGAAAGAAATATCAACGTAACCATGTAGTCAATACACGATGGATGCGGTTATAAGACAAAATGAAGTCTGTTTTTGATTAGTTTGTATTTTGCAAGATGAGTAACAACGACCAAAATTCATCGACCAAGCCAGCAATGAAGGCCGGTCCTAGTCACTTATCTGATCTTGTTTACATGCCTTTCTAACTTACCTTTTCGATGTTTTAAGATTTTTCACGATAAAATTGCCGAGTTTACTGGTTCAATGTAATGCGTGAATTTTATTTCTACATGTACCTATCAGTGTCCGGATAGATCTGAGAGGTGGAGCACCAGTGATTGACCTCCCTGGAAGGCGGGACAGAGCCAGCAAATGTTTTGTCCGGATCTTGCAACTGAACCAGTTCCTTTGCTTTATATAAAAGCTGAATATTGATCGGCTGTTTCTACAATGTTGTAGTTGCCAGTTCCAATAAAAGCAGAGACATTCATTAACATTATTAATTCTATCTCAGCAGCAGAGGACTAGGAACAACATATGTTAGAACAAGGATGGAGATTATGAGGATGACCAGGACTATGAAGAGGAGGAGGAACCAGGTAGTATACAGCCCGCGTCATTCAACATTGCCAGGGGTCTTCCAGAAGACATCCTTCATCAACTGGAATCGGTTCAAGATATTATTATTATTATTATTATTATTGTTGTTGTTATAAAATATTTATGTATTGTTAGATTCCATTATCACTTTTCTGTTTCTTCACAAATAAAATCGATGTAATCAATAATACCTGCAAAGTTTCTTATTATAGTTAGCACGATAGAGACGGCCTTGACAAATGTCAAAAACAACCTGGAGCAGGTGGGATACCATCCTGAATACCTGGCAATTTTTGTCCCACACGGGCTCGTCTATTAGCTGCAGGAGGATCTATCCAACAGTGCTGGAAGACTTCCTATGTTGTTCTAACTGCCCCGACCCAAAATATACGCAATACTAAATTAGATAAACAAAATTCAAAAACAAGATTACTAACTAATAAGGTAAAATCAGTCTCATCCAAAACACTATATGGTTTCGAAGAATCAAAACTTTCTAATGACAATGATATTTATTTCCAATTTGTATATTATTTGTTACGGTTTATATTTCACATGCAACATAGTAGTCGAATACATACAAATCAGAGGACCTGTGTAGCTACTTAAAGGTGTTTTCCCACAGGCCTCAGTGAAACAAAGGTTACAAAAGCATACATGTATCACAAGTTTTTGTGAGAGAAAAAAGACAACTCGGGAGAGAGAATGGGATATCAATTATTAAGAATATACAAAGAAAAAACAATAATGCATTGCGGGGGAGATCAATCATGACAAGTCAGATAGCATGATAATAAGGAAATGATTATATCACGGAAGCAGATTAATCCTGTTCCAATTAAAATTAAATTCAGAACTTCTCGTAACAAAATAGACTTGATTATTCTTTTATTTTGTGATCTTGAAGCGTTTTCAGGTATTAATTTATTCCACGGTGTGGGCAAGAAACCAATAGGTTGACGCTGAGAAAATATTAATAGGTAATTAGGGACGTAAAATAATTTGGACAGTCAGGTGGTCCTTGAGTTTAGTATGTCACTATTGGTTGGAAAACACCCGTTAAACGAACCTGGAAGTTTATTGGACAGGTAGTCATGTACAAAGAGAAGATAGTGATAATTAAATAAGTCATGCTGCTTTAAAATTCCCAATTTCTTAAATGTTTGACCGTTATGACTGCTGTAATATGATGTCTTGTTAGTAGCACGTATTGCCCTTTTCTGTACTAATGTTAGTGGTCTAATAACGTTTTGTTATGCATTATCCCATACCGCAATACCATAGGATAGATGTGGATGAATCAATGCAAAATACAAAGTTCTTAGCCTATCTGGTGGCAGCACATGTTTTACTTGCTTAATATAAAATAGTGCAGTGGACACTTTCCTTTTATACTGGAGCAATGTGCTGTTTTCATGTCAAATTGTCATCAACGTTTATTTATTAGAGCAGAACCATTGATATAAATCATTGACTTGCACATGAGCATTTTCATATAATTCATTAAGATTTGAATTTCACATATACAATGCTGTGTCGTCAGCAAAAGATAAAATATTCCCCGTGCACGAATTGCCTATGTCATTGACATAGATTAAATATAGCAGCGGGTAAAGAATAGACAGGTAACAGCCTAACAGGTCTATAATTCTTTAGAAGAAAAAAAGGATCAGATGATTTATTTGATATGTTGTCGTGACCTGAACTCAATTTTGGACTTTAGCTTTTTAGTAAAATTTAAAACTTCAGATGAGGCTACAGGACCGAGACAGAAGCTGTGGGCTTGTGGTTGTGGTATAATAATAATAATAATAATAATAAAGGCCGAAATGGCAGTTTTTTACGTGGCTGGCATCCTAAAATAATGAGACGCAAATGGTCTGTAATTTCCAGCTTTTCCACGGAGACTAATTCTAAATAAATTTAGAATTTAGAATAAATGGAATGTTTGGTGGAGAAAACCTTGCCAGTTGTCTGGATGGATGAAAAACTCCCCCTACTATAGTGCCACGGCCGAGGCGCGAACCTGCGACCTCCAGCAGGGAACGACCATGGCCATAGGTAAATAGTCTCACGTTCTGCCAATGTGGCAAAAGAAGCGTTATGAAGAGCAACATTTACTTGACTTGGACACGTTATGACTCATCTGTATTCCGATATTAGAGAAAATTTATTAAAACTTCCTGCTATTTGTACCTTATCAGCTATAGATTTATTATTAATGGAAATTTTTTGAGGATAACCTGATTTATTATTGATCTTACCTAAAGCTTCTTTAGGTATCGGCCAACATTTTCTTGAATTGTTTTTATTCTCATCAAGAACAGTTCGGTAGTATAAGGTTTTAATTGTCCATGTTCATTTATTATACAACTTATTGTAACATTTATATTTTAGAATATTCTCTTATGTTGGTTTGTGTAGCTTTAATAAAAATAACCTAGATTTGTTTATGGATAATGTTAACAGTCCTGAAGTAAACCATGGTTCTCGTTTTACATATTTCCGTAAAAAATGTCTTTTCGCGGAGAGAAAACGATTGATCAAATGCTGGTAGATACTTATCTAAAAATGTATCATATGCTACGTTTGGAAATTCAATTTTAATATATCTTCAAAATCAGCATCATTTAACAAATTCCGAACTTTTATCATATTTCCGCATTTAATGATCGAGGCTTAGAGCTGGTTTGGCTTAGATTTTCCTTCATATATACAAAATCTATCAAAATTATCAGCCACATCATCGATTATGATACCTGAATGATAAGATATGAGATTGCTATACGTGTGATCTACCTAGTTGGCTTAGAAATAACAGGTATAAACCCATGAGAGAAAACCCCCTCAAGAAAATCGTTTGTTTTTGTATGCGATTCGAAACGAAGAAGATCCACATTGCAGTCTCCCATTATCATGCATTGTTTATTTTTCTCATTCTGAACGGTGATCATATTGTCCTCTAAGTTGATGATGATTGATGTTTTACAGCCACTTTTGTGCACATGAAGCGAAGTCAAAGATGAAACAACCTTTAGATATGCACACGCCGAGATTCGAACACGGGTGGTAGTGATCTGTGTCCTAACACGCTACCGCTGGACCACGGAGGCACCCTCTCTATGTTAGAAGAGAAAAAAATGTCGATATTAACATGTGGCTCAATATTAGGCCTAGAGATTACCCCAACAATAACATTCCTTTACGTTTTATTGACAATTTCAATAAAACAGACTCAAATATATGGCGAATAATGACACTAACAGCTGCGTTTCTTTTTTTTTTAATCCTACGCCACCTCTAGGACTGTCTTCCGAACACCGCGAAATCAGACTATGATAACCGGGGAGACTAAGTCGCGAATCATGTGAACGTTTCTAAATTTCAGTGATCTCAATGAGATTAAAGGAGAATCAATCACCACGTAAATTGCATATCAAATCATGAAATGACTCCCAATTTGCGGATAGTCCTCGACAATTCAAATGAAATAATGATAATGTATCTTCCATATTTGTGGTCTGAATGTGGAATTCATTTGGTTCATAATATGTACAAGAATCATTTCCAATTTGAAACGGAGATTCACTATTTGTGTCACTATCAGCGACCTCACATAATTTGTAAAGGGAAACAAGATCAAATGTATCGCTTGCCTTGATCTCATCCAACGATACGCTTATCTGTCAAGGTAAAGAATGACATTGAATCCATCCCGACTATAACCCACCTCTCCCATCTCTGATCCTGGATAGTCACAGAAAACTGACAATATCGACATGAATAAAAATGCACAAAGAACTACAATAAGCAGTGTTACAAATTTAACACCGGTGCAATGAGCTGCTTGACAATAAAGAGCTCCATTACAATAGGGTAGACATTAGCTAAGTAAAAATATACACGTATACATAATATTATATAATTATTGTTGAAAAAACAAGTGGGATTGAGGTGAACGTTTTAACCCGTACTCTGCCGTACAGAGGGAACACTCAATAGATAAATGTTTACGTTTGCGAAGTTTACGGTTCACTGAGTGTGAGACAATGTGCGTGTAGTGCTGGTGATCATGTCAACGGTGAACGGGGATATGTGTACACGTGATACGATGACCTACATATTGCGAAAGTGTAAATTAGGCCGAGTCTGGTGTGATGGAGAAATCTGTAAATTTCGGGAATCAAAATAAGGTGTGTTGAAAACAACGCACACAATCAGTACACTGTGGAATGTATATATAGATAGGAAACCAGCGTGGAGTAATTAGCTGATAATGTGATATGAGCCAGCAACAAACCTGGTAATAATTGCTTGGAATTGTTATTGTACATCACGCTAAACAACTAAAAACTTAACAAATTTAGTCCGTGGGCCCGATATAGGCAGCTCCCACCCAAGCTCCCACCCAAGAACCTACGAGACCTATTTTATTTTGTTCCTGGGACCTCTCCCAACACGAAAAATGGATGCCACCATCACCAAATTGGAATGGACTACTTGTATGACGTCATTTTCAAAATTGCCTCAGGCAGTGAAATTATAGAAATTTGGGTTTTCGCCTATAAATTAGTTTCTAGGATAGGTAGAGACGAGATCTTGGTGTCTACACCCATGTTTTTGAAGATGAGGAATCCAATAATGACATTGACAAATCTCTTTAACTCTTGGTTAACTCGGGATTCAAAATGGCTCATTGAAACCAGCGGAAATCACAATTTCTGCCATATTTTGACTTTCAAGATAAGCAGATAATTGCTCATGGGCTTTAAGCCTTCATTATGATATATGTGATTTAGTCTGGTGTTATTTAATACCTGATGACCATCTTGGAATTCAGAATGACTGCCAATATTGCTATATTTCGTATTGTTGTCAGTCATAACTACATCATAATTAACCCGTTCCATTATGTGAAATTTAAGACCCTTATTCAAAGTTAAATACGAATAACTCCATCAAATCATCAAACAAAACAAAAGCTAAATGACAGAAGAAAAACTCAGCTTGACTAGAAGTATAACGATAAGAAATAATTTGATGATTATCATAAATGAAATGAGTTATTGTTACAACTACTATACTCAACAATAATTGTCAATATGAATATTCTTATAAGAATAGTCTGCATGGTTAATCAGTCCACACGATACACACAACCAGTGATATTTTCACAAGTGTTAACTCATCTCCAGTATTATCATAAACATAGATCCCCACACATTTAGCAATTAGTAACAAGTTTGCTACAATACTTCAAAATAATAAAATACTGCAACTGTCATTTCACAAACTTTCATTGCTCATCACGGGTTACTCATGAACTCATAATAGCCAACTATATAATATATATATTCACATCTAAACCAATCCACATTATTCTATCACACACATCTGGCTATGTATCAACTTCTCGGACAATTGGCAGTTGACGAAAAATAATAAATAAATTGTAATATTCAAATATACAACAAATAAAGTCAGTCCATTGCGAAAGAACTTATAATATATTGCAAAGTTCATTGCATAAAATATATTTTCAAATAATGGAACACACCTACAACAAATGTTCAATGATCATCACTATCACTCCTTTGCACAATGTTTTCCTCAGATGCCACGTCATTCTGATCAATTTCACTATCGGATGAGGTTATATCGTCATCAGTTAGCAATCTGATTTTCCACACCCAGCTACATCGGCAGGAATCAATGACCCTTGGAATCACATGGATCGGAGTCAAGTATCACGCACACGGTCGGGTCAACGTTGATAAACTAATGAAATATTACTGGTATTACATTACTGAATTGAATACTTCATAGTTGAGCCAATTTCGTCGTCGAAGTTGGGTGACTAATTTAAAATGTAACTTTGAACTCGCATACACCTGGAATAATAGGATTTGTTACGGGTTTGTTATGAATTACGACATTTGTCACCTCCGATTTGCTAAATCCCGGACTGAACTATAATAACCAGATGGAAGGATGGCATCGAAGACTAAATAAGATGGTGGGAGTTCAATCACCAAACATTTATCTACTGGAAATATATATATATATAGTTCATGCAGTGATCAAAATAACATATATAACTCATCAACATATAATTACAACTATATTTAGATCAAGTGTAAAATTAGTTAGAATTGCACTTATTGCCAATACTGGAGTGCAATTCCAATTACAACTACGACTCTGGGAAGATTTATTTAAAAAAAATTATCATCGATCCTGAGACATATTTAGAAACAAAAAAACTTAAATTATTTTGTTTAGTCAACTATTATTTAATGATCACATATCAAAAGATACAATTTATTTTTAAAGGAAGTAACACAAAATCAATGTTTCTGCAGTAATGGGTGATGGCGGCCTTTATCTCGAACGCATGCGCAACGCTGATGTGTACAGTGATCTGGAAAAAATGGCTGATGCAGAAGTGCATGAGAGTGAGGGAATCAGGTCGTTCGTGGGAACCTTTGCCGCTGAACTGTTCGGCAATCCTCTCAATCTTTTGCTTCTGGGTGTGTGCGGATTTCTTTTGTTAAAAATTGTAAGAAACAAGCGTGCGCCACCACCAAAGCCGGCTGAACCCGAACTACCCCCAATGAAGAAACGAGACTTCACACTTGATCAGTTGAGAGAATTCGATGGCAAAGGTCCAGATGGTAGACTTTTAATGGCTGTCAACGGCAAAGTGTTTGATGTAACAAGGGGGAAACGATTTTATGGTCCAGGTATGTCTGCGGATTTTATGGAATGTAATCATTAGTGTTGATTTTAGCATCATAATTGTAATGGTAATTAGACTTGATTGTTTTTATAGACTTGTAATGTCTTGTTGTAAATTGGTTTATTTAATGGACTTTTATTATTTTATTACCCTACTAAGTCTAATATGTGTTAAAAGTTGATTTTGGTGTTTTTATGATCTTTTGTGTAATATATATGTAATATTCTTATTGGCATTGAGGATTGGTTTAACAGATTGTAATTTGTTCCTCTGAGGCTAATTCAGTAATTGCATTTACCATTGATTTAAAACAGAAAGTGTTCTTTATTCTTAATCCTTCAAAGAAAGGACCTTTTACCCTAATTTTAATCATGACTATGGCTGGAATGAAAACTGGACACTGCCACTTGAGACAGATGACACCAAGAGACAGTTTGCACATAGCTGTGTGTACTTGAATTGATTTAAAAAAAATACTATACCTCTGAATCATATGTGGCTGTGTATTTATTAGCATTTTATTATACAGATTATACTCGGTGTTGCTAAATACAGAAACCCTTGAATTACAATAGCTAAGTTGACGGTCAATTATTTAATTTTTACTTGCAATGTAGCATTAAATATTAGTTCTGGTATGTACAACTCCTGGGATCGCTAGCATAGGCAAGAAAGAAGCCAATTAATGTCCACTTTCCTTCTGTCACTTTTACTTACTTTATATGTTTCACATTCATATAATAACACTAATGTGACTTAAGTACAGAACAAATTGAATTTTGTTCTTAATCTGTATATATTTGAGTTCTAAATGTGTTTGATTTCATGAATGAAGTCCTAGTTTTCTGTATTCTTTTAGTAATTTATCACCCATTCTCCTTGCTTGCTGATGTTTGTGCTCAAACATGTGTACCATTGGACCCCGTTATAACACAGTCGTTGGGGTCCACAATCCATCAACAGTGTTATAGGTGGACTGCAAAATGAGACAAGGGCACTATCGGGGTGGTTGATAATAGGGAGTCCATGTATTCACCTTGTTTTGCACCATACTTTAAGAATATATACAACTGTTTATTCCATAACTCTTCTCAGTAATTGTTTAATCATTTGTTGATTTAAACATAAATGTTATCTCAGTGTTTGTGTGGAAAATAAAATATTTCCGCAAAATCTGGCCAAAAGTAGCAGCCATCTTGGATTGGTGATATTCATCTGCCATAATTAGCACATGTTTCACAGATAAAGGTAGCAACTATATGAACCAATAAATGAACATTTATAGGTGTATATGCACGAATAAACATCAGTGAAAATGTATTTGTTTGTGTATCTGCTTTTGTAATGAAAATGTCATTTTATAGAACATAATCTTATTTAGTGGGTGGAGTCACACATTAATTGAGGGTTGTGATTGGGCTGTTTGTTTGGCTGATTGAGCCAATGTCGTGTGTAATTAAGTTTGTGTTCAATAAATATACGCCTGGGTACCTTGTGGCCATTGGCTATGTTTTTTATGTGCGAATTACAAACTCTGAAAATGTGTTCAGATTAGTTCAAAATATTTTCTCAGTCAGTTGCGGATTTCATGCCATTTCGCATAAACATTCTCTGTCTTGGATTCCACAATTCAGAGTCCAAGGTCTGACTATATTATATCTGATTTTGTGTTACAACAGAGCCTGTCTGTACTTCACAAAGTTATTGGTGATTGTTGTATATTCTGTCATTGTATTTGCATTTTAATCAGGATTGACTTTCTCCTTTGGAGAAAGGTATTTCTCCCTTGCCAAAGGGAGAAAGGGCCGAAATGGGGAGGAGGAGAGAAACTCCCAGATCTATTTATTTTAAGGTTTGGCAGCATAACGACATGTAAACCATAGTACCCATGAGTACATTCGTACCGGAATACAATTTATATTTACATGTATACATTATCCAGTTTGTACATGATAATGTTTATGTCCATATAATCAATAGTCAATTTCTACATCTCCCCTTGTAGGTGGTAGCAAAATACCAGCTTTGGTGCTGTATTCTTGCCAAATCTGTTCCTGACTTTACTATGAATTTTACCAAAGTTCAAGAAGATTCTCTCAATTGGCGCTGATGATGCTGGAGATTTCAGCGCACAAACCACTAAATCAATATAAAGTTTCCTCTAGATAAGTGTCACATTAATCTACTCAATATGAAGTCGCCCTACTACATTATAACTAGGCAATGAAGATACTTGGTTATACTATGGTGTAATGACAACTAGGTCACACACTTTTTCTCGCTAAGGGTATTCAAGCACGATTAGATACATCTGTCACCCTCCTCATAGTTGATGGGGTATTTGATAGTGTTAGTTGTATTGCCTTGAAAGTGTTACATAACAAAACAGTCATTATATGATATGAACATTTGTAGGGGGGTGTTGTGTTAGAGAGTAGTTCTTTTTCAAACTTGTAGATTGCCCAACATGGTATCATTGCTTGGATGTAACTGGGTGGGGGGGGGGGAATTGCTTGCCATTCTAATCATAGATATTAATTATAGAATATCAATTATGTGGTCACAATTGCTATGTTTTATGACTTCAAATGTTTTGTGATGACTTCCTAATTTTTTTTTAAAAATTTGAGCAATTAAAACAATGATTCAAACTAATTGTCACAATGTAACATTTGTAAGAATATTAGGTATATCTTGGATACGGTCAATTTACATTGACATTAACTCTAGACATGCCCAACATGAGAATCTGGCATTCTCGGTTGACTCCAATGCAGTTTTGCTTAGACTAGTGATTTTTTAGGGGCTAGTAAAAATATTTGTTGGGCTAAGAATATTATATTAAATATATAATATTAACTATCAATGTTATGCCGATGATGCACGAGTGTACATGACTTTAAAGCCATGTGATAAATGGGATGATATTTCATCTTCAATTGAAACTTGTATTGAACACCTAGGTATTTGGATGAACAGCAAGATGCTGAAGTTGAATAAAGATAAGACCAGATGTTTTCTCATCCAAGCAACATGTGAAGAAAACTGAGAATCTTTGCATTAAGATAGGATCCGGTGATATAAATTTTTCCATGTCTGTAAGAAATCTAGGGATTATATTGGGTAATACTTTAGGAATGGAGAAGCAGTTGAATTCAATATGTAAGTTGTTACATAATGTCTCCCTCCCTCTGACAAACCACCTGTACCAAGTGCAGAACTGAGCGGTGAAACACACTCATAAAAGGGAACATCTAACTCCAGTTTGTTCCAGCTGCACTGGCTTCCTGTATTTTTCAGATCACTGTGCAAGATCCTGTTTCATACATTCAAGATGGACAGCATCACTGTATCTGAGCCATCTGATCTGAAAGTATATACCAGTGAGAATGCTGCAATCTGAGTCTTATTAACTTTTGACTGCACCAAAAAGCCACACAGCAGAGTACAGAAAGAAATCCTTCCGAGCTTAAGCTCCCAGGATGTGGTATAAGTTGCCAAACCATATTAAACTTGCAGCAAGTAAAGAAATATTTTGTAAGATTCTTAAACCCACTTATTTAAATTAGCCTATTTATAATACATGGACCAGTTTATTATGTATAAAATGTATTTGTGCTATATTAGCTCAGAATATGTTTTAATTATATTTTAAATGTAAAGCACCTTAGTCTTGAGCTATTCAAGTTGAATATTATTATTATAGTAAGAAATTCAGTTGGGCTAGTGGATTTAAATTTTACTGGCCCAGGGGCTAGTGAAATATAGTAATATTTTCTGGCCATGCGTATCACTTTACAGATATGAGAAATTAATAATGAAATAATTTCACAATCTTTTGAATAGCAGAATGAGTTACGGTATTGGCATACACTTTCAATGAGTATGTGGCAGAAGTGTTTTTGACACAATTCGTAATTAAATAACTTAGTTATATGTTTATATTGGTTGTAAACTGTTATTTATTTAGAATAATCTCTTAATTGAATATTTTGATGGAAATTTCCCCTAAATTTAGTTTCTATTTTATCGCCAAGACTGAAAGCACTTTGTAATAATCCACCAGTTTCTCACAATTATCTTAAAGATTTTACCAATTGTCTGCTGTTTTTGAATTGAATATCTTACAAGCAATTAGAAAATGTATTGCTTTTTTATTTTAAGTACATATCGTTTGTATTAACAAACAGTTAACATCGTAAACAAACATCTCTCTATGCTTTTCATTCTCAATAATGCAGCTGGAAAAGTCTCACTTATAAGAATTAGTTTCTCCCAGATCAAGAAATCTGCTATTATAAATTTATATAATGGGGCATATGGGAATAAAATCAGACAGCTATTGCATGTTATGTGTGACTAGAGGGATGAATTATTTCAAACTTTTAGTGTTGTAGTTCTTTTAATTGCTAAGTAATTCTGGTCCTGCCGTTTTATGATAAATGTGTTGCAGCCTGCATGTTAAATTATTTATTGTGCCATACTTTGCAATCAGTAATATCGTTGGGAGTTTGTTCACTTACCTTTTAATTAGCCAAGCAATTCTAGCCTGCTTTTACATAATAATTCAGCAAACCTTTCAGAACATTCTGTGAAATTGAGTTATAAGTACAAAACTCGCACATAAGAAGACGGATTGTTTTATCATACAAACAGATAGTATGACCTAAAATAAAAATTGTGTTATCATCCACCATAAAATGTTTTCTGGTATCTGATAGATACTGTCTCTGTATTATAAATACAGATATTTAATCAGCTGATGTTTACAACAGCACAGTTATAAAAAAAAGGATTCTACATGTTTGATCAAAGTCAAATGATTATAGCTTTTATGTATGTTGTTTATTGTACATAAAATAAGGTGGAGGTAGATATCAGATTAGGTATTGGTGTTGGTTAGGAGTGTCAAAGTGTCCTTAGTGGTGAAGTTTCTAGTCCTAGATTAATGTTGAAGTATCCAGGATGCTGTCTGGTCGAATTTCTTGATGGGAGAAGTGTATTTTGATATCTATTACTAATAGAAACTATCTGTATTTTTATGTACACCAATTTTAGTTCTTTTTGTTTCTTTGTTGCTCTCGGATGACAACCTGAGATTGTACTGGTGTAATGATTTTTTTTAGAATTTGTTTCTCTACTAAACTAAAAGTGCCACTGTTATGTTTCTGTGAAAATGTTAGAAATTGGTATTCTTATTTTATCTATTAAACACATACGTGTACATGACTGGGATGTATTGTCACGTCTTGAATAATACAACTATTCAGACATGATATGAGACCATTTCGATGCTTCAGTGTGGTTTAAGCACTATGCTGCAAACCTCCAGACTATGCATTCATATTTGGCTCATATCTTTGTTTGTGGGATTTGTTTTCCCAGGCAGATGCCTCTCAGTCATATGTCCCAGGTGTGACAATAACACAACTCAAACATTATATGATAGAAACGCCATATGAGCCATTAGTTAAAGTAGGATAATCAGATAACGGAGCTGTTTTGTCTTTGATAACAAATGTCCCATAAGAGTATCTGATATGATCCAGTCCACATGTCAGGAATGAAGACAACTTAAGGGGAAACATGCACCTAGAAAAAAGTTTAGTACAAACAAATCTTCACTTATTTATGGTAACTGCTGTAATGATACCCTATATTTTCTTTTTTAACCACTACATTTTATTGGGAAAGTTATTGTTTTATTAACCAAAAATAACTGGATAACCCAAACACCCATTAATTTTTATGATTGTAATATTTGAACACTGGATAGATCAAACGCACCCCACTCACATATAGACTGAAGATCGCATGTTTATCCCAGTTAGTTTACAGTTTGGTTTGTACAATGTTAATTCACACCATGACCCACATACATTAAATGTGATGTCCACAGGTGAGACTATGATTACGTCATTCATTCTATTGCCTTATAACACGATTACTGTTTTAATGTATTGAAGAACTAATTATAAATGCTAATTATAAACATCTGAGAGAAAAAATAAACACCTGATTAATAATTGTTGCAAGTCACCGTTGTTGGTAATAAATTATTACTGAGCTACACCAACATTGTTGCTTCTGGAGCACACCGTTTTGCAGTTGCTATCATTTTGGCAACTTGGTGCCAAAATAAGATTCTGGTGCAGGTTATGGGGTGCAAATAATATGTCCATCCCACAGTTCTTACAGTGTATTGTATACAAATATTTTTCACATTCCTCAGGTGGCTTGTTCATTATGATTCAAGGTTTGTAATTGGCCAGAAAGCTAGAAGTTTTTAAATGAACGAGAGGACACATTAAGGAAACCTTGAGATCTAATCAAGGAACTTGGCCAGATTTAGACTTGCTAGTACACAGGTTGAGTCTGCTATGGAAGCTACCGAGGGGATTACGGCAGTTAAAGTAGTGCATCTGCAAGCTCACTTATTTCTACCCAACCACTCTGACATTTTTATTGTTGTTATTAATGAGCTACATCATCTTGTTTAGTTGCAGTGTACGAGGGGTCTGTCATGTAATAGTGTATGTGTGTATGTGTGCGCACACACACTTCACTAATAGATATATTGAGGGGATGTAGGTATAATGAAAAATACAGTGATTGAATATTAATTAAAACAAAATGCAAAATAATCATAAAAACAATATTAAAATAGAGAAAGTGGTAATCTTCTGAAGTGTTGGTCCCATATATTCTGTAGTAAATACTGTGAAATGATCATCAGTACTGGTGTCATAAACATCACCAAAGATGGCTGTTATGATGTCTTGTGACCCAGGTGATCTTTACACTGGTAATAGTGATAAGCGTGACAAAACAATAAACACCTAGTTATGGCCAATTCAGACTAATCCAGTTATCTAGTTTCCTTTGAATAGTCTTAGATAAAAAAAATCAGTTGAAGCTATTCAACCAGATACTACTCTGATTTTACTATCAGTAGTAAGCTACTTCAGTTGATATGCAGCTCTTGTATTAGACATTTATTACAAATTACACACTAATGGCCCTACAAGTTGAAAACACATGTGATTGGTATTATTTTTCTGCTGATGATTATTTGAAAAGCCAGATCTGGAATTATTTTGGTATGTTTCAATCGTTGCAGTATTTCTGGTAAATGACAAATGAAAGATGTGATTTTAAGTTCAGACTAAGTACTCATACAAATTGTGCTACATATCCCAGACAATAGGATATTATAATTCATAGTATTGTATTGGTAATCGTTGTTATCTTCCATATCTATTAGCAACTTCACAAGCTACACCTGAACCTGTTATATTCTTTACACAGTATACTCTGTATAGATTAGACATTGTTAAAATCAAACATTCTGACTTCGTATTGTTTTATTACCAGATGGATAGAGAACTCTGATCATGTGGTTGGAGTATTGAAACTTAGTTTTGTGCCTTTTGGTGGTGGGACATTCCAGCCAAGACTTTCTTATGGGATTTTCAATTTCTGAGAAAATAAGCATATTTATATATATTAATTATAATAATAAAACAAACTGTAAAAAATGTAGCTGAATACTATATTCAGAACATACAACAAACGGCACAATTGCCAACAGTGATGCTATAAAGAGTTTATCCTAGTATTTCCAACTTTTAGGTATATTGGATGGGGTAATTTATCACCATGGTATTTGCAGGGTGGACAACCCTCCTGTTTTAATAGGGTGGGGTAATTTATCACCATGGTATTTGCAGGGCAGACAACCCTCCTGTTTTAATAGGGTGGGGTAATTTATCACCATGGTATTTGCAGGGCAGACAACACTCCTGTTTTAATAGGGTGGGGTAATTTATCACCACAGTATTTGCAGTGTGGACAACCCTCCTGTTTTAATAGGGTGGGGTAATTTATCACCATGGTATTTGCAGGGCAGACAACCCTCCTGTTTTAATAGTACAGCTCTTTCATCTGACAATATCATTAACTGAGTGAAATTAGTTGCTCATGTTGTAAATGAGTTTATGTTCAAAGTCAGTGTTTTAGTGAAGATAACTGTGATCAGCATCATTCCAATATACACATTTAATATAGTAAATAGTAGACTGAAGATTTGTTATTGCTCTGCAGCTGGGTTTTAATGAACAAAAATATTTCCTGGAAAGGTTGCCAAAGCTAAATATAAAATGGGTTAGATAACTGCCATGTTAGAAGCTATGATTTAAAATTACATGTGTTGTTAGGGTCAGGGTTTTCTGGTAAATATTATATGGTGTGAAATTCTGGCATTTATAGTGCTGTCCAATACTCTTTTAAGTGGAGAATACAATTTATTACCTCATTGGCAATTAATACCGGTATAGTTGTTGTCAATCTAGAATACTGAATTTATGTTGTCTGATATACTAAATGACTGATAGCAATACAGTGTATCTGTAGGAATCTTGTGGCAAGGCAGGAGAATTTATTAGATTCTTACTTTTAAATTCACAATATTTCCTTGTATTTTCCAATATTTTCCAGTAATTACAGTCTTCCAGTAATTACAGTCCTCGGAAATTGTCAACCCTGCTATTTGTATGAAGCTGACCTTCCCTTTCAGAAAAAGGAAATTCCATCTCAAAATTTGTATGTTCCCTTTTAAAGGAGGCTAATAGATCCAGTTTATAATAGATATAAGACATAATCAGTGATAATATTAAAAAATTTCATAAATGAGGCTTGACATGGGTATTATTGCTCCTTTATAGTAATAATATTTGCTTTATTAATATAATTAAAGTCAACTATGTTGATTTTAATGCATGATATAATGTATTATTATTCTTTTGCATGTTTGATTGGCACCAGATGGCTCCTTCATCTGTTTATTTTCCTATATGTCTTCATTGTTCGACTGTTTGTAAAATGTAAGACCATATAAAAATTTTGTTTAAAAAATACCTAACAGTTTCAATTAACTTTCAAAAACTAGATCAGATAAAGTACTCCCCATGTTGTAAACAGTAGGAAGTATTGGTTTTAATTAGGGTTCTCTCATATCATTTATAACAAATACAGGAGGTAGTGTTCACTTTCATGTCATGTAAAGAAAACATGGAAAATGTTTACCAATGAACATACAGCCCAAAATTCACAATAGAATAGTTCCAGCACATGATCTGCATTATCCATTGCTGTGAAGACCATTTATTTTGAATTAGATGGAGTTTCTAAATGAACAGGTTATAATTAATTAGGTAGTTTATTATAAAGTTCTATTTGTAACTGAATATCATTTCAGATGATGGTGGATAATTTAATAATATCTCACTTTTCTATTGTGCTGGCTTACACTGTTACAGCAAAAGAGTGACATAAAATGGGTTTGATGAATTAATTGATACATGGGGAAAATATGTCACAATAGGCCAATAGTAAAACAGGCTTAGTGTAAACATCAGTTTATTTAGCATTATTAAAATAATTTGATCCATTTCTCTTGCTGTTAGTGGTAGGTCTTCATCAAATAATTTTCCAGTCTTGAATTTGAAATTTTTTCACCTCATCTGCTAGCTCTTTATTGTTCTTATTTATATATATATATATATATATATATATATATATATATATCCCTTTTTACTATTTATCAACACATTGTCTTCTCAGATTGTTTTACTGTGTTTTCTAAAACATTCACTCAAAAAGGAATACATATATATGTATGGTTGTGCAAAGTTGATTGTCATTACGTTATGATCTTAGGTAGTTTATATTTCAGAATTAGCTGAATATAAAGGATTGTCTTGATTGGAAGAAGTTTCAGTGTTAAAATAGTGGAGCACACTTCTATAATATAAAATTGAGACAATTAAATTGGATAAAATATATATTATTCATCAGCAAAGTTGTAAAAGTGTTGCATGTTTCAGCATGAAATGTAACATGATTTGGAATCTAAATATTTATTGTTTGGGAAGAATTATAAGTCACAATTAGATTGGAATGCCTAGAAAACTGTTACACATAAAATTGGATTTGGTTACCTTGAATAGACTTGAATGACTGAAGGACAAATTGTATTGACATACCACCCATATCATGACATGATGAGGTTTTTATAGCTCTAAGCCTGTTTATTTTCAACATAGGATTTATATTTGTGTGATAAAAGTGGTCAATTTTTGTACACAATATCAGATATATTATATAGATATTGAAAATGTAAATTGTTGGCTTCATGCTTCAGTTTAAACCTTTTTTTCTTAATATTAATTATGACCCAGTTTGTTGTTAGTGTTGGTTGGCTGTTGTGTTTATCTATATTTTACTGCCTGTTTTATTTACAGGAGGACCATATGGTGTATTTGCTGGTCGTGATGCTTCCAGAGGCTTGGCAACGTTCTCATTGACTGAAGATGCTATCAGAGATGAATATGATGACCTGAGTGACCTCAATTCTATGCAGATGGACAGCATCAGGGAATGGGAAATGCAGTTTATGGGCAAGTCATTTACACCCATACTGGTATTAAGATAACAGTTGAACCCCATTAAACAACAGGCATTGGCATAAATGTTTTTGGACTAATGGATTAGCTGAAACCTCATTAGTAAAAATTAGTAAAGTCCATTAAAAACATCAGGTTAGGCAACTAAAAATGTTTTTTGCTGACAGCAGGGCAGGCAGCTAAACTGTAAAAACAATTACCTGTCCTGAACAAAAGTTACCAGCTCTGCTCTGAAGGGCAATAATTTCATTCTTTTGCTGTGTATATCCTAAAATCATTTAATAATACTAAAACGGTATAATGTATACATGATTCAGGTGCTATAATTACAATAGAACTGCAAAAAACATCTCTCACAAGGCACAGGTGAATAATAACTGAGCAAGTACTGCAAATTTCATTATTATCAACATTTACAGAATTTAACCTGTTATTCAATTCAATAAATGAACCGTCAAAAACATATTTGATACAACATTTTATTTGGAATTTTAACACATCTCTGAACACAAGGATACAATTTTATTTTTATTTTATAGTGTACAATGATAAAATGAAGCAGATAATATCAGCAGCTGCATTCCAATACTGTCATCTCCATACAAAAGAATGTGATAAACTCCATAAGTGGCCATAAAATGGCAATAATAACTATACACATACACGTTCAGTGAGAATTTCAAATCATTTATTATGTTCTACCCTATCAATTGCCTAAGAGACATTGACAGCAACTAGAAATTCAGGAGAATTATTATTATTATAGAATTAAAGTTTACTCAACAAAAAAGTACATTGCGATGTCGAATGGTTTGATTTGAAGCCAAATTAGGAATCTGAAAAAAGAAACGCATTCGTTTTTAGTCATTATTATATCCGTTAACGTAGTTAATACACTACCAAGAGCAGTAACTAGTAATTATTACTTTCAGTTAGACCATGACTTAAGTTGATCCCTAACACTGGAGTCATAAGATTCACTGGTGTATCATTGTTTATAATTAGATGCTAATAAATTACTGATGTGCCCTCTTTAATTTATAGAATCCATATTATTTATGACTGACAAACCATTGTCATTTGTATATTTGGTCTCCTGGCAAATTCATTAATTGATAAATTCAAGCAAAATTGCCATTCTGAATTTGAGTATTTTCACAATATGTTTGTTGTTTAACATATTATCAGCTATTTGACTATGACTGGTCTGTCCATTTTCTGTCCACAGTGTATCCCAAAAAGTAGATTCATTATCAGCTGGTTCCGCTTGGTCTCTTCAACCAGCTAAACATTTTTTCCTAGTGCAAACTTAAGTATGCAGATATGTAGCTCTACTTAAATCTATAGTGAAGTCACCCCCAAATATTACAGAATCAGTATGTTCAAATTCATAAATACAACTGATAACATGAAGAATATTTAGAGAAATTTGTAATGTGAAGCATCACAGGATATATATATATATATATATATATATATATGGGTTGATGGGTGGGTGGGTCATTGGTTGGGTTGGTGGCAACACAGAAACATTATCTATTTAAAGTACACTCCCACAGTACACCTATAACTAATATAAAACTGTTTAAAGTTACCTTAAAACTTACTAACTATAATGGCACAATTACCAAAGGGTCAACCTGAAAGAAGTTCATTGTCATTCATACTTGATACCCCATAAACTTGAGCATTACATTATAAACCTTTAAGCAGTTTAATATTTCCTTCAAATGGCAAATGTTCCTACAATATTATTATGACACACAACATCTTTACTTTTTTCAGATATTTTATTCTGTCTCAATCATGTCCCTTGTTATTATTATTAAAAGAACAAATTTGTCAAAAGTCTGGCAAATAAATCTGGAGCCATCTTTAGACGTGCATTTTAAATTAAATACCTTGATGCTGTTTTCCATTAAGTAATCTTCATTATTGCCATCGAGTACCCGATACACAAATAAATCTCTTCTAGGTTATGGCATACACTGAAAATGATCTGATAATGATGTTCCAACCACTGTGACAGCACATTGTTTCATTTTTTTTCATGCAGCCCTCTGATATCCTAAGGGTGTGTGATATGTGAGATTTATCTGCCACCAGCTAATACTGACTTGATGCTAGGCTGATAAACCAATGCTCCATCTGGGGACTTGGGATAGACTACTTTTACGAGAGCTACAGCAGGATGCAAGTCTCTCATCACTGAGAATGATACTACTGGTACTGAACGCACTATCATCAGATTGGAGTAGCACTAGTAGCTGATGGTACCACTTTATATTGGGCGTTATAGGATGTGATGGATTTTTTTCGATCATTTATTCTGCCCCACACTTAAATAACTCTTAAATGTATCTTAATTCTCTTCCATCGCAGTCATTTACAGATATTCTCACTGGCTGTTATTTCCAGTTGCTTGTCTTAATTTGCAACTGCAGCTAGTCTTGCAAACATGGCTCTAAAGTGTCTGACGGTATGTTACCTTTAGAATCCTGTTCAACCCTGTTGGATCAATGACCACATATAGAATGATATCTGCAATATCTGTTTTCTGGACGGCTCCAATTATATCTGAAGCAATGATCTCAGATGCTGAACTAATTGATCCATAGTGTCTTCTTGTCTGCGTATGTGTTACATCATGATCTGGTAAAACTGTATTATCAATGATCTGTACTGTCACAGAAGTTGGATTATCATTATTATCCCTGGTATAATTTGTTTATTCATTCAGTGGCACACTCTGGAAATGACTATTAAACACCAGCAGTTCATCAATTTCCCTAGACATTATCCTGCATTAATTAATTTAAGTACATCTTCTAAGGTATTAAATCCCTCATGTAAATAGTTGAGTGATCTATTTGTTTGCTTATGACATTGTCTCCTAGTTGTAAATTATCCAGGTTTCTTTCCAACAGCTACTTCATAGCAGTTTTTCTCAGTTCCTTGCTGGCTTGGCTCACTCATGGTGCAGAACGAAACTGTGTGCACTCACACAGAATGATGCATTAAGCTGACAGAGATGATTTTATGCAACAAAATTTGATATACTGAATTCTAGTATTATATTATCTACGAATTCAATTCCAGATTAGATATGTCGCACACAATGATACGAATAACACACATGCGCATGTGATATTTCCGCCATGTAAGGTAGATAGTATTCCCCCCTAATATTAAGTGCATCCTAATATGATCAACTCTACTTAAACCTATATGCATACATCATTATTTGGAGAAAGCAAGCATATTTAAGTGTAATGATTCTTCATTCTTTATTTCATTTGAAACTCTCAACTTACTGTTGGCCCAATACTCGTATCAGGTAGCAGCTGACCTTATGATGTAATGCTATTTTCTTAATATTTTGGCTAATTGGGCCAAGTTTGCATGCGCTCATCATGACACATTTCAGTCACTTTCTTTTAAGAATCATTAAATACAAATGTTCTAGCAGTGTGTTGGTGATCATCTTATTAGTCGGTACTACATGATATTTGCACCAATTTATAAAAACGTTACTCCAAAGGCTTGAGTGGATAAAGTATATTACACCTTATCACAATTTGTGTTCTGTCCTTGCAGTAGGAGTAAGATATAATATGATCTTACACTTTGAGTAAAATTTCAAACCAAGCCTTTTAGTTTTAGGCTAATTTTAGATTGGCTTGATTTCTGTTAGCTAAATCACCCTCAGTACAATGAAGTATGCTAGATGTGTCTGTAAATCTCTGTAATAAACATGACATCATGTAAGCAAAACCGTTACTAACCAGACATTTATATGCAGTTTTCAAAACAGGAGTCAAGAAATGGAAACCTTTCAATTTTCAGTGTATCAATATATATGTTTGTGAAAAGTGTTATGATTTTTGGGTTCTGCTCAACTTTTCTTGCCAATTGTTTATCCTTGTTAATAAAACAATGTGATTTCTCTTGTTTCTAGAAAAATATGATATGGTTGGCCGATTGTTGAAACCAGGAGAAGAACCAGCTGATTATACTGACACTGAAGAGGAACACAGCAATCAAGAGGGAACCACACCTGAGAGCAAGTCCAAAAATGACTGATACCTGGTTGCTATCCTCCCTTCTTTGTATATTATGTAAATGTGTAATATTTATATGTCGAGATTTCGTTCAAATCTTACCTTAGAGTTTTATACTACTGATTGAGTTGTTAGCTTGAACCAGCTGATTGGGTACACCTGAGCAGGTGGATTGCTGCAATGTCATATGAGGGTTACATTATGATGCCCTTTATGATAATGCTTGTCATCTATTAATCTACCCCGTATTTGTTGGAAAGATGACTAGCAGAAGTTGATTGTAACATTTGTTATTTGTCTACACAAATTTCATATTCCAAAAGCTATTGAATGCTGCTAAATGGCTTCTTTTTGTTAGGTTCAGTTTTTTCTTCAATTGTCATATTTACTAAAAACATTATTCTTCATAACATCATTTGTATAATGAGAGAAAGCCAACTAATATAATTTATGTATCATCCTTGTGGGCATAGTGTGTGTTGGACTGCTGTAATGCCACATTATGTTATGATGTCTGTAAAGGTGTTATTTAAACTATTTGACATTCTGGCTAGTTTATGTTCTCATGGGGAAATATTTTAACCGTGGACCGCAAAGGAAAACACCAAACATCAGTGGTGGGTGAAATTAATTCTTTTTAAAAACTGTATTGTTTAATATTTGTTTTAGTTCATTTGGTCGAATGGGCTATTTGATGCGTTGACTAGATGATTAATTACCCTAGTAGTCAGAGATTTATTGTGAAATTGTCTCTAGCCTTTTTGAGTTGCATTTTGACAATTGTTTGGTAGTTATATTTTTGTTTTAGTTTACCATTATTTAAATCGATCACATCTAATATTTTGTTAACTAATGTAATGAAATTCCAGATCAAGAAAGCAAATAATGTGGGATCATCCGAATCCTTGAAAAGGTTGTGATATAAATGGTTAATTGCTAAAATGCAGAGAAGACTTTTTGTATCCATATGTATAAACTTGTATTCTTGAGAATATTGTGGATAAATAAAGCTGTTGTTAATCTTCACAGTATGTAATGCCAAATACTTCTTGTTCATAGTTATATGATTCCCGTATTGATAAACTGTGAATTGTTGTAGAGTGAGCTTGGTTCAGGTAGAATGTTCCTGTTGCTTTAGAAAACATGTCAGTGTTCAGACTGTTATATTTAGCCTTTAACCTAACATCTATAATATGTATATGAATTTTAAATTTTATTGAGTAGTTTGAAATTTGAATTTAACTTTTTATCTTTAACATCTTCATAAGCAATTGATGAACTAGTCACCATTTTCAGTGCTAAATAGTAGTTAAGTTGTTGAAAACGATTGTATATAGTTAATTTATTGATCACCACAAACTGTTTGGTAACCAATATTGTTACAAAGTGTTATTTTAAATATAGGCTCAAACCATACCTAGAATATGTTGAAGGAAACATGGATAAAGGAATTGGTTCATTTGTTGATAAACACCTGAGTTCAAGCAACTGATTGCTAGGGTAAGTACCGAGTATAGTTTTCCTGCTTTGTGTAAGGATCTTCTGCATCCTTGTGAAGAAACGTGTTCGTTGTGTTTTACTCTGCAGGTTCCAAAGTTTTCTTGTTTCATAAATGACATTTCCAGAAGCTGCTAGTCAATTGGTCCCGGGTTATTTTATTTAGAAGTCAGTAGTTTTGTCACGATGAACAGTAGGTGGTCACAATTTGATAGGTCCACTTTTGGCTTGTACTTGTTTTATGGATGTGTTCTATTGACATAATACTGTAAATTCTATCTGAAGTAAGGTGATGTGTACATTGCTCTTCTTAAAGAGTTGGCTCCAGTATGTTGTGTAAAATATTTGACAAAATGGTCCTGAAAAGGAGTTCAGTTTTTATCCAGAATGATAAGCACAAACTGAACTATGGTTGCATCATTCCAGAACAAGCAATAATTGTATGTTTGCCATTCCAGTTGAATGGCAATAGGTATTTATTTGTTCTAACTAACTCACCTTTTAAAAACATCCTGTTGGATGTGCACATCAAAAAAGTATGCACTGGATCTGCAGCCTATATGTGATTGTGTCCTTGTTGTGTGTAATGAATGTGATGTTATTTGTTTTTCTTGTTTTCACTGTTATGTTTCTGCATTGAGGATGAGAGATAATCTTTTGAATCAGTATGTTTGTTTGTATGATCAAAATGACTACTGGATGCTGCTCATTTACTTATTTACAATTTTGTCCGTGTTTAATGGTTAGATCGGCTAGTGGCCGTCATAACAAGTTAGCGTTAACGATTTAGCCAGCCACCTAACAAACAGCAAGCTAATATGGTTATTTGTTTGTAAGCTTCAATAGATATGTGACAAATCATGCACTTTGGCAGTTACTAAGGTTAATGTTATCTGACTGGCGTTTCATAAGATGCCTTTCTTTAAAATGAGGATTTTGCGTCTGTTAAACTTTTTTAAAACAATATTTTCATGTTTTCTTTGTAGAAATAATTTTAGCTATGTATCAGAAGTAAAATGGTGATATTACTGGATTATTAGACATGAAATAGATATTGGTTTTGAGGGTAATAGTTGAAGTACTATTACTACTACTACTACTACTGCTGCTGCTTTTGTTGAGATTATATGTATTATACAACAGTATTGTGAAAGTAGTAAAATATGGTTTGGAAAATTTGAACGAAGTGTAACACACCATATGGCAGTCTGTATATTTTAATTTTGTAAATCGTGGAACATATGGTGTTCATATGACACACATATACACAGACACATACACTGCATTCATATATGTACACCTGTATGTAATGTATAACAGCAGGAATAATATGTTAATTAGCAATTGTAATACTTTCTAGTGGTGTATATTACTCATATGATGAATTGAATTATGTTTTTATTTGTCACACATAATTGTATATAATATCATCATTCAATTAATACAGAGGAAGGATAACCTTTGTACATAATGTGCATGTAGTTACAATCAGAGGCTTATTCTAGTTTCAATAACAAATGCTTTGAAAAAATGTGTTGTGTAGTTGCTGTCTTAAAAAGAATGTTTGTGTACAGTCGTTTTTTATAATGAAGAGTGATATTTGCTTTGATTTTCCTAATATGAAATAATGTTTGTCATCTGTTTGTCATTTACGTACAGAAACACTAAATGGCTTTATATTTATAATCAGCCCTTATTTTTTGTTTGATTAGTTTTTGGATGCTTCACATTTTATGATAATGAATTTATTCCTAACACACACACACACACATGGGTATTAAGCTGCGGACAGAGTTTTTTTCCCATATTATGAGTAATTAGATTACACTGATATAGGAAATTTGTTAAATGTATAGCTATTATAATCCCGACGTGTTATTCGCAGTATCGGAGATCTGCCTGAAATCCGCTCTTCTCGACCATGGGTCAAATAGATCAAGTGGATAGGCGCTTTAATTTACATCCCACCACACCTAACTGCATATACTTAGGGACGCTAAATTAGGCGTGAATGAACGTTCCCTTAGTGATGAACGGAAACGTATGAGGATTAGCTGTTAGGTTCGAGTAAATCATAGCATTTACTCAGGTTTGAGACGATATTTCGTTCTAGTCCAGTAATAATCCATTGTGCGGTATTGCTACTTTGTTTTTATTTTAGTTTAATCGCTTTAGTGAGTCCATACTGTGTTAGTGTACATTCTCTTTGTTATGAACAAACTGTAATGTTTGTTAACACGCTGAGGCTATATAAAGGGCTTGAATTTTCACTTAGGTTAGAGAAGAACTTCGACGCCAGACCAGTCGGACGTGTATTGATACATGGTTCATATAGGTAGGATTTATTCAGTTATTCGAACCCAGAATAAAGCTGAAGTCAGCATCTGAGGTGTCGAAATGCTTTATATACAGGTTTCTTTTGGACCACAGAAAATTACTGTTGAATGTAAACTGTGGTGTCAAAATAGTTTATGATATGTATGTAGCAAGTCATCATTGAACCACACGCACGTGTTGTTTGTTGCGAGCTGTGGTATCAAATGGTATGTTTTTACGTGCTTCCGCTTTTTGTACGTAGCCTGCATGTAGCCGCTTTCCTGTGGGCGTGACATATTTGTCGCGTACGAAAAGCGAATTAGCTGGTTCCCACAGGCTGATGAGTAGACCAGACACATGCTTATGTATACGCATACATTTATCAATATGTGGAGGTATGGAACATTTTATTTTTAGATTAATGTATGTATAGTTGTATTTAGATTTATGGAGGTAGGTTTCGAAGGATGTTTAGATATGTTGATGCTCTGTGCCTGTTGCCTCTTACTATGTACCCTAACACAACACACACACACACACACACACACACACACACACACACACACAATATTAGGTAAGAACATTTAACTCAAATTTTGTCTACTGCTGCCTTCCCACTGGCCCCAAATAACAATGGAATTAGCTTAAAATGTGTAAAGGCAGGCGTCAGCCAAAACTAACCATAAACACAGTACAGAGGAACAAGCAATAATGTAGGATTAATGCATTAAATGACACGCCATAATATTCTGTTCATTATAAACTTCCTATTTTGTCTAGACATCAATCTTCGGAGAATATTTCTTGTTATATTTCAACCCTCATCGGTATAACAGAAATTGGACATCCATGAAAGTTTTCGGAAAATATCAGTTTAATAATAAACACTGGTGGCTAAACATCACAGATCAGGCTAACAATAATACAAGTTTTTATACAACTGATGAAAGGATTAAAAGATAGATTTAGAACGTTTTAAACAATAGACGTGATAATAACTGTTCTTTCTATTCACATCATGCACTAAGGTTAAATTGATTACATTAATTTCGAAACATCAGCATAAAATTAGCAATATGTAATTTTTGCGAACGAATTTTGTTATATCTTTGGAATTTTAAGTTGGGTATCCAAGAACACGGTCGAGATACTTATCTTACCTTTCGGTCTCGATAAAATTAATGAAAAGTGTTGAGCATTATCATAAAAGTGGGATGATCTGAAAGCTGTTTTACGTGCCGACACAGATTCACCAAAACAAAAGTTATCATCTATGAAGTGGGATGGTTAACAAAATCGAAAGAGACCCATTCTTACAATTACAGTGACGAGAGAAAATGTCTGACGAGTGAAAAAAAAACGTACAAAAAAGTTCATAGATCATATTTAAATGAAGATCATATTTAAACCACAGCAGGGTAATAAATTGTACTAAGTGGTATAAAACTGAAGAACTGAATCTGTACAAAAAACAACTCCTTGTTGGACTAACAGTGTCCTATTTTAAAATATGGCCGAAATTAATCTGGAATCATTTAACAATGTTACTTTAATTCGAGTTTTTGGGACTGGCTCTTGCTGCTGCTTAATAACCAACTAGTTAGTTAAGTGGTCATGCTAGGCAGGCAGCCAAAGGCTAAACAAAGCGTGTAACGGCATTGTTTGTTAATAACAGACGTACACATGGAATTAATCATTCAAAGGATAATACAAATTATGTGGGTGGATGTCATCGTCAATTTTGAGTTACAAGATCATCTTCAAGGCCACCGAGGTAAAAAAATGGCGCTTTTACAAGTGTATTTGTCTAAGTAGTTATATTTTGTGGTATTCGTCAAATCCAAATAAGTGAAGATTTGAAAATCCAAGATGGCGATCACTTTTTCCAAGATGACAGGCAGTTTTGCACTAGGGGGCATAACTTGGCTGAGATTCATTCGATTTAAATGATATTGGCGTCTATTTGTATTTGCATATGCTGAAGCCCCATGTATGCTCTTTTTAGTACTTTTAAATATGTATTTATCATATTTGAAGCTATTTCAACACAATTACCTATGTACATATAACTGCGGTATAGTAAAGGGCAAAGTATAAAGATGTACATATGTATATTGACCAGCTGGGTTGCAGCAACCAACTACGTCACAGCCACATGCTGCAGTGCCCACGTAATTTATCAATACCAAAATAATTTAACGTCTTGTGAAGGTTCAACAGTTTTTTTTTCATTTAATAAGATTTCCCCCACATTTAATAAAAAATAAGTCATCATGCACTTTCAGGACATGATTCCACTTCATATGCTACACTATACTAAAATCTTCATAGGATTGCTGTATTATTTATTATCATAATATTAACATAAATGGAGAAAAAACTGATCAAACAAATACACATTAAAGGGACAGAGAAATGCACCATATAAACAAGACCATGTTCTTTTATTTACTGTAAACAAAGACAACTGGCCAATCAGGAGAGGATATCTGAGTCATGTGACCATCATAATGTAATATGGACGTTTGCCAGTCAAGATCACCAGCTCACCAAAATCTCTCCCATCCTTCAAGCATGGTTCTTATATTCAGTAAATATTTATAAACATGACATCTGAAATTGTTACAGCAGTATATTTTGGCATTATTTCAGATAAAAAAACTGTCGGATGATAAATATTTATCGTTTATCACTATCCATTTTCTGCTGAAAATTGGTCCAAAATCCAGCCTACAACCGGGAACTGCTTTTTACTGACCGTTGTTGAGGTATCAGCGCGGGTGTTTTAAACTATGATACTGTTTTCCACCGCGAAGAGCTCCAAAACAGCGGAAAATCATTCTACGATAAACGAACTGGAGATTACCGCATATTTTGCCTCAAAAGGAGAGTAGCCGGGCCGGACTAGTCTTTTAGACTACTCACTAGCCCATAGACAAAATTCACACGTCCCAGGCGTCTGAGCTACCGACTTTTTCGACCATGGATCACTGCCATATTTTTTCGCTATCTCTGTATCAGGAAACATTGTACGAAAGAGAGGATCTCCTGCATAGGCAAAACACACCACCATCCCCACAAAATTCAGGGCCCTCCTGGGAAAAAATGCATCATTCGGATTCACTGGCGCAGCAAAGGCTTTCAAGCCATGCGGTTTAGAGCAACTGCCGTGTGATTGACACCACAGAGGCTATGCTGAGCAAGCGACAGCCTGGTGATATTCCCCAAAATACAAGCATGCAAGCAAGCCTTGTGATATAGTGTGCGGCTAAGACAGTGACAGAACTGCACCATATGGAACTATTACAGGAAAAGGCAGATTTATCGTAGTTTTCATAGTACGGGCTGGCAGTTCTGGACTATTGCATGAAATTCCAGGGCATATTTAGTTGGAGGCAACATCTCCAGACCCTTCTTGGCATTACCAAACAGCTGCAGTCTGGCATGGTTGGTGGTTGGCTGCTCCGGTGTGCCATATAGGTGACACATAAACTCTTAAACTGGAGCGAGTTCTCCATCATGACCAACTCCGCTGATAAGAAGTGGGTGCTTCTGAAATGTTTTCCAGCAGGACTTCTTCCCCTGATCACTGAAGGCTGAAGTAGTGTCTAAGTCACTGAAGTACCGCATGTACTGGGTAACATTTGCGCTTCTTGACTGACCCAGCGATCATCCACACTTCAACTATAGACATGAAGTGCACCAGAAGTAACAGAACATCTGTGTCTCTACAGATGACCAGTACTCGATAATTTCCTCTGTTAAATGTTTCACACGCATGCATGATTAACCTCGCTTCCGCTTCTTCATGGTTTCCTGAAAGGTTGGTTTGATATCATCTCGTTGATCTTGCATCTGTAGCATTGATGAATACGACTTCCATTACCATCTCATTTCGCTCTGGTAGGTCCTTGCCTTTTATCATGATGACATCCGATAAGAATTGGACAAGATCGGCATTATTTTAATCCAATGCAATGAAGCTGTTCCACACCTCTGGCGGTGGGACATATGGTCCTTCAATAAGCTTGCGAATTGGCTTCTTTTTCCCACTCTCTTTGCTCACGCCACTGACTTGATTCCTCTCCTATATAACGATCAAACACAACTCTGGTTATGTGTACTCCAATGTAACGTGCTGCAATTTGCATGAACACACTAGCTAGGTCGCCAAATGTATAGCATCCATGGGGCCTCCCAAGGGACTGGATTAGTGCATGCCCATCAATCAGCACACATATCTTCATGTCAGCATCTGGAACATCACAGGGAGTGTGAAGTCCAAACATCAAGATGCTGATCAAGTCTGCCTTCGATGTTGTGTTCATTTCTCGTCTGAGTTTTGGTAATAATTGTAGGAACGGAGGAGACAGCTCATGCTAAAGCACATTCACCATTTCTACGGTTCGACATGTGAACATTGAGCAGACGCTACAGTAGCTTCTTGTCAGCTTTTTTCTCTACATCCTGTGTATTAGACAGTTTGGCTTTGTACAGGTCATCAACTGTCTTTGAGTGATGCTTCTTTAGTACATCATAGAACCGTGTGGTTTTCTCCGTTAGTCGTTTATTCACATTGGTGATGATTGTCTGCATTCCTCTCTCTTCTGCATTTAAGAGATCACTGACCACCTCACTTAGTGCAGTGTCTTTTGTTGTCAGGCACGCCAGAGGTTTGTCCATAGTCTCTGAATAGCTTTCTCCACCCTCTTCTGCTGATTTCACATGTAACATGAAAACGTCAGCTAGCTTCTTCACATCATCAGCATCACACCTTGTTCGAGATGGAAGACTGTCAGAATGGCATAAAACTGGCCCCCACTGTGGATAGTTTGTGTGGTTATATATTGTGAGCCAGGGCAGCATAGCAGTGAATGCACCTAGGTGTAGAAGCTAACTCTTCAACTGCCATATTATATTCAGGCCATGTTCAGCCAGCCATGACATGAACATTCACCACTTGAGGTGCCAGAGAGCTTCGTATGTAAGTTGGTATCCTCTGACAGCACGGTAGTACCCCTTGCCATCCAGCATAGTCTGAGTGGTATTGGCTACATATACACCTGCCTCAGTCCGTAGGTCATCCAGTCCTGAACTATCCAAGTGTTGGCCAATACTGTTGGGGAAGTTGAAGGAGATATGGAGTTCTCCCATAAGATAAATGACTCTTTCACACTTGGGATTTGCCCCAATTCCTTGCTCCTGCTGTACAGTAGTTGGTCACCAGTAATGTTTGTGAAACGGCCATAAGGCGATTGATCACTGTGATGAGTGTATCACTGTCATCTAATGGTGCCTGGATAATGGGCAGTATCCCTGTGGTTGTTACGGGTGGGGGGGGGGCGGTACCTAGGAGGAACATACCTATCCTCATCATGTATACCCGAAACAACCCAGGCCATATCTTTGGGATGTACTTTCTGTCTTTTATCACCACTGTTGATAAACCTGTAACGCGTGTGGGGTGTTATATGCGAAAGAGGTAGCGTATACACATTCACCAACACATCTCACAGTCAAACAATAAAAATTAACTATAACTAACCAAGTTCCGAATATATGCAGCTATGTCTATGTTTAATAAATTAATTCTAAAGACTATATTATAATGCCTATAAAGAAATATATATACAATATCCACGAGAGGGAACCATATAACTCATACCACATACATTTCAAAATATAATAAATAAAAGTGAATGATACCTACTCTAGAAGTAGGTGTTGAATGCCGGTAGATCTAATTATATACTATATGACCAGAACACGCTTTATAAACAAGGTGTTCTGGTCAACGCTGCGGCTCAGAGTGAATCTTAACCGGGAAGCCAAGGACGTGCATGATTGGCATGAGAGCTGGATCCTAATATCAGATAGTATCTTGGAGCATTTGGCCAAGAGATTAAGGCGGGAAAATATCGTCCTCACTGATATGATACTGCAAGGACCCCGCACAGAGACCCTCCCCGCATTGGGGCCAAACCGACCCGACCAGCTCAAATCCAAGACATGCACATCCCAGGTGAAACACACACAGCAAATAAGACGCAAAGCATCACAAACCACTCCTCCTCAATCTTCTTGTCACCACCAAAGAAAGTAGTGGTCTCTGTTCCGATGGCAGAACAGCCATGTTTTTCCAATTAAAACATGTGTGTATTTGGATTTGAAGAATGCTTTAAAAACAAATTTTGTGCAACTTATCCTGTTTCTGCTGCAATTATAAACTACTTAGACAAATAAACTTGTGAAAGCGGCATTTTCCATTGGTGAGCTTTATGACCTTAAAAATGACCTTGAAACCTACAATTGACAATGACATCCACCCAGATGTTTTTTTATCATCTTATGAATGATTTATTCCACATGGATGTCTGCTATTAACAAACCGTGTTTGGCTCGTCCACTATACATCATTTTGTTTTCATTTTGATTGTCAGCCGATCATGGATCATAGAAAGGAGTTGGCGTAAACATGGCTGAGGTTTGAATGATATAATGTTGTCTTTCTTAAAAATTGCATACTTGCTCACATCTAAAAATGTTCCCTGCGTTTTATCCTAAGTGAGTCAGACACCATCTAGAAATTAGGCCAGTAATCGCCAGATTTCAAAGTGGGCGTATTAAGTAATAATGGAATACAGTTTCTATGTGGACTTGATGGAGGCATTTCCGGCTTTAATGTAGGCCCGCTCCTAATTCAGTGAGCTAACTTGAGGTCCACAACGGTAGTTTGTTGTCTGCCCGCCAGTTGTCGCATAATAGTTGCGAATTTTCGCGATAAGGATTAATTGAAATTTGTATAAGGTTCGTAATAACGGCGTTAGACTGCGGCACAACTATTGTTTTAAATAAACCCCTTTCCTTTGTCAGTTTTTATCAGTCTAACAGATCCGTAAACGTACTACATGCCCTTTACGTCGCATCGGGCAGATAACATTAGCCTCATGTAAGCTGTTTTGCCAACGCCATTGTAGCTAATAATAATAATATTCATATGCTGGTGATGATGATTATGATGACGATGATGATAAAGCTAAGGGTCCTTATAATGATCCTGATATGTTCCAAACAATGTCCTTTAAAAGGGCGCCTTCGTGTCTATCGGTAGCTTGTTGGATCAGAGATCACTATACCACCCGTGTCCGAATCTATGCGTGGGCATATCTGAAGGTTGTTTCATCTTTGACGTCGCCTCATTACCTTTGGAGGTCGGTCGGCCCATTTAGCCTACCGCGTGCACAAAAATGGCCGTAAAACATTAATCATCATATGTGCGTTAAAAGTAAGAACAAAATAGAGTAATTTAAAAATAAAAAAGAACCAAAATGAAATTAAAAACTCTCCAGGAAAATAGCCCCGAGATAGTTGATGTTCCCGATAGTTTCTTTTCCTTTTGATAGTATCTCTTCAAGAAGTCCCATGGTTCAGGATCTGAGTATTTCCTTGGAGTTGTCCGGCTTCATACACGTGCACTAGAAAGTGTGTTCCATTGACTGTTGCTAATTTCTTTCTAATGCTGATTAGTAACTGAACTGTAGATCTTCTGCCAGGATTAACTATATATTAAAACAACATATAAGATGTGGCAAATATAACCCAATGGCCTAGATTAATGAAATATTTGAATGAAGACAATTTTCAATTGCCGCGTTTATCTTAGTGCCTGATATGAGTTAAGTGGGATTCAGATTCCCTGGCATGTGGATATCAAAAAGGGAGAACACGTAAACGTACGGTAATTACGATCGATCCGTATAGATGTGATCAGCTGGTGTAAACGACTACACAGGTGTCAAAACGGGTCTCCAATTATCTCAAGTCACTCCCATATCGTGTAACTACGGTAAGTCGGCTACATTGTCGATAGCGGTTTCCATGGTAATGGCGTTATTTGGAATTAGCCTCATCAAAAAATAACACTACCGAATGTGTTTAAGTCAGTAATGGTGGACATGTTTAGCATGAGTCAGGTGGGCAAGGCACAGTATGAGGCATCCCCCCATATCCGCAATATTCCCAAAACACGCACGCTGGTAAAAGTATACCACGGTGAAGATTATTTTTATTATGTCTTAGCTATTGTTATTCTTGTTAATATTTGATAAGAGTAACTTTTTCAAATAATAGCGACTATCATAATCATGATATCTGATAGACTCTCCTCTCTCTCTCTCTCTCTCTCTCTCACACACACACACACACACCTCTCTCTCCCTCCTCTCTCTCTCTCTCTCTCTCTCTCTCTCTATATATATATATATATATATATATATATATATATATATATATACTCGCACTTTCCAGTTAATGACAAAAGGAAGACTGATAAAAATGACGATACCTGAGACAGACATTGACTGATGAACACTATTAGTGTGACTATAATAAAACATGTTGTATTCGGTGTAATATTTTTTCTTGTCAGAACTGATGATAATAAAATGTAATGCTATCTACAATAATGGATTATCCTGACCTTTTATAAAGACACACACACACACACGCACGCACGCACGCACGCGCACGCACGCACGCACGCACGCACGCACGCACGCACGCACGCACGCACGCACGCACGCACACACGCACGCACGCACGCACGCACGCACACGCACACACTCTCTCACTCACTCACTCACTCACTCACTCACTCACTCACCCACTCACTCACTCACTCACCCACTCACCCACTCACCACTCACCACTCACTCACTCACTCACTCACAAACGCACTGACTGACTGACGGATTCACTAACTCACCTTTCAGTGTCTTAATTTTCTTCCTATCACCACTATTTTTCTTTCTGGTGTAGATGTGGTGAGAAGATTAACACATGGTGTATTGGTATGTTTCGGTCGATCAAATAATTGTATTGAATGATAGAATGTAGTATTTGTAAACCAGTAATTATTACTCACTCACTCACCATACTCCTGGCACCAATCACTCACACAGACTATCGGTGTTCACAAACGTAAAACTAGTATATTATATATATATATATATAATATATATACTTTATATAATAGAGAGAGAGAGACCAGAGAGAGGAGAGTTTGAAGAGTGAGGTGGGGTCGTGGATGATTTTAAAATATACTACTGAAAAGTCACATTTAACGAGACAGCTATTGACTGACCGAGCTGGACTTCCTGTGGTTACGAGTGGGGCCCACTTTCAAGCCCTTAATTGTCCACTGCGAGGAGGCAATCTGCATTATGTCTAATTTTCGGGTAAGCGCACATTTTTGGTGAAATACGTTACGGCGCACGTACGAGTTATCGACCGGAACTGATTAAATCCGTAGGCCATTAATTAATCCACGCGATCAACTGCTGCGGCATCTGCGACACGGTCACTGGTGAGATTGGATTGCCTTGAATACGGTTAGCCTGGAGCACCTCGTCTTACACTGCAAATCATCATTAGTCTTCGGCAGTAATAAAAAACGATAAACAGACATGTAGATCTAAGTGCCATAAACACCAACCGAGTGCGATAGCACGCCCCCTTATGACCAGTTAGCTATTAATTAGACAGGTAGTCTATCACTATAGCCTGTTATGAATCGAACATTCTTGGTTTCAGCCTTCTCAAATTTTATGATAATCGCACTAAATCGGCTAAAAGGAGAAATGGTGTAATCCAGATTGTATTATGCAGACCTCTGAATGTTTCAAGTTTAGGATAAAAGAGGCATTTCCGGTAAATATACTGACTGCAGATGGGATATGACATTACATCTAATCAGCACTGAACGTGGTCCTTAATTACAGACTGATTAACACACACGGACACACACACACACACACACACACACACACACACACACACACACACACACACACACACACACACACACACACACACACACACACACACATATATATATATACATACATACATACATACATACATACATACATACATACATACATACATACACGCACACGACAAACACATACACACACTCACATAAACGAATTCAGCATCTACCTGTCAGGCAGAATAGCTACGACTGACACTGATAAGCTACGCCACGCGGCAATGACACATTCCCGAACCACCCCCTCACCCTGCTGCTGTCTATAAGTCGTATAAAAAGCAGGTCACGTTATCCGACGTCGTCCACAGTCCCTGTCTCCCATCTGCGATCCAGGTTAGTGGCTGACAACATTACACCAGACAGACAGGTAAGTCAGTGCATGCCATGTCTCTCCTCTTAATAGTTCATGTTACGTGTTAACCGACAACATATAATGTCTAATTATGGAATACTATCCACACTCGTCAGTGATTGTCACACTTGATAGAAATAGTAAATACTGAATTCCCTGAAATGTTTTTACCTGAGATTCAGAAACGATTGATCTGTGTTCGACGCAACGAGAATCAATGTAAAGGAATTGTGCCTACGGAACAACAATATACAGGATAATCGATTCAATATACTATACATAGTGTGATATTACATTATATTATCCCAATGTTGTTATATTACGATGTCAGCATGTTGAAAAGTGAAACACAGAAGCATGTTAGCTTATCTTAAAAGTATTTATCAAAGCAAAAACAAAACACAAACATCTTCCAAAAACATTAGGGAATAAACTACATTTTTATACAATAATACAGACAGTAAAATAATATTAATACTAGAGTGATATTTACATCTAACAGAATGATCTGTTTTCTTCTCTCTCCAGAATGTCCTCTCTAAAGAAGTTCACTTTGGAAGAATTGCGTAAACATGACGGTAAAGGACCAGATGGCAAGATCTATGTCGCTCTAGGTGGAAAGGTCTATGACGTCACCGAAAAAGGGAGTCAATTTTACGGAAAAGGTAAACGTAATAGCTAATCAATAATATTTATGGCAGATGGACTCTTGGTTTAGCGCGGTGCTGGCCATTTGGTGCCCTACCGAGTGGGGGTGGGTGTGGAGGCAGGGAGAGAGGGGCGGACGATTACAATAACTGTTGATAATTATTTTCGATGTTTTGCGGGGCGGACGATTATCAATCAAAAACACAATGACGAGCTGCAGGTAAATTGGTGAATCCGGAACACGGCAAATGGGCAGACGTGCCCGATCTTATCGGTTTAATGTCTCCTGATTTGTACTTCGATAACTCATCGTTCTCCAGAATGAATGGGAGACGTCATAATGCTGGCAGCGCCTCAAACAATCTGTTTCTATTTCGTGGCTTGAGCATCTCTCGGGTCGGAAACCAAGTTAAAATATGTGAAGATACACACAATGTTGTTTGTTCAACAGTTAGTTATGACGTCAAAGAACAAAATATGATTTTTAAATGAAGTCACTTTAATGTTGACGTACTCTTATTTTTCTTAAAAAGGGGAAAGGATTAATATTATGTTCTCTTATAAAAATATACAGAATTAAGTGATTGTTGTTGTTCACCTTTGTGAGGTAGATTATTATCTAGACTACTTAATAATGATTATCTCTCTGTTGCCGTAGGTGTAGAGTCTGAGCAGGTAAACATTTTGTTAAAATAAAAGCCCTCTCTCTCTCTCTCTCTCTGTGTGTGTGTGTGTGTGTGCGCGCGTGCGTGTGTGTGCTATTTGCTGACATAAATAATGGAACAAACAGTGTGTGTTCACATATAAACAGTTCTACTATCCACGTCCATATGACTATCGATTGCTTCCTCTGTATTCTCCCTGATGGCGCACCTTACACGTTGTTATGTTTTTGTCTCACAGATTCACCATACGAGAAGATGGCTGGCAGGGATGCGTCACGTGCACTGGCCTCAATGAATCTTCTGAAGGTCAAGGATGGACCAGATGATCTCAGCGACCTTAGCGAACTTCAGAAAGAAGGTCTAAAACGCTGGGTGGCGCAGTTTGATGGTAATTCATATCTTCCCAAGATGTGGGCACTTCTATTTTGAATATTAAGATTCTGAAACCTGAACAGATAGTTATGATGACAGATCCCGATATGCTTGCATTACCATGACAACATACTGCAGCAATTTTATTGATAATCAACAAGACATAAACAATAATGTTATTTGTCTTTTCAGAAAAATATACAGTAGTTGGAACGTTGGAAAAATAATTCTTTCTGACACCAGAAATAAACCAGTTTGCATCATGGATTTAGTGGATACGTTGAAATAGTTTCTTGGTTGATGTTAGGAAGATTTGCAATTCATTCTGGACTTAGTAATAATCTACCATTTTGCAAAACTTTATATTATATGCGTATTCTGTTTGAAATGGTTAATGTCACTTTCTGTAATTAGATTTTTTTGTCATGCACGCTCACATGCACGTACACACCAAAAATACACACACAGAGACACACACAGACACACTGAACAGTAAACAATTTATAGGCCAAGTTGTTTTCGTATGTTAAATAAAAGTAAAACATTCAGTTGCTTATATCATTTTCTTTGTGTGTTAATTGCACCCCCATATATATATATATATATATATATATATATATATATATATATACACACACACACGCAGACAGGTACGTACTTACGCACACGGAGTACACATAAAATATATACATATATTGGAATTTCAGTCAGCTATGTGTTATTTCTATTTAATATATCACTATTATAGCAATTTAAAAATAAAAATTTTAAATATTTTTTATTTGGATGACGAAAATGTTTTTGTCTCATTTGTGTTACTTTTATCAGCTTCTTTTACAATTAGACGACATTTTTGATGATCAATTAAGCCCGAAATTATAGAGTTAAATAAATATTTGCATTATGTGTTAGTTTCTGGTAGTATACAGACGTATACTACCATACATTATGACAATTATCCTCGCTGGTGGCTATTTTTAGTATCGTTTTAGAGCCATCCGTTGTCAGATAATGTCCCAGCTCACCCTCAATGCTTAGAACAGTAACCAAAAATTCCACAATAATAATAACGAAATATACCTGAAATAAATATAGGGAAATAATCCAAATTACTGGAAGGCCGCCATTACGGCTGCACCGGAAGCCAGATTCGAAGGAGGAAAGGAGAAAACTTAAATGCATTGGTTGTATGTCAGTCATAAATTAATTTTAACAAGATAATTGCGTTTTCTTCTGGAATAATTCTTTGCTCACACTTGTTTACATGCTTTTGTACAGAATCTACAGACTTCCGGTCAAACTTTTGTGTTCAAGTGACATCAACAATCAGAAGTTTCCGGTATCTGTCTATCTTCAAACTGGCGGCACCTACAGGCCATTAAAAGTCGATTAATCAGCACTTTGAAATGGATTATTTAATGTGTGGATGATTGTTTACACATTTTGACATTATTTATGATATTTGTGAGCATAGTTGTATTAGTCCTGAAAATTCGAAATGAAGGAGGACTATCCCTTGAAGCTTAAAACTAGAGAGACCAAGGTTATTCACTTTCAAGCTTCCCCCCTTCGTCTAGTATACTTCTTTATTCTTATTAGTGTTTTTAATGTGGTATACATGGAGCTGACCTTACCCTCTTATTAACGTTGATCAGCGGGATATGTGGGAATAATACCTATGGCCTTCGAGAATACGACGACGCATTGAATACATATAAATGCTATCCTTTATATCAAATATTTCTTACACACACGCGCGCGCGCTCGCGAACACACACACACAGAGAGAGAGAGAGAGAGAGAGAGACAGACACTGAGATTGGTAAGCCATTACTCTTCTCAGCATGAAAATTGCCTTTCTGGATATAGACCCCCGCTGATTTGTCCATAATTTATATTCACGATTCGTGGTTCTCTGTGTCAGTGCCTTATCACACACAACAGGCTATAGACCCAAATAGATCAAAGTCACGTAATATATTTAAACACGAAACGTATCCGTTTTATATCCGGGACCTAACAAAAACAAAACCATAAACGGTCGAACTGGCTCTGTCGACACTTTCACGACCTTTACTCCAATAAACACAGATTTTTTTTTGTTGTTGTTTGACTATCGAGTTTTTGTCACTGTAGAGCTAATTTTCAGTCTTCTACTTTCATGAGCAACGTCGATCATAAACACAACTATTCAACCTCAGTACACAATTTGATACACATCTACTGCTACTACGTAGCTGTAGTTCAGTAAGTTCACCATCAGCCTGTAAAACAGACTCATTACAGTATGCAATCAAGTTCCTCTTCATAATTCTTCTATATAACCTAAAGGGCGCCTCCGTGGTCTAGCAGTGAGCTCCGGTGGCCTAGCGGTTAAGCACCCGGCACTTGGTGCCAACGGTCGCAGGTTCGAACCCCGTAAGAGGTCGAAACTTTTCCAGGGATTAATTTCTCGGCTCACTACATCGTGGGTGCCTGACCACGTTAAATGGCGCTGCCGTCTCCATTCAATTATTTAAGTAAACGGGGATGTTAAAAACCCCTTGATGACGTAAAACACTCTGGCAGTGACCACCCTCAGGGTATTTCGGCTCCATCTTTCCGTACTGCTCCCCTGTGAGTGGTGGGGGAGGCGGTTTCTCAACCACTCCAACCTAGAGGCTGTGCTGATTAAGCGACAGTCTTGGGATTCTCCCCGAACAACAAAACCACAGATCCCTACCACTCGTGTTCAAATCTCGTCGTGGGCATATCTGAAAGGATGTAATTTATCCTACCTTGTGCACAAAAGTGGCCGTAACACATCAATCATCATCATCTATATAACCTAAAAATATCATTATCACACTTTCACATTTTGCTCGCTAATAATCAAGTACCATTTTTCAGCATTCAAAGATGGTCAAATGATGGGCAACAATGACAGGATTAAGATGATATGCTGCAGCCAGGTAAAACCATTTCGTTCGCTAGCCATCCAGGCTAAGCCAGTATTAATTAGCGATAATGGGATAACATCATTTTTGCTTTTATTATTGTTCCGTTTGTTGTTAATTGATTATTGTCGCATGGATGTTATTGTTCCCGCGTCCTAGAGGACATTGTTGCAGGTTTTACCGATAACTACACGTCTTTCCCATTATCATTAGATCAAAGGAAGTTTGCACATCGCCTATCTTTAAAATGCTTTGAAAATGCCGCAGACGTCTGGTTAGGTACATGAATATGATTGAGGAACAGGAAATCAAACGATTACTGAGATAGTAAATACATTGATGGTGATGATTGGTCTTTTGTTCCGTAGTAATTTGTAATACGTAATTTTGCCACATTAGCCTGTTATAATGCTCTGTACCAACTGATAAAGATGTTCCTAAGGACGTCAGATGCCATTATTAATTTACTAATTTTCATCATAACGTTGTTCGACTCAAGCTTATCAGCCACAAGATGTTTTATATTTACTGGATGAAACATCCAATAACCTGAAGAATGACTTAGTGTCCGGTTGGCTTTGTTGTTTGGGGAGAATCCCCAGGCTGTCGCTTATTCGTGTCTTGTGCGAGTCTCAGTGGATATATATATATATATATATATATATATGTGTGTGTGTGTGTGTGTGTGTCCGTGTGCGTGCGTGCGTGTATTCGTGTTCTGATTAGTTCGCTAACTTTCGTCCATTTACTCGTTCTCGCAAACAACAAATAACTCATTTACATAATTTCGGTATATTTGTATATTCATGAGTTTCGAAGTCATGAATCTATCGCGTTGTAACCACAATAGATTATATCGTCTTAGTAACGTAAAACGACAACATTTTATAAACTCTACATTACCCAGATTTACCTGCACATATATGAGCGCCACCTAGTGTTAACCATAATAACATAAATCACTTCAATCCTGAATAGACTCGGCCTCATTCTAAGCTTAACTCGTACATAGTAAACTAAATAACAAACAAGCAGTTCAACCTCGATTTGAGGTATATATGGGATGGTATAAGATAATACCTATTATACCTATTACCAGTTATTTACTAAAACGTATACATAAACCAGCAGAGTACAAAAATAACAAAGATAAGATATGACGAATCTGATGAGAAATACTAAAAGAATAGACTGAGAAAGTACTCTTACTCTCCTCTTCATCTAATGACCACTTTATAATCCAGATAGTTCATTGTTTCCGGATCATAATTATGAAGGCCCGAATTGGCTTTTATCCATCGTTTGCGAAATCCGCTAAGCGGGATTCCATAATAATAATAATAATAATAATAATAATAATAATAATAATAATAATAATAATAATAATAATAATAATGTGAATGTATATAGTGGAAAATCATCTATCATCAGATGTCCTCTGGGTTTTATAATGTCATAAATATTATACACATTACGAACAAATCTTCACACACTGAATGTTATTTTGAAAAGAAGTATTTTCAAAATAATGTTTTGGTGCTTTTTTCCCTCGAGTACACACAGAGAAAGATCGATTCCTAGATGTTCTCTGATTGGCTCTACGTCCAGTAAAGGAGGAAATGATATAAGTAAGGACACTACAATTGTCTGATATGTTTGATATCTAGAAGCTTGATGTTCCATTCTTATTCTTATAATAACATCCTTCTAAAAAGGCATCTTAAAAAGTACAGATAAAATATTAAACATATTTCATAGAATTCCAATGGGCATCTTCAGTATCGTGATGATAGGGGGGGGGGTCGTATTTAAATTTTTCAAGGGTTCCATTTGTTACATCTAAATAAGCGCATATTATTTATTATTATATATATTATATTTCTCTGTTAGTGAGACTGTAGATTTCTTGTGCACTTTTTAATGGCAGATATAGTTAAATAGATATGGACACGTTTGCCATCTTTTTTGCTTGTTTTTGTTTTGAAAACTCAAACTAATTATCGGTTTAGTTACATATATAGATTAAACCATCAAATGTCAATATTCCGTATTTGTTATTCAGGACGAGTAAACTACGGATAATTCACTGATGGAATGATACAACTGTCTGATAGTGAACGTAAGGTAATAGTGATCCATGGTGTTACCTTGATAAACAGCTTTTAGTATGACATCTTATAACATAAACAGCGATGAAAACATCATATGTTTAATAGAAATACCGTAACAAGTTGGTCATCAGTTGTGTTGGGTTTTGGTGGAGTTTATTAGACTAGGCGCTGATCTCACCTGAGACATATGTTTAGGGGACATCTGTCAAAGGAAACAAATCCCACAAACACAGATATGTCACAGATTCGAACCGACAACCTGGTGATTTGCATTGCACTACTCTTACCGTTGCGCTATTACGATGATCATGTGAATATGCGCTTATATTTACGTCTACGCGTAGATGTAGATATGAATGTGTGTGTGTGTGTGTGTGTGTGTGTGTGTGTGTGTGTGTGTGTGTGTGAAGTTTGGAGGAAATAATTTTTTCTACATATGTCTATAAGTATATTGGTATTTATATCCTTGTTCGTATCAACCTGGTATCCATTAGCGCTGAACGCTACTAATAACCATTATTAAATAAACATCCATTGCTTGCAAGAGATAATACGTCAACATCTCCCCTCCCGCTGAACATGCATAGTTACATCCTTAAAGAAATCGATACGTCACATAAGTAAGCCGCGCCCAGTGTTAGTCAACATGGTAAGATGTCTTTGTATAGAGAGAACACGAACATACATTTATATCAATAATGGCATCGATTTATACACGAATCCGTACCAGAGAGACAGTATAATAGAGAGGTGACCAAATGGGTTGATGGTGTCATGGGTATTAACTGCTCGCTAGCTTTGGTCACTGTCTAGGCACTGAATATACGTTGACGCTGTTTTTGTGCTGTAGGCAACACACACACACACACACACACACACACACAAACACACACAGACACACACACACACACACACACACACGTACTACTTATGTGACATTCACATAGTGTCTGTCAGACACCCGGATGGACCAAAAGCCATCATCTCCTCGCCATTGTATTGAAGGTAACACACTGAGGCAGGTGTTTCGTCAACAACGTCGATGACAATTGAGATTAAGCATTCGCCGACCAACAGTTGGCGACACCGTTCTCTCTTCCCACTAGAGTACTTAGTACCGGAGTCTTTCCGGCTCCGACCAAACCAATCAGTTGTCGGGCACCGCGTTCTCATCTTCGCCACTCCGATAGCCTGTGAGCCTAATCTCTAAGTACCTTAGTCAGACAATGGACGGGGGGTTCACGCCGGACTCCAGATCTCTAACTAGCCGCTAATAAGCGCCGAAGGAACGCGAGGTAAACACCGGGTTATTCCGGCCCGCGGTCGGTTTCGTCTCACAAAATCGAGCACGTTTTCGAGGCCGACTGCTCAACGTCGTGCGACTTATTGGCGTAGCTCACTGTTGTCGTGCTGAAGCGTACCTTCTGGTTCGATCGATCTTTAATTGCTCGTCTAGTTGGTGTCATTAGCAGTGACTTGCGTCTCCCCCTGACCAGCATCCCCACCAGTTGGTACTTTTCTGGAGAAAAGAAGAGCGTTGTTAGATAGAACAGAATATTGTTGACAATAAGAACAGTGAATTATAGTGAATTGGTGGCAGGGAAGAGAAATTCAGACAGCTTGTTTTCTTCTTTTCAGACATATTTCCTCTTGGTGAATGTTATGTGTAGTAACTAAGAAAAATTCAAGGGTGAAAAAAACATAACAGAAGGGGGAAAGGCCCCCACCACGAATTCAGAGAGGGATTACTGGATTTAGAACTCTCCCCGTTGTCCGGAATGGCGGGCAATTATATATACTGTAATATGAAATCTCTCGATCGAAGCTCTCCCCTCCATACATAAATACGCCTAGTTCCTTACACATGGATGATGATGATGATGATGATGATAATGGTGGTGGTGGTAAATGTCTCAGAAACACAGCCATTTGCTAAATACTGAAACAAACACGACATCGGATGTGCTGACTAGTTAATTGACTGTTACCAAGAGAAAATGACTCTTAATTGACCCAATACTGTATATACAGACACAGTATAATTGCACACATTCGAACAGATTAGCAAATCTCCGGCGCGTTTACACATTATTAAAATCGGTTGATCTCTATAGTTACTATTCTTAAAACCAATAAGCCAGGCAGCCATTATTCAAAAGATAATGTCAATAAACCTTTGTAAAACGTCTCCCAGTTGAGTAAACAATCTTGTTCTATCTTTGTCAGAGAGTCAAAATCCACAGGTTCGTCATGAGCCGTCAGGTCGAATTTCGCCAAACTGTAAGTGGCATCGCGACCCGCAAACTTCGAGTACGGAGCACCTATTATAATGAGAAATGATCGTTAAAACATCACCGCATATAAATATTGATGACAAAAAGGATATCTAATATAACGAATTAATTATGCTATAGGGATGACGATTATTATTATTATTAATATTACGATTGATATACCAATCTATAATGCATAAGTGTTCAATGCTATAATTTGCCTCACCTGGTCCATACATATCCCTTGCCGAGCTGACGTCATACACCTTGTCTCTAATGGCAAGCATTATCCGTTTATCGGGTCCATTCCCGTCATACTGTCCCAATTCTTCTGCTGTATATGGTTTCAGTTCGTCGCCGTTATGGTCGCCAGCGTGTTGTAGGGAATTCTTTCGAGAACCACTCGACTCCGACACGCGAGCTTGTTCGGAAATCGTCGGCAGATGAGGAGGCCCCTGGACCGTCGTCAGACTGTCGCTCATCGTAGCCATTCCAGAACGACGAAGGACTCGTTTCTGTCTCGTCCGAAAGGTGGCGCAACCACGGATTCGTTCGGATCCACCGACTTTCGGCCAAGTGAGGTGCAGCTAGGACGCAGTGGTACACCGATTGCGTGATCTATCGCATTCCGGGTGGGGGGTAGAACCTATCCAGGGGTGGTGAGTACCGGTATCCAGATAAGTGTTTCGCTCGAGCAAGTATCGCTTTGTTCGAATCCGGAGTACAGATTGAGTCTCCGAGGGAGCCAAGTCAACAAAATATCCGTTATTGATTTGTCTTCTGTCGAACGACGAAATCGCAGGAGTCACTCTCCTACGAAGACCAGAGAAATGGCCGAGATATTTATAGCACAAATCATATCATTGATTTATTTTGACCTTTCAGCGATAAGAATGATGGTAGCCGAGTTCCGTGTCCACGTCGAGCGGCCGTCATTCTGTCCTTCAATAACCGTGTTTACGTCGTGTGTACGCGCGTCGAGACAACGTGATGACAGTAATTCCGACGTACGGATCTTATCCGGCGTGGATGCCTGTTCAGCACGGACACATAACATGATAATGCTCCTGGACAATCCATCTTCCTGTTAGGTTTCTGCCCTCGTGCAGCTCTCTCCCAAAGCGATATGACGTTCGTCCTATCCGCCGTTATCACCTGGCGGGGAGTGGATCGAAACCGGTTGCCAGGGGTTACACCAGGACGCGCAGTTGACTCATCATCGTTGGGGCTTCTGTGAAAGTGGAACAGGCTCGAGCAGTATAGTTGTTACACACGTTGGTTGTCTCTATCAATCTGTGCCCGATGGCCATCTCCACTCTCCACCTCTCAGTACTTATTGGGTACTTAGTGTTGACGTGATGCTATCTGGAGATGAGACACTGTTATCGTCTGCTACTGTCTATGAATCTTGATTGTAGTCAAACTTCTCAAAGAGCAGGGATATCTGTGATAGAATGGCATTGAGGAATGAGGTGTGTGTGTGTTTAATATTTAATATATATGCATGCATACCCACAAATTAAGCCAAAATGGGGATTAATAAATAGGGGGGAACTCACCTTTATGACAAGATGTGGACAAGTCCATGACAAAATCCATGAAATAAAATATACATTACGTAGCGACAGTAGCGTCACATAGCGAGTTAATTGGCTGAGTTATGTTTACTGTCTGTGCTGAGCTAATGGACACTAGAATGGTTAGTTCCTATTGTTGTCATCTATGAAGAGACATTTATGTCAGGTGTATTCAGTTAGCGATGGCGGTACAGAACACGGACTGTACTCTGGATGGATACATCGTTAATATGTACGACTACCGGAGTGGGGAATAGTCGTATAAAAGCTTTTAACAAGAGGTAAATAATACATGAGGTTTTGTTGATCATGTATTAGTTTGGCTTGTACTTTGACTGATTCAAAGTGCGCCCATATTTGAGGACTTTTAGATCGTGGGCGTTGTTAAAGGATTGTTTCTGTTATTGATTTTTCCTGTTACCATCGAAGATAATGATGGAAAAATTTATTATGGCCATTAATGAATTTTAAACGTCATGGTATGCCGTTGTGAAACACCGTCCGCTATGGTCAACTTGTACGAGATGACCTTCCTATCTGTCTATTTATCTGTCTGCCTCATCATTCACTCGTTCATTCATTCATTCATTCATTCATTCTAGCTTTTTCACTCACTGACTCACTCACTGACTCACTCACTGACTCACTCACTCATTATTCAATCACTCATTCATACACTAATATATATATATATATATATATATATATATATATATATGAGTTTGTGTGCCGATGCATGGGTGCTTGTGTGTATCCGTGTTTAGATAGATAAGTAGGTAGGCTGGATTATCTGTGTATTCCTCATTATCTTATATCGTCACCAGTTTTAGGTTAACCATAAATTTATTATTATTATTATTACGTTCTCAATTGGTTGTGTTGTTTTAGTGTTCTTCTTCTATTGTCTAAAAACACAATGATGGCTAACTAGATGATGATATCTGACCTTTATTATATTTAGGCTATTAGCCTTTGTTTCAAAACCGAGGTCAACCCAGAGTAAATCACTGAGGAACGTATAACCCACGTTAATTACATATGATACTTAAGGCGTTTTATCCGATTATCGATATATGTGGTTCTTGTCGTAGATGTGTATAGATCCTTAAATTTAACGGTGTCTTGTTTCTATTACATTACGTTAGACATTTCATATTAATAATAACACTAATAACTTCACACACACACACACACACACACACACACACACACACAATACTGAGCTTCATTAAGCCGAACCACTTCACCTTGGAATAAGAGATACTACTGACCTATGTACAAATTTAATCTGATATCAATAATTAGAATTACACGACACCTTTACAGCCCTTAAATAGAACAAATACACAAACTTTATGATAATCCATAAAGTATGTTCTTTATCATCTATAATACACACTTACGAAAATTGGATTATATAGTTTTAATGGACGCGTCTGGTATACTCATTACAAGACTCCCGAAGCGTATTTAGGTCAAATCGGATACAGACTTCATAGCACCAAAACACATCCTATATTAGACAGGTCATATACTCGCGTGACAAGTATTATGAATCACGAGCAGGATCAAAGCCACTCCTGTCATACTTGCTGATACCTAAATATTCCATTACAAAGAACGAACCCGACCTTGTGGAGGTTTAGGTATGCTCTGACTAATAACAAAATGTTCAAAGCCGCCCAGTAGAATACTTCCGGACATAATGGATTGGGACGATAAAGCTATCGTGACACACACAGGAGGGGATTTCGCGGACATAATAATATTAATATTCAATTTATTAAATATAATAATTTATATTATATATTTTATATATATATATATATATATATATAATCTATTATAATAGCTTACCTGAAAAATTCCGTTTGATTGTTGTCCTCCACTAAAATATAGGACCACTGAAAAAAAATTGCTGTTTTTTTTTCTTCTTCTATTTTCGTCTTTTCCTAGACAAAAGGAGCTAACTAAGATGAGAAAGGTTGCAGCCTTACTTGTTTCCTGTATTATACTTATGAAGGACGCCTCTTCCTCTGTATTAATCGATTTTTCGGAGAAGTATTGATGTAAAGGTATGACGTTCTTTATTCATTCATATGTGTTTTAAGCTGTCACACATTTCGGTCTTTCTTATCTTTCACTAAGAAGCAAATATAACAAGAAGTCCGCATTGAAAATAAAATTAGTAGACATTCCAGTCAATATATATTTATTATGGCATTGAGTGAAACAACGTAAAGTTCATGACAACATAAAAGTAACCCTTTATGGATCTTTTAGGACGTTCTAGAAGATACAGGGGGTTGGGGGGTGGGGTGGTTCTAAACCTCAAACCTTGACGGTGTGTGTGAGGAGGCATATCCCTAATATATATATATATATATATATATATATATATATATATCCCTTTATCTATAATAAAATGATAATTAATGTACGAGAAGCTAATAATTAATTAAAACATATTATAAGAGGCTTGCTAATTCAGCAAATACGCTAAAAGGAAAATTTCGTCAGACCTTGCCAAGTGAAAACGGACAGAACCCAATATTCGCGACGATGCCTTATTATAATGTCTTATTGTAATGTCTTTAGCGCTTAATAAAATCACAGTTTCGATAAACGTAATATATAAAATGATTACAATTTATCTTAATTACAGTTTAATTAAGGAATTATACATTTTGACGTAGGATAAAAATTTACATTTGTTTAAGGGACTACTCCGCCCTAGGGGAAAGTACTACAAACCCATATATAAATCAGATTCGAATCCTGATATGAAGTTTTCAGCGCGGTGCTCTAGCCACTGTACGGTGTTCTAATCCTTGCGCTGTCAGACTGTCCTGTTTGGAAGAAATAGAGAAGTGAGGTTAACTGACAATATTTCTTAAATATGTAATGTTTAGAAAAATAACTAAAAATTCCACAATAATAATCATGAAATATACCTGATATCACAGATACAGGGAAATAATCCAAATTACTGGAAGACCCCAGTACGGCTGCACCGGAAGCCAAATTCGAAGGAGAAAACTCAATTGTTCTGACGTCACATGAACCCTCTCTTGACTGACGTGGGTTATAGTTACTCTTGAGCGTTAATACCCAGTCATTTTGAAGCATCTTCCTCTTTTAAGGTTCCTTCTGGCTCAAAATAATATGGTTGTGTGTCATTCATGACGTAATTTTCACAAGATAATTGCGTTTTGTTACGGAATAATTCTTTGCTTACACTTGTTTACATTTTTTCTACGGGCTCTAAAAATTTCCAGTCAAACAACTGTGTTCAAGTGGCGTCAGGATTCAGGAGCTTCCGGCACCCACAGGCCATTAAAAGTCGATTAATCAGCACTTTTAACTGGATTATTTAATGTGTGAATGATCGATTACACATTTGACATTATTTGTGATATTTGTGAACATAGCTGTATTAGTCCTGAAAATTTGAAATGAAGGTGGACTATCCCTTTAATAAAAAGGACAGGTCAGGCTCGATTGACCGAAATATCTAGTGGACACTAAATGTCCTAGTAATTTTCTGATAATCCAATTTTTGGCTGAACGAGTAATTCACAATATAGTCGGATGTGGTGCAATATTGTCAAACCACATACAACGTAAATGGACCCTGTCCAACTAGTCTACATAAATGTCTGATATTTACGACATTTCTATAATAAAGAAATTATCAATTGGATTATCAATTGTTCGACGTTTGACAGCCACCTGTTCTCGTAGCAGACACAACGCTGTGATGCGCATATGGTCAGCATGGTTTTCTGCCTCCAGATTAATGTCGAGCATTTGGTCTTCACTTTCATCATCTGATGCAGGGGGTGGGTTGTAATCTTTGTAAGACAGTACACGATCTCATCATCTGTCATCTTAGCATAAGCAGGAGTATCCCTGTCAGTCTGATACCAGTCGTCGATCTCACGATGGTCAATGTTGGTGTTGCCTGGCAATTGACGGAGCATTTTCTGTAGATCTCTGAGTAGAATGTCAACCTCAGATATTGTTGTTACATTTTTATTGATGGTGATTAAGCGCACAATATCGCCTAAGGATATAATATTGAAATATTCTGATCATGTAAGGAAGAGCTCATTTCCTGAGGATATTTACAAGTACAGTACGGTACGGTATCCGCTGGTAACAAAGCCATAATTTATCACATGGACAGTATCTGAGTAACACGATCATTTGAGACGTGTGAAAACAATATGTTGTTATAGAGATTGTGAATTTATGCGCTTGCTGAACAAAATGACGCAAAATTAACCGAAATGTAATGATATCCGAAATTTGATATAATATTCCATATTTAGTATAATCAGGGGAAATTTCGGGAGAAATAATTCTATTTGGGTTAATAGAAATTTCGGTCAATAGGGTTGCGGTTAATCGAGTCTGATGTGTATCAGTTATGAGTCTTTGATGTTTACCTGTCTGACGTTGTCTGGATATGTTTTTGTCATAATACCAACAATAATATTATTGCAGCCTGGAATGAACTGAGTGTACATAATTTTATTTTGATATTTGGATAAAAAGTTATCTGAATACGTATAAACTTGCCATAATTATAAACTTAGCGTCAAAAAATCATAAAGGTATAAAAAAGTTTAACATGGAAACAATTTTAGCAAAAGTACTTAAATAATATTCTTTTAAACATTAATTTTTTTAAATTAAATCCTTATCTCAACCCAACAGATGATAATATTAACAATTAAAACATTAACGATCCGTTTGCACTTAATTATATAAATTTGTATATTATGTTTACTTCTTATAATTTGAGTTGTGTTGAGATATAGTTCAGCACCAAAGAAAATAAATGGTTCTACGTTATTACTAAATAAATCTGAATAACCGTGCTAATTACACAGTCATAGGTCAGGAGTATATTATTAGTTAGATATTGGATATTATTATATTGAATAAAATTGGTTATATTTGTTAAATATTCAGATCCCCAGTTTGGCTTGCAGTCCAAGGAATCGACTCCTCGCTGTATATATTGTTTTGGCTACTGAGAGAAGAATATAAATTTACATTAAGAATAATTTACTAATATTCCTGGTTAGATTTCATATCAGCAAAACATTTGATAATAGGAAATATTGTAAACCATTTAGTCTTTTGTCAGAACGACATAAAAGTGTCATAAATATCGAGTTTTAAGCTACTGCAGATACCTTGATTTCTAAACGTGGAAGGTTTCAGCAAACACTTGGATAGCAAGCCAAATCAGACACTCGGAGCTTTAAAAACAAGCCAAGACGTGAACATATTCCAAATACAATAATATAGATTTGTCTAAATTTAAAGTTGATGTAACATCATGAGATGCTCTGCATAATCCTGATTAATAAGTCGAAAGGAATATATATATACGAATAACGCTGTAGTTAAAATTGTTCACAAGGTTACACAGTGCGCTGGCATAGAATGGCTAAACATAGCCTGTTTGTGCCCCCAATGAAACATAATACAGTAGTCAGAATACTGACTCCGCACGTATAGGGCATTGTTTAAGGTTGCTGATGTATGACTTCATAGGAAGATACTGACGCACCCTATCACACTCCATTAACATAGATATGGTCGCAACGTAACTATTGATTTTGGTAAGAACCGCCATTAAGATTTGAAATAATCGGGGAAGGTTTTCGTGGTGAACACAGAATTAATTGTGATTTAATATTATTAAAACACCGACTGAGGAGGAATCTAACAAGATAATAAGTGAATCGCTCAGTGTCTCTGTTAACATTGGATCCAATCCATACATTGTTGGTCAAGGGAGGTTTGTCTGTACTGAGTGGATCTTTATCTGAATGGTCAATCTTCCCTTGTCTACTGGTCGATTCCCGTTCATAATGAAGGTTACCCATGTTCGCCTTTTGATATAAAGGTCATACATAACTGGCTGGTGAACGTATATAAGGAATTACTGGTTAGTGACTGACATCTCGTTTCTCTCTAAATCCATAGAAAAATCAGTAATTCTTCGATTGATCAGTAACTTGAAGACCAAACACCTTGATGAACCAGCTCATAAATTAGGCCATAGTACAGAAATAGCTAGCCTTCGGGGTTCCCAGTGTTATTTTACGTTCAGTCGACAGTAAGAAGGCTGTGGTATTATTACTCGTAGATCAATAGTCATAGTTATCGACCGAGTGGACCATTCGATATTGATATATAGTTTAATTACACGATGAAGTATCACATAAATAACACTTCGGTGTTTCTTGCTCTAACTATTCATAAGTTTACAATAAGATAACTACAGATCGATTATGACGTCCTTTATTGATTTCTACATATTCCAGGTCATGTGCATGAGAACCATAATGTTGGTCTACATATGTGTAGATTGAAGATTATCAGCTGTACTCATTGTTGTACATATCCACTACATAAAATCATTCTTGATCCGAAATTCACTTGTTACAATACTCCATGTCTTTATTGTATATCGTATATAGACTGCTATAACTCCCTGTTACATGATATATCGTATTACTACATTAGTCATCTTCATAAATTTCAAACTAGCGCAGCTGAAATAGTTACTAATACTCGATAAATAATACCACATCACTCCAGTGTTTCAAAAATGAACATTGGCTCCAAAATGAGACAGCGTAAACACACCTTTTACTAACAACTAATAAATTGATATTTAGCGGCGCATCCGAATAGTAATGTTATCTGTTGGCTAATAGAAAGTGACTTCTAACAGGTCATTCAATTAGATACTACTGCAGTGGGTTGTGTCTCATCTCAAAAGATTAGAAGTGAGTCATCACCTGAAAAGTTTAATCTATTCTAAAAACTCATCTGCTTTAAATTATTCTGTCCTGTAAATAATACATATGGGTTAACATTTCTAACTATTTTGACAGATTCGTCCTAGTAAGGCCCCTTAGTTGAATATACATGATTATTATTTTTATTATTATTATTATTAATATTTATATTATTATTATTATTATTATTATTATTATTATCATCATCATCATCACCATGATGGCTATGAACATAGATAAAAACAGGTTCTTATTAAAATCATATTAATAGCTGACATTTGCTAATAGGTGCACCATTCCCGTATCAAATCATGGTACTAACATTACACAATCAAGGCTGGATAAAATTCTGTCATTATTTTCGACATGTCGATGACATGCACCCTTTCTCATAAAACGACTAAATAGCTGGAATTTGTGCAGCTCAAAAATATCTAAACTATAAAAGATTCCCTGACACATAATGCCATGGATATGACTATTCATGCTTTTATAAAATAAGACTTGGTTATGGGATCTATGGGCCACCAGAACATATAGCTCGCAGCTGATCTTTAATTAATATAAACTGATGCACGTAAGCTGTCTAGAGCCAGGAAATGCTCTAATATACTAATTCTCGGAGACAACAATAATCAAACTACACTCCAAGAATAAACGTTAAAATTAAATTAAAAGTTTGAGATGATATCGCACAGCATCTGATAATACAATCACAACAACAGATAAATGATGAGTAATAACACTCTATCTATATGTTTCTGCTTTTTGGCTTCTACAACTATATGCTAAAGTTAGACCTGTCCCAAATAACCGAAGCATATTAATATATATATATATATATATATATATATATATATATATATATAAATACACTTCTCTTTAGACTGATGAATATAGGTAACTTGCTGATACTGACGTCATTTCTTAATTACCAAATAATGTATTTAATCATTAAGGGAAATAAACGAGTACCATGTATGAACTATAATTAAGCTGATGAGAGTAGTATAAATAAATATGTAGAAAATACATAGATAAAGAAAAAAATGTTCTGTAATTTAGGTTGAAGCACATTATGACTGTAATATGCTTCTTTTCAACATTGTACTATTTTGGCTTCGTGAAAATGGCGTAAATGGTTTATGTAGAATAAATACCCTATTCAATACATCTAGACTAGAGCATATACAGTGATGCATGTTTCCCTTATTAAAAGTAGTGGCGCCGTCTATCGAACATTAACATGGCAATGTTTGTAATATCGTTTGAGCGACACGATAAACCTGACTCCGAATAAGACTAAGCGTTTGTAAGGAACAGGGATGGTTTAATGATAGATAGACTCTATAGACTTATCTAGCCTTTTTATTGATACGTTTTGTGTAACTCTATCTTTGTTACATTCCTTTAAATTACACTTTCTGGTTGAAACATCAAATTATCATTAGAAGATACCAGTCTCACTCTCAGTCATACTGATACTCATAGTCATAGTAAGTAAAGTTAGTAAGTGTTCTGATCTAGAATCCCTAGATCTAGTCATCTAAGTCGTCATCTACCCAGTTATAGATCTAATGTTTGTCTGTAATAATGTATATTTAAATACGGACACCCAAGCCATATATATGTCATTTGCCAGATCTGGCCTATGACAAGATATGATAACATGCCGTTATTAGATTTCTAGTATTAATATTAACGAATTACGGTGATACCAATCAGATATGACATACCACATGACATATGCCTGATAATAAATGATGTGGCTACTCCACATAGAGTTATAGACTCTATGAGTATGACTATAATATTATAAAATTTAATATTTGTACACTCTGAGGCCAAGGCTTATCACTACCCCGTAGATCTTGTATCAAGGTATTAACGTTATTATTATGATAATCATGATTCATTTTGATAATTATGAGTACCACTCTGATTATTAATATAATTATATTTTACTATTTCTAATAGACTGCGAGACGTAGTGCCAAAATTAAAACTATATATTTAATTATAGGTGTAATCTAACTAGGTTAAACAACTTTTCTCTGTTATGATGCAAATATGTAGTCAATGCATAACAGGAAACAAATTCCTATAATTTCTCATGCAAATAATGTGTTCCACATTTTGCTATAAATTAAAGTAGCTGTAGCAAACAATAATATTAGTAGTCCAACAAGATGTGATGCCATATTACTTACTTCACATCCTGGAATTGGTATGAGCATGGGAAGAGAACTGTGACATATGGGAAGGTCAACCACAGCTGCCTATAGTCATGGATAGGGTATAGTTTATCAGGGTACCATGCATGGTGGTACTCTAACAAAGATGGTACATTGGTTAGAGTACTATGCTGCAAACCTGTAGGTTGTGGGTTCAAGTTTGTTTTAAATCTGTGTTTATAGGATGTTTCAATAAAAGCACCATGTCAAGCACAAACATTGATTACCACAATGTCATTGGTCAAATTAAATATCTGTAATAGGATTTTTGAATACTGGAAGGGACTATCCTCAGCATAACTTATAAATGAAGTCTTCTAATGGGAAAATGCTATATTATAAAATATAATTTTGGTTACTTCATGGATGATGACTCATTATGATACCATATAATTATATTTAAGATAGATCTATATCTTGCACTATAATGAAATAAAGTGAGTATGAAGGTTATTATAAACAAAATAAAACAGATACAGAATTATGAAAGCAGCTTAAACATAATATAGTACTGCATTAAATGTCCTGATATCAAATACCAGACAGTTGTAATGTTGCCTGACAATATTCTTTGAAATTTCATATACAATAATGTTTTGGATGATTTAATGTTATAGTATTTTGGGTAATTGTTATGGTGTTTTGGATAATTGTTATGATGTTTTGCAGATAAATGCATATCGCATTGTCCCAAGTGTGGGATGGATTCATCTCATTACAAATCATGTCAATCTATGTCTTACCTTTCATATTTAGTTTGGTTATCATGATGTGTGGGGAAATATATCCATCTCGCACTGGAAACAGTGTCCGGTCATATCATCCAAACTAAGGGAACTTTGTCATAAGTGTCTGCCCATCAAGTAGTTTATATTTTAGAACTGGTAAGAAAGGACTGATTTGAAAGGAAACCACTGACACGTGCATAGTGAGTGATTACTAAATATGTCATTGCAGGTTAATGGATTTGGCTTATTTGACACCATACTTTATTGGTGATCATTTCTCTATTTATTTTGACAGGACTATACTGGCAGGAAATTAAGGTTAATCACAAATGGGATGTGATGGCTGGTATTATGACTGACATGGATGGTGAATCAGAAAGCTGGGATGTCGATGATGAAGTGATGCCTAAGGACATCCATGAGATAGCAGTTCACAGCTTGTTACTAAGGAATGAAGAGACTATAAGAACATATAATGCAGACAGCCAGCAAATATTTAGCTTAAATACAGAATTTAATAGGTGTACGAATGTTATAGATATCACTGATGAACCAACCAATAGTGAATCAAAACAAACTGAACAACACCGTGATTATGAGATTGTCCATGTTAGTTCTAAGAAATTATATGTCACTAATATCAGTTATAAGGTAAGTACTGTACCCCATTACAGGGCTGAACCTAAAGGATTAGGGCTCAAGAGTGGAAAGCCTTATATAATTGCTTTTTTTCTTGTAAATGGGCAAAGATATATATTTATGTATCATGTACTATATGCTAAATGGAATTTTTTTCTATGTAAGATTAAATTGTATATTGAATGTATATATGCTTAATATGATTTGTAAATTTGATCTATATATGATAATTTCTTTAAATATCTGTATATTGTACACCATATGTTATTATGTAATTTTCATTGTTTATGACCTTTCTTATTATGACTTAATTCTTTCATCTACACAGACGTCACAGAATAAGCTATGGGAGTTTTTTGCCATTTATGGTCAAGTTAGGTACTGTCAGCTCCTGAAGGACCATAATGGTAAATCTAAGGGGTAAGAATAATGTTGATTGTTGCAGGGCTTGACATTAATGGCTGTCCGCCTGTCCGGGACAACCAAACTATGTAATCGGACAAGTAAAACCACATGCTTGGTTGTCCACCATGTCAAGTCGTATTTTTTATTGTTCTTGCGTCAATGTCAGTAACCACCGCTGGTTACGTGATGAGGAGTATGGTGATCTTGCCCCAGGTTGACCTCACCCTGGGCAAGATCACCATAAAAGCTGGATGAGATCCCTTCTATGAAATCGACATAGGGTGAGATCACCATCCTCCCATCAGGAGACATAATTACTATTTTCATTGGGCAATTTAGTAATCACCCAAAATGTTTTGTGGGCTGTGATTGTCTGAGGGATATCAACTGTAAATTATTCTAGATGTCATTTTCAAAGTTTGGATTCATAATTCCAGAAAAGAACACTACAAAGGGATGTTCTGTATCAAAAAAGGAGTACAAAGTGAAGAGGAAATGAAATTTTATTGAGAAGTGGACATTTGAATTACCTGGGCTGTTTCATGATGAGGCAGCCAATGAAATGTTTTGCAAAACCTGTAGTGGCATACCTACAGTTCTCTGATTGTCGGAATCAATGTGTATCAAGTGGTGAATATTCGGGCCCATTGGGGTTCTGAATGACATCATCTGTGTGATATGGCAGCAAATTTTATTCAGCATGGTCCCATCGATGTTGCTGTGGAAGCCCTTAATGAAAGTCATATCACCATACTCAACACTGCATACTTTGTGCTAAAGGAAGAGTTGCCATTTATGAAATTTGCTAGTCTGCTGAAGCTTCAAAAGAAGAATGGTTCTGATCTAACCAAGATTGTATCATATGCTAATGACCAAACAGTGAGGAGGTAATAGATTCACAGATTCATCACTCTGTTGGTATTCACCACTTATTAACATAACACTAGGTATCAAAACTGTGAACTGATGGTAACTTAAATTGGGTGATGTACTCAGAAGGAGTGGATATTTGACACTAATTTTAACAGATCTCTAGAATTCTTGGTTACTACTACTAAAGAACATAATAATAATAAAAATAAATTATTCCTTTTCTGTTATACCAGATTTGTCAAACCAATAGTCGATGCATTGAGAGATCCCATAGTCGGAGATGATACAGAATGCCAATGTTATTTCAGTGATGTCTGAGATTGAACTCGTATACTGCAGAATTCTTAGGGATGGTCAACTACAGAACTTCTACCTAAGGGTGAAAGATGTAGAACATGCACATGCAGACAGAGTCTTCAATGCGATACATGATTCTTTTGTGGAGCTGGGAATGCCTGAATGGAGGCAGAAGTTGATTGGAGCTGGATGAGATGGAGCATCTGTGAATATTGGTAAATAATTTACATCAAATTTCTTACCAATAGGTGATTTCCAATCTATGTACTTTGGTGATACTTACTCAGTTGTTGATTTCTTAGAATTACTTAAATGTCAATGTAGAATTGTCTGTCCCAGTTTAATTATTTAATTGGAACCCTGGCAGTAATAAACATTGAATAATTCTTAATGCATACTGTTTGTAGTTCAATTAATAAATGTCATTTAATTTTTAGTCCATTTGTAGTTCTTTAATAAATTGTGACTTAATCATTTTCAGTTTTTGTTACAAGTAAACACAATATTATATTATTAACTTTTACATTTTTCAGGCAACAGAAACAGTGTGTCTACATGACTCCAAGCAGATCATCCATATGTCATGTTGATTCATTATGTTGCGCACAGACTAGAGCTGGGTGTTTTGTCAGCCATAAAAACAACAACGACCTCACAACAGTGAAAAATATGCTTCACAAAATTCATAAAAATTATCATTACTCTCCCAAAGCTCTCCGTGAATTAAAAGAAATCGCAGATGTAATGGAGGAGAAGCTGATCAAGTCTGAGTGGCACTCGCTGGATGCCACATCTTCGCAAAACACAGTTTGGCTTGGACGAATTGAATGTTTTGATGGAACATTTCAGGCCAGCTTTGGAGAGGATGGGATGTGATCCAGCACTAGCAAGGAGACAATGGATACAGGTGAACGGTCACATTGGTAATCAATATCTCCATGGAGCTGATCGTTCTACCAAATATATTCCTGCTATCAATACTCTCTCCAACAAAAGCGATTCCCCAATATCTTAATGGTCATTGAGATTGCCCTGGTACTTCCAATGTTTTAATGATCATTGTTGATGTTTTATGGCCACTTTTGTACACAAGGTAGGCTAAATGGGCCAAGTGACTTCCAAAGCTAATGAGACAAAGTCAAAGATGAAATAACCTTCAGATATGCCCTGATTCGAATACAGGTGGTAGTGATCTGTGGTCCAGCACGCTACCGTTAGACCTCGGAGGCGCCCCCTTAATGATCATTGAGATTGCCCTGGTACTTCCAATGTCTTAATGATCATTGAGATTGCCCTGGTACTTCGAAAGTCTTCTGCTAATTGTGAACGAGGATTCTCCACTGTTAAACATATAAAAACTGATTGGCGTGGTACAATGAAAACTGACACACTTGACGAGCTATTGCTGATAACAATGGACGGACCTGATATTGATAAGTATGAAACAGCATCAGCTCTTCACAAATGGTGGACAACAGGTGTGCGATCCAGACGTCTACAATTCTAAGAGCATTATCCAGAGTCTGATGGTCAAGATCCCCTTCTGAACTTTCTCATAGCTGCCGAGAATGATCAGTAATATTTGATATTTAATTACTTGAATATTATGGCTTGTACACACAAGTTCAACGTAATACTTGGAAATCATTCAACTATCACAATCTCTATGCTTGATGATTATACTTTGTTCAGAATGTGTACGTGATACAGATTTATTTTTACACAGATTTTTGCATTTGTATTGTTTAATTTGTGCTAGTCTATGAGGCAGCATTAATAAAGTTTTCTGATGCATCTAGTCATGAGTTGTGAGTATTTGGAATATCACCAATACAAAACAAATTCAAACTTTTGGACAAGTGATTTTTTTTTACGGACAAGCAAAAATGAAGTGTGACTTGTACATGACAAGTGGCCAAAACAATTAATGTCGAGCCCTGTTGTTGGGTTTGCTAAGTGTCAATGATGTCTAATTTAAGATGTTATTAAAAGGCCTTTTCATTGTATAAAATGAATTACTTTAAAATTAAGGGACAGAGAGATAATTATTAATGTATATTACTAATTGGAATATCAGTGAGTTTGAATGATTCAAGTATTTGTTTAGATGTTGAAAAATAGAATCTCAGTTTAATAGTTGAGTTAAAACCAGTTTTATTCATAGTTTCTTAAAACCTTCGAATACAAAATTCATTTTCAAATGATGTAATTTACATTATTTTCAGTTATGTTGGCAGTGCATTAAAGCTATTCATTCTGTGATCAGTTTATAAACCTTGGATACAGAGACTATCATCAGTTTCTTACTGAACTCCATAAGTGATAATGAAAGAAAAATACTCTAGTGAGAATGCAGTGACAATTAAATTTGTTTAAATACTGATAATGAAGATCATATACTGACCCCAATTTTGATTCTAATATATGCATTGAACTATAGTAAGTGCATGGTTATTAAGCATTGTTTGTTATACTGTCATATATTTATAGTCATACATCTATCATAGATTTATTTTGTAGACGTGGATTTGTGACATTTACTGATGTTGAAACTGCTGAACATGTGTTGTCTATTGAATCAGATGATTTATATCTTGATGGCAGGTAACATGTCTATATTAAAGTTCAAGCTAGTAAATATAAACTTCTTTGTTGTATCCAAAATTATTTTATGAGAATAACAATTGTATTTCTGTCTTCTCTTCGTTGATTCTCAAACCTTAGACTTTGCTTGATGTACTTTATCTCTTATTTGAGTAGATATTTGGAAGTAAAACCTGCAACCTGGAAGAAATTTAATCGACTTGATGAAAAACAGGAAAATGTAATAAAAGTAGGTTTTGTTAAAGTTTGTAGGATTTAAAATACTCTTAAATATCAGAAATTTGGATTTACTACACATTTTCTTGTGCACAATGTTTACTTAGTGTATTTTATGTTGTGTTAATATTTCTAGTTTTTCTGATCACAAGATTATAATCTGTATCAATTAAGATGACTATAAATACCTAGTGAAAATGTTTTTCTTTCAAGTGAACTGGATCACTAGGCTACCACCGCATCAAATAGAGTGTCAGTAAATAAAAATAACCTGTTATAATTTTATTATGATTTTGTTGCTAAGAACACCATTTGACAGATTGTATTGTCATGTCATAATATGTGGCATCATACAGGGTTTAATTATTACCCCCTTGATTTTATAATGTACACATACACCCTCTTGGAATTATTGCATAACAATGTGGCATTATGCTGATGACACACAGCTATATATAATATATATAATATTAGATTTGATGTCAGGATCCAATGATATATATATATATATATCACTGGATCCTGACATCAAATCTAATATTCTCTTTGATAATATGGAACATTATATTTAACTATGGATGACTCAAAATGTTCTAAAATTTAATACTACCCATTACACATTGGTTAATCTTGCTTTATTTCTGATGGATCAGTAAACAAATCTAAGGGTAGCTTTTGACATGTCATATCAGTGTGCTGAGCTGCTTACTATCATCTTAAAACATCTGACTGAAACCATTACTGACCAGTATGCTTTATAAATATAAACTACTCGGAGTATGTAATCCAAGTAGGTACTCAGAGTATCTACTCATGGTAAAAAATATTAGGCAAAAAAAAGAGAATTGGAATTGATAAATTTGAGGTGGAATTGGAATTGACCAAATGGAATTGATTGGAATTGACAAAATGGAATTTAACCCACGTGTTTGCTGTACAGTGCTTTGGGATTAATGTAAATTTAAACAAAATGTAGTGTCTGTGCTTAGCAAAGTGGGGTGGACATCTGTGTGCAGCCTTACTGCTTCTTACAGCTAAGATAGTTTTGGTATTACAAATAAGACTGGGCCTAATTACCCATTAGAATGAATTGTTATTAAACCACTGTATGGTTTAACTTATTTCTGTATATTTCCAGTATGGAAAGCAAGCAGTTCGAAGACAGGAATAATGTTAATAACAATATTTTTGGTTCCTTCTTTATGATACTTTTATTTCAGCATCAGATGATTCCTGCACAAGATGATGGTTGTATATGTCTTATTGATGCTCTCAGCGATGATGTGATGTTGGAAGTGTTCGCTTTTTTAACACTAAAAGAACTTTTACTGTGTGAACGGGGTAAGATGGACTTAATCTGTAGTGAAATATGCAATAGCTTACTGCATCTAGGCTTTACTAAATGTACAAATATATTTGAAATCTTTGTGTGTTTCATATTTTCAGTGTGCAGAAGATGGAAGGAATTGTGTTCCAGACAATTGCAGCAAATGAAGCATTTGTCTTTTAATTTCCTGAAAACTCGATTCATTACTGGTGAGTAATATTTAATCCAGTTATTTTTATCTTGTTTCTGGGTGAGATTTGCAAAGGGTCAAAACTTCCTGTTCTGTCTCAAATTCATTCCTGTTTCATACTGATCAGCTGGTGCTGAAGTTGGAGAAGTAGTTTTAGCCATTCATCATATTATAAATGAAAAACAGCCTACAGTCAGACATGTTTAGATAATATATACACATATAGTGACCCTAGAAATACCCAGCTGCTTTCTATTTCATTATTTTATATTATACATTTACATTGAAAGATGTACTTAACTGAAAACTTTGCACCTTTTTATTGACTTAGATTCACTCACTGGCCACCTATTTCTAGTGAATGTTTGCCCTCACTTGTTTTGACTTCGCTTCATTACCTTTGGAGGTTGCTCGGCCTATTTAGCCTACCATGTGCACAAAGGTGGCTGTAAAACACCAATTATCATCATCATCATCATCCCTTCACATGTTAATATATTGAAGTAGTTTTCATGCCATAATTTCAAACTTTCAAATTACAGTTAAGATGTTGGTTTTAACATCTATCTACTGAACAGACTAATCTATGTAAATAATGGTTGTAGAAATTTATTGTTTCTAAAGTAATATTTAAGAACAGATGTGATAACTAAGAGTTGTTAATAAATTTACCTTGTTAGCTAATTAATTTATTCATCTTCTAACATGGGCATATAAACACTCAGGCATCATGACTTTTCAGGTGGTTTTTTTTTGGATGTTTGTCACACAGTGACTTAAAAATTAAAGAAATACAATGTGGCTCAGCTATGACGTGGACCAGTATAACACAAATTGAGCTATAACAAGGTCAGACCTTGGACCCCATTTTGTGGGATCAATGATATTGAATTTTCCAAGAAATGGCATGAAATCCACTACTGACTGATAACATTTTTCAAAAATAATTTGAACACGTTTTCACAGTTTGTAATTGACACAAAAAAACAACAACCCAGCCAGCAGCCACAAATTAACCCATTTATGTCAATACTAGATGTTAGCAGGAATTGTGAATATTTCAATTAAAGTTGATTGCTTTCTAGGTGATAATGAGTAGATTTATTGATCCATATCTTAATTACACACCATCTTGGCTCAATCAGGCAAACAAATAGCCCAGTAACAACCCTCATCTATTGTGTAACTCCACCCACTAAATAAGTTTGATTCTTTTTTTAATTCACAGCTATTGCCTGTATTTATTGCAATTAGGAATCATATTTTGTGTATAAAAGACATCTGTTTTAACCATATTATATCATATCTCAAATGATGTTCTCATTACAAAAGCAGATACACAAACAAATACATTTTCATGGAAATTTATTTGTGCACATGCACCTATGAACATTCATTTATTCTTCCATATATTCACTACCATCATCTGAAAAACATGCACTATTTCTGGCTGATAAATATCACCAATCAAACTTTGTTGTTCCTTTTTTTACAATTTTGCAGAAAATTTAATTTTTTCACACAAACAATGGGATAATATTTATGTTTAAGTCAACAAATGATGAAACAATTACTGGGATCATCTGTGAAATAAACGGTTGTGTGTAATCTTCAGAGATGGTGCAGAATGAGCTGAATACATGGACTCCTGAACATTCCCCCCCCTCCCCATGGTAATGATCACAGTTGATTGGTATCAATTCATGGTTCACCTATAACACAGCCAGCATCTTATGGACCCCAACATCGATGTTAAAGTGGAACCATACTGTATTACACTTTACTGTCCAGGAATGAATCATTATGATGTTTTGTTCTTGTGCCAGAACCTTTTCACCAACTGGTAACACAAATACATGCAGATAAATACTTGCAAAAGTTTTAGAGTATCTGATCAACTTAACATTGTTTACTAAAAATAATAACAACAATAAAAGTGCTCTTATCACCCAGATCTTGGGATTAAATATTGCTTGTATTGCAGGATATTTCATCCATCAGCAAAAGGTTTGTGTGTGATTATTTCATCACCTTAGGCAACTGTATTGATTTCTAAACAACAGATTCCTGTGGTCTGGCGCACTAAGGAGTTTATTTTTGAATAACCCACTGAAAATAGAGAATCACTAGAGAGTTATCTCTGAGCTGTATATTCTAAATGTGATCAATGCATAGTCTAACCAATCATTTGTTTGTTCTAATTAACTCATGAAAATATATTCTAATAGACAATAATTTGGCTAGTTTTCAAAACACTCAATCTCATTAGAATGTGCAGGAGATACATCCCACTCCAGTAACAACCTGATTCATTCGGATATTTTCACTCAACAAAATTTGTTTATTTTTGTCATTTTAATCACCACTTGGCTTTGTGAGAATAACTACTGAATTGTGTCGAGGTCTTTTGTGTACACTCAACAGTGACCCAATAACCCTTCATTCTTATGTCCAGTTGTGCCTATCCACGGTCTATGGCATGTCAGACTCTCAGGGTGTTGTCCTGTAGAAAATAACCCATTTATTTTGGAGATATTGTTTAGTGTCCAAAACTCTTTTCTGTTCAAGTCATCATAATACCAGTAGTTGTTTTTATCTGAGGATCTAAACAATTATGAAAGGAATAGAATTTGTTTATATGCCATCAAGCTTTTAACTAGCAAGTTATGTAGTCATCCAGATGACAGTTGGAATTGTTTTTATTAAACAGATACTATACAAGGCAATGCATTTTCAAACCTGCACTGACAGTTTTTTAATACAAATTAATATGTTGAATTCACCATTTCATTTTATTGATAAAAACTTGTATACCATCATTTAACAGTGATAAAACTATAGATAATTGAGGATAAAAAAGTCACAGGAATAATTAATCTAAGTGTTCAATATCATAGAATATAGTTGATGATAGGTTAGGCCATTGTTTTTGGAATGCTCGTTTTACTGGAAATTTTCCTTCCAAACATTAGGGTCGGTCGGGACAAAAAGAAAATAAATCACTGAAAACATAGTTGGTCGGAAAAAATTGACACAAAGTTTCTGAAAGATTCAGTACCCAACCATTTACGAATGCTCCATGACACATATTCTGGATTACTCTGGTTTTATGTTTTATTTTTACATTGATATTTAAATTCAGTTTGACAATGATATCCACAGCGTGTTTTCCTCAATGATCCACGACAAGATTTTCTATAATATATTCTTCTTTTATTTGGGATTTCATAATCTCTCCAATAGTTTAGCGTTTTTGAGACTTTATAATTTTATTTTGATCGTGAATCATCAGCGAAAAATAAACAATAGACATATCACTGTCAGCCTAATCCAAGATGCTGACAGGTCAGTTCCACTTTGAAATCATTTCAATTATTTCTGTAGTAAATCGATCTTCAAACCTAGAAATGTTGTAAATTTAAACTAATTATAACTTCCCACTCATCAAGAAACACATAAATAGTTCGAACTTTGCGGAGATCTGCTTAAAATCGCAATAGAAAATATCGCTGTGGTAAGGCTACTGTACACATTTTTTAAATCAGTGATAGCCTTATCATGGCGATATTTTTTATTGTAAAACAAGTATTCAAAAAACAATGGCCTTAGCACTCATAGTGTGAAGACCTTAGTACAATTAATAATAATAACAATATTTTAGTTTTAAAATAATGAGCTGGATAGTACAGTTAAAATATTTACAGAATAGAAATTATTTTATCTTGAATTTAACTAAAATAATAAGTGGCCCATCTTATTGATATATTCTGGTAGTAAGTTTAAGATTTTTAAAGCCAAGATGTTTATCACATAATTGCAAATAATTGCTGTAAATATTTTTGTCTTTGATTAAATTGAGAATTTATGCTTATATTTCAATAAAGAATTGTATTTACACAAATACAACATGTGATTTCAGTGGATGTAACCATGTTTGTTGTTATTTTACTTGTAACAGGATTTAAACCGAGACATTTTGATAACCTTTTGAAGCGTGTTTCTCCCACAATCCAGTCAATAGATTTGTCTATGATGCACACATGTCTTGGTAATGATGCAGTTAAAACAATAGGTATGTATAAATATTATTATGTTAAAGATGCAACAAAGAGCTCTTACCTTTCTGCTAAAAAGTATGTAGACATAATGTTTTATTTAAAATGATGATTCCTTTACTCAAGTGAATACAATTCACTTTGTTGTCATCATAACAGCAAGCCACTGTCCACATCTTCATAGTTTGAATTTGTCAGGTTTGATGATTACAAACTCTGTACTACAACACCTTGCCAACAGCTGTCAACTACAGGTAATTTTAATTGACATATTCAAGTACTGCGAGCAGGTTTGGCAGGTTGGTCATTTATTCCATTTGGTTTATTCTGTGTTTATATAAATAGGTTTCTTCCAATCAGTGGAAGAAGATGGAAGAAACTGCAATAACTTGTAATGATTGTATGAAATCTGTTTACTAAAGGGTAACTCCACCCATGAAGTTATTAAGCATTTTTATTATGAAACATACTCTATACTGTAAATAACATGTCACTAAATGGTTTCACTGGTACATAATCAAACACAATTTTTGTTGAAAAGATGTAATTTTTTAATATTAACCCCATTTTTCAGATTATCAAGATGAACCAGTGTTGTAAAATAAGTGACAAGGGGTAAGTTATAAAATGAAAGTGTTATCATACTACAAATTAAATGCTTTTTGTTGCTATATGCCATTGCACACAAACATGCATGCATGTACACACACATACAGAGATGCTTGCATTTCCATGTACATAAGTATGTGTATGTGTAAGAGAGAGAGAGAGAGAGATTAGTTTTTCTCAGTGCCTTTTTACATTTAATATTTGGTATTTTTGATCATTTCTTAATTTTATATTTTTAGCTTGTGGTCAATATTTACAAAATGTCATCAGCTTAAACAGATTGATGTTGAAGAAAATGGACTCATCACTGGAAAGGTGAACAATTATTTGTAGTATTTTATTCAGTTCTAATTAATGATAAAACTTTTGATATTTGAATATTTTGACTTCTGTTAATGTAAATCCTTATATATTGTAGAGTTTCCGTGTAGCAGGAGGCCAGTTGGAGAAGTTGTCACTTGCCAGATGTACACAGGTAAAATATACTAAATAGTGCTCAGTTGTCTGTTGCTTTTATCTACAGTGGAAATTGCATAACAATTAAAGTTAAGAGAACTGATTAAATATCATTTATATCTTTGTTCCAGTTACAAGATTCTGCAATGAGTCATCTATTATCAAGATGTAAACAACTGAAGGCTATTAATTTAAGTTACTGTACTCAATTATCAGTTCATGGGATAGCTTGTGTATCACAGGTAAAGTTTGTTTGGTCAAATAGTTTTAGGACATTAACAAGATCACATCTATATATCACATACCATAGAAGTATAGTATATATATATATATATATATATTTATATATATATATATTTTTTTTTTTGATATATAGTACCTGGCTATGTCACTTACAGGTGTTTCTTCCTTCTTTTCAATTCATTATCTTTGGAGATTGCTTGGTCCATTTGCCTTGTCATGTTAAAAAAAGTAGCTGTAAAAGTGCAACATTTAAACATGCATTTTGTTCTATATCTGTGGGTTTTTCTGTGTTCGAATACATCCCCTTGCAATATTTAATTAATTGCAATGACAGTTGTTTTTATCATAGAGTCAGCCACCTTCAATGCTGTGAGCTAAGAAATTTATCTTTTAAGTGCCTAATAATAGAAATCTTTTTGTGTTTGAAGTCATCTTTACCATTTGAATGCAGTAGATCTTGTTTAATGTAAATTATGAACTGCATCTAATTTGTATTTAAAATATTGAAATGAAACCTTGTCTGAGGCTGAGCTGAGTTAGATGGATTAGAACGATATTGATACGGTCTATGAGTGGTATTTATTATTACATATAGTTTTAATATTTTCATCACAGATTATCTCCACATCATAGAACAAAAATTAATGCATGATTAACAGTTCTGGGGGTTTTGTTTGTTCAGGATCCATGGTTTTTTAAAGACTATACCACAATCTGGTTTCAGCTTTAATTTAAAAATAACAGTATATTTCAGGCTGGATCAATATATAAGGAGGATCAATTCAAAATAACATATCCAAGCTGGTGTACTTCTGAGAAGTAAATTCTTTAATGTCCTAGATACTGTCATGATTTGGCTTCAGCAGATTTTTCTGAGGTAGATTCCAATAAATATTTGTTATTATTTTTCAAGTTTCTTACTTAGTAGCTGCCTATTGCAGTTAGTAAGTATTGGATATGTTTGATCTTGTACAGAGAGTCTGTTAAACCATGTCAAAATAGAGATCATATTTGAACCACTACCACCCGAGTTCAAATCTCGGCGTGGGCATATCTGAAGGGTGTTTCATCTTTGACTTCGCTTCATTACCTCTGGAGGTTGCTCAGCCTATTTAGCCTAACATGTGCACAAAAGCGGCCATAAACACCAATCATCATCGTCGTCACTAGAATAATCATAGCGATAATTTGTTCACAAAAACATTACTAATCAAGATTTGCTGCTTCTTAAACTTTTTTTTTAAAAGTTGATCATCTTTAGCCAAGAATTTATTTCAGATTGTCATCTAATCAGATAAACTTGATTGAAAAGTGTCTTCCATTATTATCTTTAAGATTTATATGGTTTCAATGAATCTTAGTCAGTTATGTTTTGTCTATAGTTTCATGAGCTGGAAGTTCTACATATCTCTGGATCACATGGCTCAGGTTTGTAACTGTTATTTTATTAGTCTGTTCGTGTTATTTTTGTCCCGTTTTATCACTCAACTCGGTGATTATTGTTATTATTTGCGTTGGCGTATTTTCTCATTCTGACGCACACAAATCCTTTACTGAATTTCATTTTTACAACAATCACCATTGTCTGTTACAGTAACAATGTTAGAGCTAAAACACCTTAACAAGCTTCGAGAACTTCATCTAGCAGGTAACTACACAGTTACTGAAGACTTCTTATCATTAGTCGGACTTTATTGTCCAAACCTCAGGTAACTTACTTATTTTTATCATCAGAATAATGTAATCTTTTTAGTTGTATGTAAGGTGTGTGTGTATATTATAATTGATAAATTATAAAATAGTGTCAGAAGTCTTTGTAAGGAAGGTCATATAAGGACAGTAATTAAATCACTACCAGTAACTAGGTAGTTTCTGCTTTGGGAACATATTAAAAATTGAGTTAAAATAAATGGATATTATATATATATATATATATATATATAAACACACACACACTTCATTTATTTTATCCTTACAGATTTCTAGATATCAGTGATACAGATTTGCATCTTGACCATGTTAAGAATCTGTGTGAATGTATCCAATTAAAAACATTAAAGGCAAATAATCTCACTGTAAACAAGGTAACAATTACATTATTTAAAACAAAACTACTGAGTTTTTCAAATGTAATGTTTTCAGATCTTAATTAGCTTGTTTATTTATGAATAAAAAGGAACAGTTGTTTATAAAATAGATGATTGACTTAGCCAAGAATACGTTTGTGGAAGAACATAACTGAACACAATTTTATTAGAATTTCTGATAACTAATATCCATTGGGAATTTGAAATTAAATTGATTCCATTAACTAAAGTATCTTCTTTCGTTGTCTATGTTTTTGAAAATATGTCTTATGTGAAACAGTAATTATTGGACTTCAGACTTTTCCATTTACCAGTTATGAAATGTGAAATGGAGCAACTAGCGCAGTTATTCTGTTTAGTTGAATTTACTTATAACATGTTTAATCTACAATAATGTGTTTCAGATTGGTCACGATCTGATTATGGAAGGAAGCTTGTTAAGAGTTATACACTTGCGTGGATGTCAAGGTCTTACAGCTGCTGGTGAGAACAGAAGTGCTTGTTTTTTTTCTGAAAACTGATAATTAAATGACACAAATGGATGTGGTTCCTTGTTAAGTTACAGTAGCATTTTCTAGCTCTTTGTTTTACCTGTTGGAATTAACCTGTTCGAGCTCAGCTTCGAGGATGCTCTTTTAACGCAATGAACTGTGCTATAAACCCCAAGCTCATTGTTTGAATCTAAGTGATACCTGGGTCTGTGAGGGCGTTTCCCCAATACATAGCACCTCAGGAGTTATCAGGGCCAAGGCTAAACAAAGCACTTACTCACTCACTCACTCACTCACTCAGCTTACTTCAGTTCAGATAAGCTGCTTGCTATAGTGATTTGTTTATATATATATAGTCTAATGATTGCTTCATACATTGATACATTGACTAACCCATTGACTAATCTCCTTTATTTAAAAGATTCTCCTTTATTTCCTCCTTTTTTTAACAAATCTCCTTTTGGGTAAAAAAAGGAGATTGTCTGCTTTTATATTAGCTTATTTTATCACAATTGAGTGTGTAATTGTATTCAGGTGACTTTTATATTTTCAAACTGAGCTCCTTCTCCAATAAAACGCTGGTTTATTAAGGTGTATTATCTATTTTCCGATTCAAGTCTCTATACAGCTCTTCGTCTATTACTATGGTGTAACAAGATAGGTCTCCACCAGTCCTTAGGTTTAAAAAAAGGGTAGGCAGGGCTGAAGTATAATAACAGCCTTCAAGATTAGCATCCTTACACATGCCAGCTATATCTTTAGTCTTATCCACGATTGTGACAGATAGATGGCCAGTACCCAAGGGGATCAGAGCAACATTAAACCATATGCTACTGGTCCTCCACCTGTATGTATTCTAGATAAGGCTAAATATAAGGGTTGCGGTATCCCCATTCATGTTGAATTTGCATTGAAGAAATAGAAAGGGGGAGGGATATAAAAGATTGTACATTTTGGCAAAGAAAGTTAGAAATGATCACAAAATAAAAGGGCCATGCCCATTGTTTTTATTTTTGGAAGAAAAACATTTGGAAACCCTTCGACATGGCTCCTAATACATGATTTATTGTAGGTAATATATATCTATGACTTGATGAATTCACCATCGGGGAAAAAGGTGTAAGCAAATACAATCCTTCATGAGAAGAAGATACTGATCCCAGTGGTGACAAATATAAGGACTGGTATTGTGCTGGATCAAGCATCTTTAAAACAAGATGCAAGAGGTGTATCTGTGAATTTTCTGTTACCTCCATGAGCAAAACAGGACTGCGACAACATGCGGGCAATGGCAAACAGACAGACTGCAGAAAGTGTGTTTAGCAGCAAGGATGATGTGAAAAAAACTGAATTAAAATGGAAATTGGTCGTGGCAGACAACAATATACCATTCAGATTTTCTGATTCATTTTCAAAACTTCTATCAGAACTTTGCCCTGAATCCAAGATTGCAATTTTTTTCTCATTTTGTAGAACAAAAACATCTTACTTTATAAGACTTTGATGAGACATTCAATGGGGAACTGAAAGTGGAACTCGGAGGAACATTTGTGTTGTTAGGCTTGAATGAGAGTAATGATACGATTGATGATAAACAGTTAGAAATTCATGTCAGGTAATAAAAATGAAAGCAAATGTGAAGTAGTGATGGATTTTCTTGAGCATACATATATTGCCCACCAAAATGCCAAGGAAATTACATATCACATAGTAAAACTCTCAACAAATTTGGTATTAAGTTGGAGCAAGTGATGGATATAATGACACATAGTCCAAATGTAATGAAAGGCAACAAAAGGGTGTATTCAAGGACCTGAAGGACATGATTCCAACATTACTGGATTTGGGATGGTTTAGTTTGCATCATGTTATGAATGCAATACAGGCATGTGTCATGGAAATGCCAAGAGCAGTTGACTTTGCTAATTATGTCTACTGTTATTTTGAGAATAGTAATAGTAGCACACACAGAGCAGACTACAAGGATGTACAAAAAGAAGAAAAACTCCCACCACACGATAAAAGCAATGACTTTCTTTGTCCTGTAGCCCCTCATTTCCTGTACTTTGAGTCAGTGTGCCAAGGATTGCTGGAACAGGAGAAGGGACTGAAAAACCAAAAATTATGTAATGTTGACTCTAGAATTAATCTAAGGTCACTTGTTTTTTTCTCTCACAAATTTCATCCCTTCCTCAAACTCATCCCCACGGCTGTGTTGTGGCCATAAATAAAGCCTACGATTTTATCTCCTTAATTTTAATTTCAAGTCTGTGGACACACTGTAACCAAACAATACCAAGTTCATCTCAGAAACCATTTAGCAACTTTATTTATTTTGTTTCTGGCTAAAGAAGTACTGGAAATTTGACAAAATTCATTTTAACTGTTTATAACTAAATTTGATTACATTTGCTTATTTACATTAAAATTTGAATATTAATGTTGGTTAATATTAGTTTAAATTAATACTAAATGCATCTTTATCTTTTTATTCATGTAGATATCCTTTACATAGTTACTGTTGCTCAGGACCTTGAAGAACTTGACATATGCTATACAGGCTTAAGTGTTGCTGCTTTGCAAATCTTCGAAAACCTTCAGAAGTCAGAACCAGAAAGAAAAATTACTCTACTTGCCTATGGTCAGTCGTATTTGAAAACCTGTTTGGTTATTTGCTTTTTTTCTTATAAATGGAATTGTTTGGTGGGAGTATTACTTGTTTATATTACATTTGGCTCAGTATCACTAGAGCTTGGTAGGACAATTTGGAGAAAAAAATATGATAGACTGAGCATATGTTTGTAGAAACAACACCACAGCAGTTCGTGATGCTTTAGTAAATCATATAGACTGTTAGTTTCTTATACAACTGTGATATTGTTCATCTATGCACATCACTGAATATACATATATTATAATTTCACAAAAGTTAATAGTTCCAAGGTTTTTTTAATGACAGCTTCATATTTAAGGACTGTATTTAATATGTTTTGATTAGATGTAATTTTCTATACCTTTTTTTAAACTTTATAAAAGCTACTGATACATAATTATTTTAATGTCAGATGATACTGATTTAGATGATTTTACTTCTGATGATGAAGAAGACAGTGGTGAGTTATGAATTTCTCACATGTTTAATATCTACGTAAAGCTGTGAATCATTCTCGAGTTCATTAACTGAATTTTGTTTAATTTCCTATGTTTATTGTTATCTAATAAATGTACAGATATATGGTTTATTTATATATTTTTCAGTAAGACACTGTATTATCCTGGTAATAATCAACATGATTTTTATAACTTATTTTAGCTGATTTAGGGAATGCACAAAGCTATTTGGATGGAGATGATCCTTTGTTTGCTGAACAGTTTGAGCTCTCGTGATTTACTTATGATTTATATGGAACAATATTAGGTGCTGCTTGTATATGTACAAGAACTGATAACAAAAGACAGAACATCATCTGGTGAATAACATAATTTATTGATATATGTATATATTTTATATATATATATATATATATATATATATATATATATATATATATATATATCACACACACACAGACATAATATACTTAAATAATTAAATACAAATGTTTTATGTCAAGCACAAATGTAAATAAAATTACATTCATATGTAAATGTATTTAAATCCAAATACTTTTAATATTTTCAAATGGAAATACACCCCCCTCACATTTAATTATAAAAGCTAAAATGGTCTTTAATGGTTCTTAATATAATTACATGCTGTAACGAGTTGTTCTATGTTGGTTATGATGTTTGTATTTTGCCCTTTAAATTAAACTTAGTAATTCTATGTTAACATTACTATTGTACTGTTATGTTATTCAGTGTCTAGCTTCAGCTTGAAACCTAAGAAGTAATTAATTAAGATTTTGTTATTTGATACTATTAAGCTGAAATATTACAATAATAATTGTGGTATGTTTATATATATATATATATATATATATATATATATATAAAGATTTTATTGTTTGATACTGTTAGACTAAAAATATTACAATTTCAATTGTTGTGTGTGTGTGTGTGTGAAGATGGGTCAAGTACATGGGAAATACTAAAACTTAAATGAAAGTATATTGAACTTTAAGCTTTAAAGTTTCTTGTTTAATAAAGGCTCTAGATTTTTTTAATTATTAGTTCTCATTAGAATATTAATCTAGCAGTTTGATTTTTAAGGTATTTTTCTCTTAATATTTCTTGCACTGAAATTTTATTATCTCACTCTTACACAAACATGCACACACGTGTGCTTGCACAATAAAATAAAATACAAAAGGATCCCTGGAAATGATCTGCTGACTGTCAGTATGATATAACTAGCTTATTTGTGCCAGGTAGACATTATTCTAACATTTATCTATCTGTAACAATTTAGTGATAAATAATATGATTTTCACAAAACTAAGTCTTCTCTGTATGATGAAACTAGTGAAGTTTACTTACTTTCTTACTAAAGCAATTAAAAGTCCAGGCATTAGTCTGTGAAAAGGAATTGATGGAGAGCTAAGGAAAACACCTTAACATTTCCATTTTGACAATTTGCAGAAACATATTATATTGTCACAGATGAGAACATTTCTTAAAAGTCTGTGTATATTAAATAATTCAAAACCCAATAAAATTTATCTTTTATGGTAGTTTGTGTTATTTTGTTCAAAATTTTAATCTGACTCTGTCACACAGTGTCTAAGTCGGAGTAAATAAACCATATTGTTGAAATAGTTATTATTATTATATTTATATAGCACTCTTTTCATAAACTATATCATGTTCAAAAGTTCTTTACAATACAAGACATATAAACGTAAAATCTTAAAATGACATGGAATAATATATATTAAATGTAAAATAAAATATTACAATATAGTGATGATTAATTGTTTTTACATAAAAGTATGATTTAAAAAAAAGACAAATAAAATAAAATAAACTTAATGAACTAAATTAAATTGTTATAATATACTGATATAACAATATATCAAACTGCTATTAACTAGAAGATAAAAATAGAATATAAACATGTCATATATACACATTATTAACAATGACTAGATTTGTTCAATGGCTATAGTGAACTAGAAAATAATGTTTTAAAGTTTTTTTAAAGTCTCTGTTGTCTTAGATTTTCTAATATCGGCAGGCAGTGCATTCCAGAGACTGGGTGCTGCAGAAGTAAACCATCTGTTGCCATATGCTGTGGTCCGCATCTTAGGTACTACCAATAGTTGTGTATTCTGGGATCTTAGAGTCCTGCCTGGTGTATACATCTGTAACATGTCTCTCAAATACACAGGAGATCGATCGTGCAATGCCTTATGCGTGTGGACCAGAAGCTTAAACTGAGCACGGTATTTTACTGGCAGCCAATGGAGTTTCTTTAACACAGGTGTGATATGATTATGCCAAGCAGTTCTAGTCACAGTGCGAGCTGTCGTGTTCTGTACACGTTGCAGCTTACTGATCATGGTATCTGGTAGTCCATGGATGAGCGCATTACAATAGTCCAGTCTCGACATTACAAGCCCATGCACCAATGACTTAATAGCATCGTTAGATAGGTAACATGACACCTAGATTACGCACACATATTGTGGATGTTATTCAAATTAATTAAAAAGAATTTAGTCAGTGTATTCCATTATGACATTTACAAGGAACATTTCTTGCAAGATGTATTGTATTGCATTTACTTTGACATGTAGTTGCATGAGTTTGCTTAACCTTAACATTGATTTCATATGAATATACACTGCATCACCGGATGGGGGGGGGGGAGCACTATGGTCTGAAGGCAAAACAATAATATTTATCTTTTTGGGATACAAGAATTTGCATGAAATTGTTTATTTTCCATTTACATATGCAAGAATACAATAGATATAATGCATTATTAGAACATAATATTGTCAATGGAGTTAAGATGTATCTTTCGGTTTTGATAAGGATCTCATATAATTTTGGACAGCAACCTAATATCCAAATCAATCTCTGCATCTTTTGTTAGAGCAGGTCGCTGAATTTGAATATGAAGAAAATATGGTTCAATTGTTTCTTGAAATGGCTAGGTGAAGAAACATTTGAGATATTACGCCACCTATTCCATATAAGAGGAAATTTATAGAGTGGCAAGTTTTCTGCCAAGGTGTAGTTACATCGCTTAATGTACATTTGATCGGGATATCTGGTGATTTTGGATCTGGATTTCATAATTAAACTAAGCAAGTTTTGTCAAAGGACATAGGTAATACATTAGATACATAGTCGGCCATAAAAAGTGTTACTTGGAATTCATATAGATAATTTAATTTCAAGTTACAAGTTTGTTTTTAATAGTGGTTCAGTGTGGCTGTTATAATTTGCTCCGTTTATTTGTATGGCTTTGTAGAAGTTCTGTTTTACTAATGGTTGAGGATTTAGCACCCCGAAGTTAAGATTCTATATTAGATGTGAAGATGAATTAGTGCTTAATACAGAGTTTTTAGACTGTTTACTTGTAGGATATTTTTAGATTGTTTAATCATGAAGAGGGCATACACAATCTTATTGATTTGAGTTGGGTGGCTTTTTAGATAGATAGATTTTATTTCAGGTAAAACACACATAGTGCGTACATTCATACATAGTTAACATAAAAGACTAGATTACAATATAAAATAGCATACTAAATGACTAGATTACAGTATTACAAACATTTGTCAATATAATATGAAAAATTCAATAGTTATGACAAATATATCAAGAATTACCCCACTGTTACCACATGCAGTTATGTCGCAACCATGTGTTCGTATTAATACAAGTAACAATATTATGTTTGGATGACAACAACCTTTTCCGAAATGTGAAGTATGCCTTACGCATCTGTGCTTCCTATGTACCAATTGCGTTGATTGCAAACATCTAGCTGGCGTTGTCGCGCCTACCACGTAGCCTAATAAATTACGAAACACATTGTTATACGCTACTCTCAATTTGGATATACTCGACATGGAGTAGTCACACCATAGTTCACAACAATAAAAAAAATTAACAATACGATTCAAGAAGATGGAGCTTCACTTTTTGCGTACAATATGCAAATTTACATAGAATAGAATTTGAGCTTACAGATATATGCATCTCAACATGCGACTGATATTTCAATCTTCATTAAAATTGTTATTGAGAACACCGCTATATTTTATGGAATTTGTGTACACAAGGCCAGTGTTATTCAGGCTTAATGAAGTTATTGCATGACGGTTTGTACGTTTTGGGAAGTATAGGCATGCACATAGATTTAACTGGATGGTATACTATATCGTATACAACACCATATTGTTGACATCAATACCTTTCTACATACCAGTGGCGGACGGGGCCAATAGACACATGTCGTCTGCATAAAAAAGGGATTTACACACATACTATTATAAATGTAACAACCAACTTCCGTATCAGCTAATAGTGTACTGAGGTCGTCTATATACAAATATAATAATTTTAGAGATAAAATTCCGCCTTGTCGGACACCATTACTGGTTTTAAAATACACCGAAGTTGACGTACCCCATTTTACACAAAACTCTTGTGAGTTGTATCAAATGCATAATAATCTAACAACCAACAGAGGAACTCCTGGTCTGGCAAGTTTTTCAAACAGTGACTAATAATTAATTCTATCAAAAGCACGAGAGGCATCACGAAAATACAGGACTGTTAAAGTATTGTACTGTCTATATAGTACTGGATGACATTTTTCAAAAGAATAAATACATATATCAGTAGTACGTTTGGATTTAAAGTCAGATTGATTACGACTAGACTCAATACATGTCTCTATATTATTTAAAAGCTCAAGTTCCAGTAACTTTGATGCAGCATGTGACCAACGTTATTGGTCTATAATTGTTCTTTTCAGGAAAGTACGTCATCTAGACGAAGGGCAATATATTTAGTAAATCTACCTTATACGACATAAATGTTTCTGTTGATGAAAAATATTAATTATCTCTTAGCTAGTTAATACATAACATTCTCGTTTAGTCTTCAATTCTATCATCATAAAACAAACCTTATGCCTAGAAACACCTTTTGCTGTAGAATATGATTTAAATAATAAGGTTGTTATCCCAAATCCTAGTTAAAACAAATATCAACTCACTATTCACGTCTTTAAGTTGACTAAATAGAGAACATATGGTTGTAGTCAGTGATATGTTCTAATGGGATCAGTTGTCTGGGAGGGTGGGAAACGGCGTTGTGGTAATAATAATAATAATAATTAATTGACTAATTTAAATAAGTGGGTTTAAATAACCTTACATAATATTTCTTTACTTGTTTCAAGTTTAATGTGAATTGGCGACTTATTCTACAGTCTTGGAGCTGAAGCTCGGAAGAATTTGTCCCCGTACATTGATTGCTGTGTGGATTTTTGGCACATTAAAAACTGAACAAGACTCAGCCGGCAGCAGCCTCAATGGCATATAGCTTTAGATTAGATAGAGTGGTGGTCTACCACTCAGTACTTTGAATGTGTGAAACAAGATCTTTTTAGCGATCTGAAACGCTCAGTTTATTCATTGTTTATAGAGTTAGTTATATATTTTATAATCCACTGATAAATAAGTTCGACACCCTATCCTCTGCTTTCGTCCGACTTTTCTTAGAAGATCTAAGCTTATAGGAGTACTAATTAAAGAGCTTCGGGTTTCAACGTAATGATTTTTGAACACGAGGGATCATGGCGACTATAATGATACTTTGAACACCTTTAATCTACTCTTCTACCAGCTCATCAACTGATCCCTCACATTCTCTGAGGTGTTGAAATTACTAAATCCTCCATAATGTTTTGAATATTTATGCCTCGATACCGTATATGATCTATATCCGTATGCAACCGTGTATGTCTATGTTTATGACGAACTGTACAGCCAAATGATTGCCTGGGGAATTTCCCTTGTGTTTACTGAGACAAGAGTCATATACAGAAGAAATTTCTACTATGATGGAGCTCGAGTTTCTAGAGATCGCCAAATCTAGTGCGTGGCCTCCTTTGTGAGTTGCACCATTTACAAGCTGAGTCAGTCCCTAGAAATTCAATAGGCTGCAAACCTTACGAGCTTCAACGTGGAAATTTAAATCACTTCAAACGCTTAAGTGATTAAATGAAATACTGTCCTGATACAAACATGGCTGTATTATGTTTCTGACATTTGCAGCATTAATAGTGATCAGCGCTTCATTGTCACAACAGGAAGACATTTGATCTAGTACATCACGACTGTCCAGCAATAGTCTCGGGAAAAGATCGATGGAAAATTTAGTTAATTTTTTTTCTGTGATGAATAATGATTTTGCACCTTATTGGAGTTGCTGCTTTCATATTAAAGGCATGAAGATCGGGTTATTTTTTTCAGATACTACAAAATCATAAATCTCGTTCAATAAATCTCAAAATGAATAGCATTAGCGTGTAACGAAGTAAAAGTACTTCGTTACTCTACTTGAGTAGTTTTTCAAGTAACTAGAAGTAACGAAGTAAGATTTCAACCAACTACTTTTATTTGCGATAAACCTAACGCTGCTTTTTACTTCGTTACTTTCAGTTACTTCGCGATATTTTCGTTACTTTTTTTAGTTGTAAGTTAGGTCGCCTGATGGCGCTCCATCCGGGGATATTTCATTTTAATCGCCAGGTGAATCCATATTGACAGGTTATTGATGTTTTACTGCCACTTTTGTGTACATGTCAGGCTAGATGGGCCGAGTGATCTCCAAAGGCAATGAAGCGAAGTAAAAAAAATGAAACACCCTTCAGATATGCCCACGCCGAGATTCATACTCAGATGATAGTGATCTGTGGTCCAATGCGATACCAACTAGATCACAGAGGCGCTCATCCATTTGACAGGTCGAGGGTTATTAATACTATCCAATCACAAGCGTATTCGCATTCCGGATTCAGTGCGATCAGTTTGAATTCTATAGTGTTTATAGGCCCGTTCTAAACATTTAACGGGGGTAAATTCGGAAATAGCAATCGGTTATTACAATTGCTATGTGGTGGTGTTGCTGTACTGTGGGCGGAACTTACTGTATCCAGATTATGCTAATTGGCTAGATTCCCATGTGGGTGCCATGGACTGTGTATATATATTTTGTATCATTAAAATTTACCCTCAAGGTATTTCGGCTCCATCTTTCCGTACTGCTCCCCTGTGAGTGGTGGGGGAGGAGTTTCCTCAACCACTCCAACATAGAAGCTGTGCTGATTAAGCGACAGCCTGGGGATTCTCCCAGATCAACAAAACAACAATTTACCAAGCCGACAACCTCTTAAACAACTCTTAACTCCGGCACAACACAACCTAACCGACACAGAAAAAACAGTCATTATAATACACAAAGTCACAGCCACGCCACACATAATAATATCCGTATTTAAAAAAGACCCATACATCTGGCAAAAGCCAAACAACACACAGTAAATCTTTTGTAAAAGTTCGGTACTGGTACGTCCGGGACCGGAACTTTACAAATCTATTTTCAGATACAGAAACTCTACGGAGAAAGACTTCACCATAGAGGCTGTGCCAAACAAGCGACAGCCTGGGGATACTCCCCGAACTACAAGCAAGCAATTCCTGACAGGCTGTGCCAAACAAGCGACAGCCTGGGGATACTCCCCGAACTACAACAAGCAATTCCTGACAGGCTGTGCCAAACAAGCGACAGCCTGGGGATATTCCCCGAACTACAAGCAAGCAACCCCTGACAGGCTGTGCCAAACAAGCGACAGCCTGGGATACTCCCCGAACTACAAGCAAGCAATTCCTGACAGGCTGTGCCAAACAAGCGACAGCCTGGGGATATTCCCCGAACTACAAGCAAGCAACCCCTGACAGGCTGTGCCAAACAAGCGACAGCCTGGGATATTCCCCGAACTACAAGCAAACAATTCCTGACAGGCTGTGCCAAACAAGCGACAGCCTGGGGATATTCCCCGAACTACAACAAGCAACCCCTGACAGGCTGTGCCAAACAAGCGACAGCCTGGGGATACTTCCCGAACTACAAGCAAGCAAGCAATTTACCAAAGTGAGCCCCGGTGGCCTAGCGATTAAGCACCCGGCACTTGGTGCCAACGGTCACAGGTTCGAACCCCGTAAGACGTCGAAACTTTTCCAGAGATTAATTTCTCGGCTCACAATATCGTGGGTGGATGACCACGTTAAATGGCGCTGCCGTCTTCACTGAATTATTTAATAAAGGGGTACATTAAAAATCCCCTGAGGACGTAAAACGCTCTGGCAGTGACCACCCTCAGGGTATCTCGGCTCCACCATTCCGTACTACTCCCCTGTGAGTGGTGGGGGAGGTGATTTCTCAACCACTCCAACATAGAGGCTGTGCCGAATAAGCGACAGCCTGGGGATTCTCCCCGTAAAATCAAACAATTTACCAAAGCTCTGGACCAGCTGGCTCCAGTAGAGCAATACCACCACATGACAGGAATAAGGTGGACAAAAGTTTGATTAGCAGACGAAAATATGGCGGACGAAACCCTGAATATGATGTTAAAAGCTCATGGCATAAACGATGATACAGCAATAATATTGGCCGACCAGTGATTTGTGACCGAGGAGGCCATTAGTGTTCTAACAATTGATGATATACCTTCATTAAAGATCAAACAGCTGGCACAAAGGAGGCTACTGGAAAACATGATAAATAAACTAGAAAAGGATAGCGCAGCGGATATGAAGGAGAAGGATATTAGAAGGGATACTGTGACGTTGGAATCAAGAAGAATGGATACCAGCGTGTTGGGGTCATCCATGGGTGATACAGGATCATAACATGTCACCGGCAGTCAAAATGCACCAGAGATATCCAGGACCAAGGATAATTACACCAGAACATCATCGTCGTTGTCCCTAGATGGTACAGTGAAGTAGCTGATCGTCACGGTGTCCTCGTCTACGGCGTCCTCGTCCACGGCATCCTCGTCTACGGCGTCCTCGTCCACGGCGTCCTCGTCCACGTCGTCCTCGTCCACGGCTACCACATCACAGCACCAAGTTACGATGCCAGGTACAGAGATCTGAGATCATTAGGTATCAATAATGACAATAACGTGTGTAATAGCATCAGGGGGCGGGGGGGATCTCAACCCTCTGGTATATCAGGGGAGGATCTCAACCCTCTGGTATATCAGGGGAGGCATCTCAATCCTCTGGTATATCAGGGGGGGGGGATCTCAATCCTCTGGTATATCTAGCAGATAACAAAAACTCAGACTATCTCGACTATTATTGATTATGTTCCATCCCTGTGCTATGAGTCCGAGGAACGAGTGTTATCCTCACAGGAGGGGTCAGAAATTGTGCTAAAAACGGGACCCCAAAATCTAGGCTAGAAATGGTAAACCAGATGGAGTGGACAGCAGCCAGCTGTCGTATTTTAGCAAAATTATTATTGGAGGGTAAGATAGGTGTGGATGGTGTAGCCCACTATTTATCATATACTGTCAAAATATCATGTCTGGATCAACGCTATGTTTATAGGCAATACCGCAGGGCTCAGACTAACTATAACTTCCCATGAAGAAGTGATGTTCCTGATCTTGTCAGTGTCCATCTTGTGCCCCGGAATGATAGAATTCCAGGTGGTGGCAAGTCAGAGAAAAAATTCATTTCAATCAAAACAAGCATCAGGCTCAGCTAGGTATAAAAAAAGCTTACCCATGCATTCTGTTTAATACAGAAGGGACATGCAAGTATGGTAGTAACTGCAGGTTCACCCACGAATTTAATAAATGTAAGGGACCACATCCGGGCTGTGAGCACCCGAAATAGGAATTATATCCCTCCAAACCTGAAACTGTGTCCCTAATGTGTGAAGTTTTTAGAAAATTAACAACAAGCTGTCAGATCTTCATTTATCAGTATGGGACAGGGAACTGAAAGGGGATATTGATCGGGAATATATTATAGATGGAATACAACATGGCTTTAAAATTGTGGATGATGAAGTTGTAAAAACACCTGTTGATATACCTAACCATGTCAGTTGCACAAAAGATGATAATAAGTACAAGGTAGAGCAGGTTTTACGTTCAGAGATTCTTAATGGTCGACTTGTTCCTGTCAAGAACAAACCAGGTATATGTAGCCCAATGGCGGCAATTGAAAAGTCCGATGGGACAGTGCGGGTTTTGCATGATGCATCCCGGCCCATGAACTTGGCATTAAATGACTATGCCACCGATAAGGTTAATGTAAAATACTAAGGTGTTAAAGATGCTAGATCTATTGATTTTATGGTACCACATTCTTATTGTTGTAAGATAGATTTAAAAATGGCGTACGGTTCGGTCGGCATAAGTCCATCACAGTATCATATGACAGTTGTAAAATGGAAATTTGAGGGTGAAAAGGATGTCACATATTTAATAAATACCAGACTGATGATGGGTGCTAGTAAATCGCCATCTGTGTTTCATAGGCTATCACAAACTGTCAAACGATTCATGGAAAATAGGGATATCAAATGGTTGCTTATTTGGATGATTATATAATAGTTGCAGATGATTATATAACATGTTTGCGGGGCCAGCACATCCTCATTAGATTACTCAGAGAGCTAGGGTTCTCTATTGCTTATAACAAGGTCGAGGGACCTACTCAAAAACTGATTTTCCTCGGTATAGAAATTGACACTATAAATATGACAGTTAGCTTTCCAGGAAAAAAGGTAACAGAATTGTTGCAGGTATTGTGACACGTTTCTTCGGGAAGCGGCGTGCTTCTCTCAAACAATTGCAAAGCTTATCAGGAAGATTAAACTAGGCGTCAAATGTTGTAACGTGTGGTAGAAGTTACCTACGAAATATTATTAACACTTTGGGTCCATTGCAAAAGCCTAACCACAAGGCGCGTTTAGCTAAAGAGATATTTGATGATATCAAGTGGTGGATCATGGTCTTGGGTGCATCCCCATATAAACGTGTATTTTGTAGCCCTCATGTAAATATTGTCCAATTTATATATTGTCTTAATTTATCCTTTTGTAATGATGTAAATTGTTGTCCAGTTCCTGTCACTCAAGCTAATCTGTTACGGTATGCAGCATTTCTCGCCAGGAGATTAGCTCCGCAGTCAATACCAGCTTATCCCAACATTATTAGGGTGCTTCACCTGGAAGCAAATGTATCAAACCCTTTGTGTGCTAATTTTGTTCTCTCGATACCTTACTAAAACGTATAAATCGTGATAAAACTATTCAGATAAAGCAAGCATTACCAATCACTCCACAATTACTGTTATTGCTTTCTTTGCCTGTCTCAGAAAAAGTTATTTGTTCAAAAATACTGACAACTATTACTACATAAAAAGGGACCAGGTTGTAATAAATTCACCAAGGCAGGTGGTGATTGTAATAAATTCCACCAAGACTATCTAGTTAAAACAAAGATGTGTGTATACTCAATTGCCAGAGATCCCCAATCAACCTCTGTGTCCAGTAGGGGCATTGAAATCTATGTTTCTGCTTAGTTCTGACCCGGTGTTTACTTTCACAACCCCGCTGGGTACTAAACCATTATTATATGGCAAGTTCACAAAAGACCTCAAAGGGTTATTAAAACAATTAGGCCTGTGTACAGGCTATAGTAGTCACAGTTTTAGGAGAGGAGGGGCAAGTTTTATGCTCCAGGTGGGTATTCCTGGTGAAATGATAAAACTAATGGGTGACTGGAGGTCAGATTTGTTATCAAAGATATCTTGATGTATCACTTCAGCTCCGAACACAAGTAATGTCAACATTTGCTAAAAGCCTCCCTACAACCTACTAGTAACTACTTTCTACTAATGGTGGTTGGAAAAGAAATGTTGTAAACAAAATGTGTCATGAATACAAATTGTGTACGATTTATATTTGCATATATCAGTAAAGAGAGTTGGGACATATGTATTGCGTTTTGTTGAATTTAAGGCCCGTTCTAAACATTGAACGGGGGTAAATTCGGAAATAGCAATCGGTTATTACAAGTGCTATATGGTGGTGTTGCTGTACTGTGGGCGGAGCTTACCGTATCCAGATTATGTTAATTGGCTAGATTCCCATGTGGGTGCCATGGACTGTGTATATATATCTTGTGTCATTATAATTTACCAATCGAGTGAGCTCTGGTGGCCTAGCGGTTAAGCACCTGGCACTTGGTGCCAACGGTCGCAGGTTCGAACCCCGTTATAGGTCGAAACTTTTCCAGGGATTAATTTCTCGGCTCACTACATCGTGGGTGGCTGACCACGTTAAATGGCGCTGCCGTCTCCACTCAATTATTTAAAGTAAACGGGGACGTTAAAAAACCCCTGATGACGTAAAACACTCTGGCAGTGACCACCCTCAGGGTATTTCGGCTCCATCTTTCCGTACTGTTCCCCTGTGAGTGGTGGGGGAGGAGTTTCCTCAACCACTCCAACATAGAGGCTGTGCTGATTAAGCGACAGCCTGGGGATTCTCCCCGAACAACAACAACAATTTACCAAAGCTCTGGATCAGTTGGCTCCAGTAAAGCCATACCACCACATGGCAGGTTAAGGTGGACAAACGTTTCCCTCCCACCACAAATTTTAGTAATTATGATGATTAAGTTGTACATGTATTTCATTTCTCATAGTTAGTGTAGGTTAATTACTCTCTTTATAACATGGTGGAAAAGAAATGTTCTAAACAAAATGTGTCATGAATACAAAATGTGTACGATTACATAATGTATGTTTGTTAAATAATTGGTCAATTAAGACATTGTACAATATTACACAATTTATATTTGCATATATCAATAAAGAGAGTTGGCGACATAAGTATTGCGTTTTGTTGAATTTAGGCAGAGGTGAATGTGGAGAGCAAAATAGAAAGCAGCGAAGGGGAAATGGGTCCGGGGCAACATCCGTGGCCACATCTGTTGACAATGTTTCTATTTTTGTCGGGGAACGGCTTCAGGTTCACCAGGTGGCGCCTGACTGCAATGTAGGAGGCGACAGCAGACGACCAAGTACAAAATAAAAGTAGTTCAGTCAACCCTGGCTATTATTAGTGAATTATTATAGACAGACAATATGAACATCACTATTATCAACAGGATTAACCACAGAAGAACCAGTGACAGGAGGATGAATTATCAGCTAATAAATTGTTACGCCATTTTGACACGAACCGCCATGAGTGTTGTGTCATCCAAAACGTCGGCCTAAATGTTGTTCGGTATCAGCGTTATGTTAGTGCCAAAATAGTGGTAGGAAGGTAAGCCATATTCTATTGTAACCGTACGGGCAACAGATGGAGGAAGGAACTACTTTTTAGATCTTGTTTAGACCTCTTTTTATGTACAATTTGTGCCATAAACCGCTTTCGCCTTACTACAGCTATCTACTCCCTCATTTAGCGGATTCGAGTAATTAATTAATACTAATCATTCATTTCAAACATCTCTACCATTTTCCACCCCCAGTACATTTGAGAAGATTTATGTGAATTAATTATTTTTTCCATTGATTTAATCTATTAATTGGCTTAACTTCCGCTCTTAATTATCATTACAGTTCATGTTGCATTAATTTGTTTACACTTGTAGTTTACTCTATTGCATACCTACAGTACCGTGTAGTTGGCTACAAACTTCTACAGCACTCGGCCTGGCTGTGTGTCAATGCTATATTATCTCTCACTTCGTCTTATTACCTGTGCATGTTTTGCTCAAATTGACAGTATTCATGGTGAGTATATGACAGATTCTATATAGGTGGGATATTTGTTTTAGACTATTCAGGCGGAAGTTAGTAAACATTAATTGTTGGTTATTTTCCTGGAGTCTCTGTTTTTTTATAGTTTTTATTATACTTACTACTCGGTGTTTATTTCTTGTTTTAAATCAGTGGTTAGGAATCTAAGTTGAATGAATTTACAAACAAAATGATTAAAAAATCTTTTAAGCAAACTACAGAACTGGAATTTGATAAATCTTTCGATCGATTATGTATAATCATGCATGGCCAAAAGTTCACGGTTGGTTGAATCCACTGTTCTGTTTATCGAATTAATGCACATTTTACGTTTCATGTTCACTGCATGTTATGTATTGTTGGCTCTCTAGTAAGGTGGCATTATTAGATATAAATTATTATTATTGTTTTGTTGGGTGATGATGTATCAATCAAGTTATAACACAAGGTAATTACGCGGGTGGGTGGGTGACTATTTTACGTTTACTCTGCAGCATGAATGCGTATTCGTACGCTCCTTGGGCAAGTTAGGAAATTAGGTTTATTTTTATTGAAGAATTGCTGAATAAAAAAATAGTTCAACTCAATTCTGTTGCAACGAATCTTGTACAACGGCGATGCGACTGCTCAGAAATGCACACGTTGAAACAAATTTGGTCTTCTTTTGTTATTCGTTTTAACGGATATACATCTATACTGTATTATTTTTATTTATTTATTTATTTATTCATCTCCCCCCCCCCCCCTAAGAGGAGGTACAACCCTATAAAATACGTAAAACATCAAGAGCATAACATTGTAAAATAAACCTCGAAAAGGCAACAACAACAACAACAAAATAATAATAATAATAATAATAATAATAATAATAATAATAATATTTTATATAGCGCCTTATTCACTTGAAATTGCTCTAAGGCGCTTAACATTTAAAACACAGTTAAAACATATTCTGTACTCATATATATCAAATACATTTCATACATAATAAACTGTTTTAATATTATAAATACGCCAATTTAAAAAAAAATGGTTTTAAAAACTTAACAAAATACGTCTTTATTTAACGCGTGTTTAATGTAGTTTGGCAACTCGCTCCACATCCTGGGAGCTGATGCTCGGAAGGATCTCTCTCTGACTCAGATCGGAGCATTCTCACTGGTATATATTTTTCAATCAGGTTGCTTAGATACACTGGTGCTGTTTCATTCAGTTCTTTGAATCTAAAAAAACAGGATCTTGTAATGTGATCTGAAACGTACAGGAAGCCAGTGCAGCTCGAACAAAACTGATGTTATATGTTCCCTTTTGCGAGTGCTTGTCACCAGACGTGCAGCACAATGATGCACTCGCTGTAGGCGGTTGGTCAGAGAGAGTGAGATATTATATAGCAATGCATTGCCATAGTCCAGTCGAGAAATAATAAGGGCTTGAACTAAAGTCTTGCATGTCTCATCATTTATGTGCTTACGAATAAGTCCTATAATTCTTATTTGATATTAACAAGACTTACATATAAAATACAGCTGATTCTCCAATCCCAGAGTTTTATCTAATATAAGCCCTAAATTTCTTACAGACATGGATTAATTTATATAACTGGATCCTACCTTAATGCGAAGATTCTCAGTTTTCTTTACATGTTGCATGGATGAGAAAACAATGAATTCTGTCTAGTCCTTATTAAACTTCAGCATGTTGCTGTTCATCCAAACACTTATGTCTGCAATACAAGCTTCAATTGAAGATGAAATATCATCCCATTTATCATATGGCTTCAAAGTCATGTACACTTCCGTATCAGCAGCATAACAATGATATTTAATATTATACCGTTTAATAATTCAGTACCATCTGTCTATTATAGCTGTATTATAATTCTGTAAGAGATAACGTATACTATCTTTATTTTGTACTAACTGTATATACATTCAACATAATAAAACAAATATAATAAAATAAGAACACAAACGGATAGTGGAATAAAAAAAAGGTAACACACAAAACGTATCAGTTTAATCGATACAAAAATTTGTCAGAAAACTATTTAGTATTCAATTATCAAAATATCAATATAGGATATACCTTGCATAAAGCTGAGTATGGATTTAACAAGATTGACAATAGTTTGGTATTCAAGGAAAATCTGAATTTTATTATACACTCTATTACCACCGTGATAATGAATTAGTGAAACGAATATAAAACTTATGACATAACTAAGATATAGTCCTGCTTATAAGAGATATAATACATGATAATGTCATCTTGCCAATAGAGGATACAATATTATTTTCATTTTGTAACATCTGATACAAATGTTTTAAAGTTGTAACATGTAATTGGAATGATAATGGGGTTGTTCAAGCAAAGGTCCTAATAACTATATATAGGTACGGTAGTGTAAATTAAATAGACATAACACTGCTTTATTCCATTGGATGAAACTTTTTTTTTTTAATACAGCAGATATCTCATAACTGTGAACAATAGAAAGAACAACAATAGTTCCGAAAAAGCTGACACATGATGTCTTGGTTCAAACCTTTATAGACACTAAATAACTTGTTCACAGAACCTTAAAGACACCAGCATTACAGATGGGTGCATCTTCGATTACCACTATTGGATCAATAATGGGGGGTTATTTTTGACCAATGTATTAACATGCATGAACATGTCACATCAGTATGCCGAGCTGCCTACTACCATCTTAGGAACATCCACTGTTTAAAAGCATTCTTGACCCAAGAAACACTTGTAACTGTAGTCCATGCCTTTGTTACATTTCGTATAGACTATTGTAACTCCCTGTTATATGGAATATCTGATTATAACAGTAATCGCTTTCAGCGAATTCAGATTAGTGAAGCTCGCCTTCAACCCTCGAACACATTTAGATATAGTTGTCACGGATTTATTAATATGACAAAAAGAGTCCCCTAAAATAGATTCAATATCATCGTGAATTGTGTCTAACTCATTATTGCTGGTTGGTACCGTAATGTGTTTCATATCCATGTGTTTCACACAGCTTATCTGGTGGCTCTGGTACGTTTTGGAATATCATACACATAACCATGATTTGACTTGCCAAACTTCAACCACAACCAATGCCAAAAGAGAGTGCTTACGCTCTGGCTTAATCTTAACATTCCAGCCAACAATTTAAGGAGTGAAGTTTTTTCATAATTGAGGTTGTATCCACTCCCGTTTCAATATAATACTTGAGGATATCGGTACAGAAAGTATCAATCTGTTGCTTGTTTGTATTATCTTCGCACATTACTTTACCTCATAATAATATGCTTACTTCACCTAGATGTTCATCCCCAAACGTTCTAGGACACTGAATGGCCTAAATTGTGCCGATGTGTCGTTAAACGACATCCATCCATCCATCCATCCTAGATGTTCATCTAAAATATCCTGGTACATGCTAATGTATAGGTTAATTTATAGTTTTGTGCTATGAACACTTATCACCAGAAGTTTTGTGTATTAAATATTCAATGTCATGAATAAGATTAACATATTCGTATTTTACGGTCACATTAGAGTAATTATCATGGGACATACAAACCGATACAATACACATAGAGAAATGTTGACTGTTTTGTATGATAATACGACATATTCTTCTGGAATTTGTATCAATATGTCGTACTTATCTGGCCGTCACTCGGTATACCAACCATGTTACTGATGTATATTGTTTAGTTAATGTTGGATTTGTTCAAATAATCTTGTTTTTTGGAGACACAAACCATCGCATGTACTACAACTGAGTATACTGTTAATATAAGACAACGATCTACCCTCATCTTCACAGTTGAGCGAATACACTTTAAGATTATTAGATACAAATCTTTGTCCACCCATTATGTCTGTTATTAGTTATTAGTATATTTTTTATAATATTATAATATTATAATTTAATATTAGTATATTTTTCCCGCCATAAACGACGACATCCAATACTATCAGACCAGAACTCAAGGTTCATGATGTCAGTAATGTTGTTTCATTCAACAGTCATCATATAGGATTTAGTCCATTGCTCATCACGAGACACGCATTCAAGTTCACGCACTTTTACCTGACTCTCATTTACATAAACCCTACACATCTCGTCACTTATGTCTTTATCGATGCGAAATACAAATAGATCACGTCTGCAAGGCCCAGCGCGATTTGTAGAGACTTGAGGCATACCGAAGACCGGCTTGATCTTGGGCATTGTACCAGTGTTTTTTTTAAATTATCTCGACGTCTGTCGGTCGGCGGAGGTATTTGATATATTGTTTGCAGAAGCTGTTGTCACGACAATACTGGTATCAGAATACGTGAAAGACACTACCACAGCATATATCCTGCTTTGCGGAGTACACATGGGACATTTGTCGTTCGTGTTCTCATTTACTAAATCTGACATTTTATTTACTTTAAATGCATGAAACAAAGGCATATTTTTGCAAATCTTCTCCAAGCCCACAGCCGCATTCAGCAGGTGCGACTGAGTTCGATCCAGGGCCTGAAAGTTTTATTTACAAAAAAACCCACTAAACTACCGTATATGAGCCATTGTGTCAAGGGATATCCCCCCTTTGTATAAACCAGTGGGTTGCAAAGACTTGCATAGAGTATATGAAATAGTTATGAACTTACACGTTGCCGTGTATCTATGAAGTAATTTCATAAATTACATTAATAATACCACCAAAAGCTTTATATGAACAACAAACTTAGGATATCTGGACTCGGAAAGATTTCTCTCCATAAGAGAGAGAGAGAGAGAGAGAGGAGAGAGAGAGAAAGAGAGAGAGAGGAGAGAGAGATAGAGAGAGAGAGAGAGAGAGAGGATATTATATAACAATGTATTGACATAGTCTACTCGATAAATTTTAAGTGCTTGGACTAAAGACTTGCATGTGTCACATTTATGTACCTATAAGTCCTATATTTCTTATTTGATAATAAGAAATGTCAAATGACTTAATGTCAATGTGGACTTTCAAGAGATCAGTTTCTGTTGAATGACCTCTACGATAAGCAGACTTATAACTGTCATGAAGGTCATTGTGATCTAAGTGATCTTCTATACTTACGGGCATAAATTCAACGATAGGAAATGTTTCCGCAGTTTCCACAATATTATTATGATTCGCATCTCTTCGGGATTGATTTGACCAGTCCACATACGCGTACATTATGGTATTTAATATCATTACAAGTGCTTGGTATATCCTTCACATAAAGTATTATTGATGTTCTGACAGGCAAGTGATTACTAATATTATCACTATATATGTCAATAATCTGTTATCTTACAAAAATATTTTTTAGGAACAAGAACAATATATGTATAGTGAATATCTTTAGCATAAATATAATTAACATGTTGTTCATGTAGAAAATTAGCAGCATATGACTCATTATCACAAATAAAATTATATTATAAAATACTATAGAATCAAAAGGTCGTCGCTTGCTTCAGATATAGTTTATTAACTGTAAATGAGGTAATGCAGCATTAAAATCACCAATAATTATCAATGATTCTCCATCATACCCATCAATTATGGATTGTAAGCATTCTAATTTTTTATCAACGGAACCAATATGATATGACATTAATATTATTAATTTGAGTTACTTCCCAAACAATGATTTATATACTTGATATTCTATTGTTGTCAATATCAATATTAATGTGTAACATTACTGTATATATTACATATCCACCAATACCCTCATGAGGCTGACTCTCTAAAACACACTCAGTGTCCACTCTAAACATAATAAAAGTCCAACAATTGTTATTATTATAAGTATTTTTAGTATGACCTAGTTCACTTGGATTGAGCCAATACTCAGAAATAAAAACGATGTCAGATGTATTAAGCCTTTAAATGTCTACGAGATAATACGAACATTTAACATCATATTGGTCGTAACTTAAAATATTGATAGTGCTGTTCAATCGATTAAATTAAATATTGATAAATGATCACATGTCCAGAATTCAAAGTCTCTAGTTGTCATTTGAAACTTAATAACGGCGTTATTGGTTACTAGATCTGTTTTATGTCACATGAAGATTCCCGATTGTCTGTTATGACTGTGTAGATCTGGTCATAGTGTTACCACTGGGATGGGAATAAATTCACGTTATTGACCATCGAGTAAATTGCCCCCCCCATCTGTACCATATAATTGACAGCATTTTCTGACAAAATATTAATATCCTTTCAGTTTCTGTTTTATCATTTCATTTATCATGTTACCGCTCCCCTTGTTTCTTGAGCTCAGATACAACACGCCCTATAAATATCATAATAAATGGTGCGTGCGCGTGCGTGCGTGCGTGCGTGTGATGTGTGTGCGTGCGTGCGTGTGTGAACACGCAACGGTACGAATCGTAAAATTATTAATAATGGGAATAACATGCATTAATTCGATCTATTATATAGAAAAAAATACTCTGCTCTGTGGTTAAACCAAAATAAATGTTCGATTCCGAGTTCACAAAACGTCTTATTTACTTAGCGCTTCCATTATCTAACTAACCTCCTCTACGCGTCCACTCATGGGTAAAGAAGCACAGACCTTTGTAATTATGTATCGCCTAAATCCATAATACAGCTCTATCTGTCACTGAAGATTCAATGAATTCTGGCACACTGCCTAAGACACCATATAACACATATAAGAGATAATTATAATGGAGTTGAGGTGTGACACACCTCGATCATAACTGATGATATATGCAGTTAGTTAGTGATAACTGATGATATAGTTATAAATATAGAGTCAGTTAATTAGTGTGGTATAGTTATTATGCTGAAGAGGAATCGTGTTTTGGTGGAATTTATTTAAACGGTAAGTGTGTTGCTGAAACATCGTAGGAACCCTCCTCTCTCTCTCCTTGTGTGTGCATGCGTGTGTATTGGTTTGTTTGTTTCTGTCTGTGTGTGTGTGTGTGTGTGTGTGTGTGTGTGTGTGTCTAACACTTGCTCTCTCATTTCCTCTCTTCGCCTTTGATTGTTCTTTGTAAAATAGAGCGTTTATCGTCACTCACTCACTCACTCACTCACTCACTCACTCACTCACTCACTCACTCACTCACTCACTCACTCACTCACTCACTCACTCACTCACTCACTCACTCACTCACTCACTCACTCACCACCACCACCACCACCACCACCACCACTCACTCACTCACTCACTCACTCACTCACTCACTCACCACTCACCCACTCACCCACTCACCCACTCACTCACTCACTCACTCACAAACGCACTGACTGACTGACGGATTCACTAACTCACCTTTCAGTGTCTTAATTTTCTTCCTATCACCACTATTTTTCTTTCTGGTGTAGATGTGGTGAGAAGATTAACACATGGTGTATTGGTATGTTTCGGTCGATCAAATAATTGTATTGAATGATAGAATGTAGTATTTGTAAACCAGTAATTATTATCGATAAGTAATCGTTTAGAGGGTCGCCATTCATTATTACTAGTTATGTGTCCTATGTAATGCAGCTTAAAATGAATTGTATATCAAGACATAACAAAGCTAAGGTAAATAATATTTTTTAAACGCAGAACGTACAACTCTAGAACGGATGTAAACATTTTCCGCATCAAGCCGACATTATTTGTTAAGATTTTTTAAATTATCTCTTCCAGTACTAAAGTTGATTCGGAGAAATAAAGATGTCGACAATTATCCACGATATTCTCTTCCTCGCATCATTTATAACAATTTGCCGGTAAGGTATTATTTTCTTTATTTACATACGCATGTACTATTATTGAAAACAACAAGCGAAATCGACGAGCTGTTGCAAGTTAGACTCGTTGTGTATACCCACAGATCTTCATTGTCAATGTGGCTATTAATAAAGCATACAATTGCCTCGAACCAGCTCGTAGATGTAATTATGTTTGACGAGGCTGATGTGGTCTGATATATTAGTTGTCACACAAGCGTGACAACAGTTTGCTCAGCCGAACAACAACAACAACAAAGAGTACACAACGTTTGATAAACCGTGACTCTATTACATACCCTTTGTGATAAATGTTGAAACGGTAAACATCAGTTATTTGTGGCTTGTTTGTCCTATTTTGGATTATATCTACATCTGGATCTATTCTGTCACCAGAATGATATAAGGCACACAAAACCTGCTGCCAGTTTGCTAATCTCTCTGTATACAGCCGGATTTCGTGAATGATTATAGTTGTTTGGTTTCGTAAAAAAATAAAATATTTGTATTGTGTTTAATATGGGACAATTTTTTTTCTATAGTAGGTCGCAATGAATAGATTTACTTCGTTACCGAGAAGATTTGCCTTTCATTTTTTTCATTCGGTGCAGTTTTATATACAAATTACAGTCGAGAAAGGTATTTATTTACACAGATTTAATATTGAACGTGTCTATGACTACGATAGCCATTCATATATAATCTAAAAGCCCTTAGAGAATCGTTTGACTTCAGGTACAGATTGAGTTTTAGTCTCGCATTCAGTTTCGAACCCACTCGAGTTTGAAACGGATATCTAATGGGTGTGAGAGTATTGAGAAGCTGATCGATATAGTGTAGACCCATATGAAGCAACACACTGTAAACAAACGCTGGCTATATGACAATGAATGTAGATAGAAATGAAGATGCGCAGCAGAATAACATTCTTCTTCTTCTTGAATGCACTGCTCAGTCTAAGGTAAACGTTAACAATGGTAAATGCTTACATTTAGTTAATGTGCTCCACGGACCATCTTTCTGTGTCTTGGTAAAGATGTGTTTGCTCTTGTCTTCCTACGCGTGTCTATGTATATGTATCTCGTCTAACAGCTGCTTGCTTTGAATACGCCTAGGTACAGACTTATAGTTATGGTCAAAAATATCATGAAGAATATATCTGTAACATGGAAACCTTATCCGATCATCTTCTGTACTAGGTGCGACAGGTTATAAGGTGTCGGACGTAGAGTGGAATGGGAGCCGGCTAAAGACCACAATCAACATGTCCTCACTTCCTCCGATAATTGAAGTACCGATTTAGTTTATAAGACGTTTAAATGTGTTTTGAAATTAGCGCGATTACTTACAAAACTCATCCAGAACGGTTAAAACATGTCTGAACTTACTCTTCTCGATAGGCGAGTTATCAGGAATAAATCCTTGACCAGCACGAGGGCTGGATCAATAAAGTATATTGATATATCCGAACCAAGAGACGAAATACTGAAGATAACTAGAGTAAAGTGATATCCTCTGATGAATAAGTATTTAACTTGGATTTTGAGGATGGGAATACGTGAGAGAATAATTACAACTAACGCTAGCTAAACCAATAAGAGATCCAGAACATCCGTTGGACTGCACCGTTGACACGAGATTGATTGAGGATCTCTAAGATGAAGTGAAACTGAAAGCCATGATTGATGAACTCCCAAAATATAAATGAGTTGATAAGTTAAATATCAGGCTTTTGAAACTTTCCTTATTTATGTATAAGGGAGTGCAGGTTATATTCCTCACTCACCGTTGTTTAACAAAATACTGTATATATTCCTAATATTTCACTTACCTCATAGGGCGTTCCAATATTTGTGAGAGTTGTTTCACTTCAGAGATACCATACTGCCATATGTCCCAGTGCCAAGCATAAATAACTCAACTCACCTCAATTACCTTCTTCCTAGATCACTTTCTAATTAAACAATTTTTTTAAGATTCTAAAATCCTATTTACGGAGTAAAATAGAATTATGATTATTGTAACCTCGTTTGTTATGTGTCTGAAGTCTCATTTTATTATTTTTAACTTTCTGAATTCAGGGCAACGGTGATGACTGATTTTGTGGATGAACTACTGGATCCTAAAAGGTACGACAGGAGAGTTAGACCTGGCGTTGATTCAGGTAAATATAAGCTTTATTTGTTCCACCAAAGTCGTATTTAGATAGATAGATAGATAGATAGATTGATATATTTATTCAGTTCACATAACAATTATACAAAAATTTATAATATTAAATCAATAATGATTAATCTCCAATGTGAACTGAGGGACAAGCTATTGCTGCCCCCAAGCATCATTAACGTAATGTACAATTTGAAGCTCTAACTAATATACTCGTTAATACTAATATTATCTTTCATATAATATTTATGATAAACACGGAGTATTATAAATTGTTTAAGATCTTATAGATAATTATATATTGTTTTATGATCGCTAATATAACTGGATGTACATTAAAATATCAGTCTAAAAACGAAATTTGTGGACTGTTTTTGACAGATTAATAAATTTTTGTTGTCATTACATTTATTCCGTATTAAATAGGCAAGCCGGTCATCGTGTCCCTTGATATGTTTGTTAACAGCATTAGTTCTTTGGATGAAGTGAAGATGGTAATATTTACTCATATTATTTATCACTAATCATATAATATAGTATGTAATGCAAATAGAAAGATAAGTTCTTTTTATGTTTATGATATTGTTTCATATCAAACTTTCTGTCCGCCATTTTTATTTAGGAGTATGTGTTGAGTATCTTCATGAGACAACGCTGGATCGATGACAGATTGAATTTCACAACCTACACTAATGACGTCACACTGAATTACAACATGTTCGATCAGTTGTGGGTTCCTGATCTGTTTATAAAAAACGAAAAGAAGGCCACTTTTCATCAGATAACCGTGCCCAACAGATTACTGAAGTTATCGCCCAATGGACAAGTATACTACAGTCAGAGGTTTGTTTTAGCTGTTAGCCGGAAACAGGTTTTTGTTTTGATGTTTATTTTTTATATGTTGTAAAGATGTCTTCATGTTTTAAATCATTACGTTTCTAATGGATTAACGACGTGTATCATTCCGGTCGTGTACGATATCTTTGACCCGGGTCTAAATTGTCTCGATATTTTCTCTCCCTAAGCTTAAGTGTGATGAAAATTTGATAATATTTAATTAAAGAATGTTAATGACTGCAGCAATATTAATAGTTTTTAGTAGATATGAGTTGTAATGATTGATTTTAGTAACGTACACAATATTAGAAGGGAATGAGATTTGTTAATGTACCATGTAAATGCTGGGATGCGGTTCGGTTATTGAGAACTGATGAACGTCGCCATTTGTAAAGCTTTTTATTAAAGTTATATAAGAATCATAAAACATTTGTAAACAAGTTTTCGATACGCCTTTTCAACTAACACCTGTTGGGTACATCTTACCGACTATATAAAGCAGGAACAAGACAAAGGTAACTATGTAGGTATGGTACTTCTAGACCTACAACTGGCCTTTGACACTGTTGATCGTGGCATTCTAATCCAGAAACTAAAAGCTCTAGGACTCGATGAATCAGCACTAAACTGGTTTCGATCCTATTTACATGAGCGCGACAACAATCGGTAGAAATCAGTGGGGTTACTTCTACCACTACCACAATTACATGTGGCGTTCAAGGATCCTTCTTGGGTCCCATGTTTATATATATATATATATATATATATATATATATGTTTGTGACATCCATTTATCTAATTATTACAGGAATCTATTCATTTGAATGTTGTCTAATCCACCATCTGCCATATACAATAATATATCTGTGATTTTTCTCCTCAAGACCACAATGGAATTTTTTATGCTATCCTGGTACTTTAATGTATCTATGTATTTTAGTGTTATTATGAGTATTTACATTAGTGTACAAAATAAATAAAATCAAGATAAAATCAAAATCTCTAAGTTAAAAGAATACGCTGAATAATCTCGAAGTATATCAGCTTCTGTTTTGCTTCTGCAGGCTAACATTGACACTGAGCTGTGGTATGCACTTGAAATATTATCCAATGGACAATCAAACGTGTAAAATAGAACTTGAAAGTTGTAAGTATATCATCTTGTAGAATTATATTCGTATCAAAGTACAGTTCAATTCATGCTCTATTTATACCAGTAGCATATCTGATTCAGATGGTTACACAACCAAGGACCTTATATTCGAGTGGAACACAGAAAAGGATCCTGTACAAGTCTCCGACTGGTTAGAAATGCCCGAATTCACTCTGACCAACGTATCAACTGGTGACTGTACACTGGATTACGTAACAGGTTTTATACGTTTTCTTATAAAAGACTGGGGTCAACTTAAAAAGTTGTTATTAATACGTTGATATAAAGACACCGAAGATAATTAGTTGTAAGCTATTTTTTAGCCATTTGGTAATATACTTTTATATAGAGGTATATATGTACACCTGAGGTGGATAGACGGAGGGTGGAGAGGGGGAGGCGTGCATACAACTTCAATAAATAACTCAGTAAGTGCATTACATATATTTAGGTTCGTTCACCTGTAAGTATGCCACATTTAAACTAAAGAGGCAGTTCGAGTACTACCTGATACAGACGTTTATCCCAAGTTGTCTGATAGTATCCCTCTCCTGGGTCAGCTTCTGGATAGACATCCATGCCGTACCAGCTCGGGTCACGCTGGGGTTGCTGACCGTACTGACGATGACAACACAATCATCAGGAATCAGTTCTCGACTACCGCGTGTTTCTTACATCAAAGCAATCGACATATGGATGACTTGTTGTCTGGTGTTTGTCTTCGGCGCTCTGATAGAATACTCCATCGTGAATGTGTTGGCTCGGAAAGGCGAGTTAGCAGCGAAAAAGAAAGATGAAAAGAAAGTGAAAGATGAAAAGATGAATACAGAAGTTGAGAATGACCTAGAAGAGGGAAACACAGTAGTCATTGGTGCTGTTTCTGTACAGGTAAGGACAATTAGTACAATTTTAAGTTGAAAGAAAATATAAATCTTTCCCTTTAGAGTCACAATTCCAATTTAATTTGTATTGATTTAAATAATTGTTTACAATTGTATGAAAGTGCTATCGGAAATCCATACGTTCGTGGCTGCTGTAAAACATATGCATAATAAAAACAGAACTAAAGTGTTCATTGATATGAAAAAAAGAAACCTGTTTATTTGTCTGTTATATAGATATCTGATGAGAACACTCCTGCTTCGTGTAACATCGGACAAACAGATCGGGTTCGAGAATCGGCCAGTAATTCTTATTCAGTCAGCGACATATATAACCCGAAGAAGAGGCAATGCTGCAGAGACTATCTTTTAAAGATGAAGAACAGTCCAGCTCTCGGCGTTGACATCGTTTCGAGATTTCTTTTCCCCAGTATTTTTCTGATCTTTAATATCATTTACTGGATTACTTATAAATTTAATGTGCAAATTGCCCCTAACAAGTGACGTCACGAACTATTTCATGACAAAGATCTATCTCAGAGAAAGATTTTTATTTGATTAAATTTAACAACATGGTAAATAGGTTGACTGATTGACTGATTATATAACCTTGGCGCTGTTATTATCTAGGATATATGGCCTAAACTTTGTTTGTTAGAAAACTTCGAATGATCAGGTCACCAGTTGTTAAAGTGACACACATTGGACAGCGACGAGTAACACCGATCCAATCCCGCAACCTCGATTTCTCCATGGTAATGTATTACCAGCTCTGCTGCGAGAATACCACCCATACCCAAATAGAGATAGATTAATTAATATACGTAATTTTAACCTACACACCCACGCGCACGCACACACACACACACGCACATACACGCACACACAAAGCCAGTTTTGTTCTTCTCGGGGTTCGAGCGTCTTTAATGTGTGTCTACATAACACCGTCAAGTTTAGTATATGTTAATTACCTATTAACTGGAAATAGAGTAAAAGCTCATGTGATTGCTTTCGTCTGATTTATTATTAAGTGGCCAAAAACCAAAAGATACAACGGATAACATATATAATAACTAATATAGTTAAAGCAAAGCATAAATTCTAAACTTGTGTAGCTGACGCAGCATGAAATAAATATCACTATTTAAACAAATAAAGACAAAAAACGTTAATTAATTAATTAAGTATTTGGGGTCATGCACTGAAATATAGATTAAACAATCTATAGCTAAAATTCCAGTTATAATCGACAATGATAAGATTCTGTTATATGTTCGGGAAATAATATTTATTGCTCGTATGAAGAGACAAGAAACGAAGGATTCACAGAACTTTGTTACAGAAAATATTTCTATTGTTATATTTCTCAAATATTAGTATTGCTGTTTGCATTAACGATAGTGTACAAACTGTGTTTATTTATGTACATGGCACATGTACTTGAATAATGTTTGAGTATTGAATACAAATTGACATAACTGTTGCAATATATGCATGACATATGATATGATAAAATATTGTTAATGTAACATGTATGCATATCTATTATAATTATAATCACAATCTGGATTAGGTGTACTCGGCTAACAGGTCGGTAATTACAGCTATAGTGATATGGTAATTAACATCGTGAATGAGATCCAGAGAAAAGATTTTAAGAAAGTAAAATGGATAACGTTAATAAATAGAAATTAAAATAAATATATCAAAAGACAGTGTGTGTGTATTTGTGTGTGTGTGTGTGTGCTCTATTTATTTTGCTTATTTGTCTCAGTCACAACCTGTCTTCGTTGATTGATTGATTGATTTTCTTTCGTTTCATGATCTGATCATGACACAGGAAAAGCACCCGAAGGCGTAAACACTTATTTCCAGTGTGATCCTTTTTTATTGAGTTCATATCTCCTCCCTCACTACTCACAGGGGAAAATACGGAAATTTTGACCCGAAATATCCTGAGGGTGGTCACTGCCAGAGTATATTATATCCTCAGGGGGTCCCTAACGTCCCCCTTTAATTTAACCAATTCAGTGGCGACGGCAGCGCCATTTAACGTGGTCAGTCACCCACGATATATTTCCGACATTATCTGTATATTATCGAATAAATGGATTGTAGTACTAAATATTCTCATCTGAATATGAATATCCTTAAATCCTTAAGTCATTGAGAAATTTAATGCTTTAATGATATATTTAATGTTTACATTATGGCGCACACTGTCCAACAATTTTGATGAATGCATTTCAAATAATTTACCCCAAAAGCAGTTTATCAACTTCATTAAATTACGGTTATTCTAGTTATTCTAAACCAACATTCTACTTGGTATTATAAGTAATAAGCATAACAATGGACCATGACAACATCTATTTTAGTTATGAACTACTGACTTCAATGGTGAAAGAGGAGTTTTCGCATATTGAAAACATTCAGAAATTCCATAATAATAGTAAAAAAACATTAAGCTCTCTTCTTTATATGACAATATTGCGTTTCTAGTGTTGTAACGTTTCTAACGTCGTAAATTGAATCGGCGTAAAATGAACCCATTAGATAATGTTCCACACATCCAAAAATAATATTAAAACATTTGTATTCAGGTGCCATGTCATTGTTAGATTTATAAGTTGTTAGTAAAATCTTGAAATAGGTACGCTGTCTAACACGTAGCCAGTGTAGTTTCTGAAGAATTGAGTGATATGATCATATCGTCACTTATTTGTCACTTTGCGAGATGCACTATTCTGAATTTGCTGAAGGCGATTGATGTTATAATGATATATGCCATATAAGAGGGAGTTACAATAGTCTATACGAGCTGTAACAAAAGAAATGGACCAAAGTTACAAGTGATTCTTGTGTCAAGAATGTTTTTAAACAGTGGATGTTCTTAAGATGGTAGTAGGCAGTAAGGGACGGACCTCGATCGTAGAGCGCCCTAGAAACAAAGGGCGTTCTTCGTTTGAAGTGCGATTTATCGGCTGCTAGGTGGCTAGCACGACATATTACTATCAACACAATTTGGACGTTTTAAGGTTTTTATGTATTATTTAAAATAACAAGCGTTTGAACTGATAAAATGAATAATATTGGCCAATAAATGCAGACAGAAATGCAAATCATCATCGCTGTATTTATCAACCAAATGCGTCAGCTGAGCCACAACAAAACCGGGATAACTTGACAACAAAATTAATACTACCCTTGATCACTATTTTGTATAATTGATTAACAGAACACGAGTTTGGAAGTTTACGTTTACGTATCCTTTCCAACTTAAGTGATAAGTGTGGCAACATATTGTTTTGCTATTGATAATTTTGGTCGACATGCCGGTTTCGGCACTTTCTTTTAAGGGTGCCAACGTGGTAGTCTCGTTCCAGCTTAAACTATTCATTTTGCTTATATAGGATCAAAATATCGGAAATAGAATTAACAAAAGACATATTATTGTACCTAAATATACAGTGTATAGAATCGCGAGATCATATATACCACAGCGCGGATACTTCAAATCAATAATGCAACGCATTCGGCCATGACAGAGCGCATATTTCGTGGCCGGGAAATACCATGTTCTTATTCGTTTCACTGGACATTGCTCTCTTTTGACACTATAAAATAACACAGGAAATGCCCTATCTTGAAAAACCTGTTGCAAATATGATTTAGGAATCTTTTTTTAATGTAGAGCACATGCATGTCACCAATCGTGACGAACTTTCGTTCTAAGGGCATGCGCCCTACGATCGAGGTCCGTCCCTTACTGGTAGGCAGCCCGGCATGTTGATGTTCATACATGTTAATACATTTGTCAAAAATAATCCCTAGATGTTTTACTGGCTCATTATGGGTAATCGAAGATGCACCCATCTGTAATGCCGAATCCATAGCCGAATATCAGTAACACAAAGTTCTAAATTCTTCAACACCAGCTGACAAAAACTGAACATCATATACAATACCATGAACAGACACTCTCTGAGAGTGTTGTTCCAGACAGGATCGAAGCCATTCAAGTACTTTACCTGGCAAACCGAACATATAACCTGTATCAAATGGCTTACCTTGGCTTACCTTGATTTTTCTCCCGAACCAAGACTGGTTAAGTTCTGTGACCACCTTTATGTGCAGATTGTAGTGATTCATTACGATCATTATTCATTAAATATTTCTTTAGATTGAAAGCAACTGCCCTCTCTATAACTTTAAATAAAAATGTAAGATTTGAAACAAGTCTGTAATTGTTTAGAATATTACAGTCCAAACTGTTTTTTTTTAAATTAATGGTTTTACAGGGGAACAGCTTTCATGGATCTTGGAAAAACAATCAGAGATAATGATTTATTAACTATCCTTTTAATTGAAATGATTTATTAACTATCCTTTTAATTGGGCTTATCAGAAGATCCAGACACTCTTTCACAAGACTTGTAAGCATAGGATCAACTTCACAGAAAACATTAGATGACCTTTTTAGCAACTGTCTGATATCAGTCTCTGTAAAAGGCTCAAATATATCCATCATGGACATGCAGGACTTTTCTACCAACGGCATACCCTATGATAAGGTGCTGGAAGGGAACTCATCATGTATATTTAATATCTTTTGAGAGAGAAGTTATTAAAACATTGGGCAATATCTTTATTTGAGTTATTAATATTTGGAAAGACAGTCGGACTTTTATGTAGTACTTTATTCACAGCACTGAAAACAGTCCTTTGATCTCCTTTGGATGCTTTGATATTTTTATTGTAATATTCTGATTTGGCAGAAGCCAGGGAATTTTGAACTTGAATTTTACTAACCTTCAACATTTCATAATGAACACACAAACCGGTCCTGATCCACTGCCTTCTGTGTCTCTTTGCAGCTTGTATGTTCTTTTTGTACCATGGAAGCGGTGATCTTTTTGACATTTCCTACATCCTTAAAGATGCATGCTCATCTACAAGGTCCCTCAACGTACTATTATAGAGATCTGCCAGATGATCAACCTCATTGAAAAGCATTCTTGTCAATTGACTTATATTTCCCGAAATACCTAGAAACACCCTCGATCAAATTATCATCATAACGGGAGATGGCAAGATCTAAGATGTAACCATGTATGCGTGTTCTTTCTTGCACATGACGTCTGAGATTGGTAGATCTAAGAATGTCAGCCAGTTGTTTGGTATCTCCATTCCTTTGGCAATCCCAATATATATTGAAATAATCTAAGATCAACAGATGGCCACTGTTGGTTGCAAGATAGTTAACAAATTCCGACAATCCCTTGAAGAAATCTGCATCTTTCAGGCCATATTTCTTAGTTGAGTGAAATTGATAGATGATAGCTACTTTGAACACGTATGGTTTTCACACTTCAAAGAATCACAAAGGAAAATGCTGACTCCCCCACCTTTCTTGTGAATCCGAGCTGCATGATGGAATGAATATCCAACTGGAGTCTCCTCGCCAACAATTGTTTGGTCTGAAACATAATCAGTCAGCCAAATCTCTGAAATGGCAAGGACATCAAGATCCATATCCTTATCAACATCAGCTATTTCATCAGATTTATTACAGATCGACTGACAATCTATTAGACCAATACTTACATTTTGTATAACTGTGCTGTTATACGGTGTTATTGGCAAAGTGATCAAATTACTCTCATTAGATCCCATCTGCTTTGGATGCTACGTGAACGCATGACTAAACAATTGGTATTACCACCATAGAGTCGTAAGGTAAGCAACTGATCTTTACTATAATTCATTATTTAAATATGAGAAATAAATAACTGGAAAGGACATTTTGGTGGCCACACAACAACAACTTCGATAACTCTCCTCAACATTAACACACATAACCAAAAACGTGGTTCTTAACATAAACATTGGAGTGGACGATAATATAGGGCGTCAAATTATCGCTCAAAAAGAAACACAAAAATACCAAAAATAACTAAATACAATCAATTTATACTAACATAGATTAAATCTGTATTATATAATATGCAAAATATAGCAGTTTCACCGGTGTAACTTATCTGATAACTGAACTATCCGAGAAAAATTCCGTTGCCATTACATTTTTCGCGAAACCTAAACAACAAAAATATCTAACTGACTCCTGACGATGAACTGCCGCTGACATTTGCTGGTGGAATGCGCTTTCCACATCTAGCGCATCTCATAAAAACTTCCGGCCCCACAACAATGGTGATAGAGAACGCGTCTTCTCCATGTGCCGCAAAATTAGCACCGATGCTCGTAACAGCTTTGTAACGACACTCTGCACGCTCTTCTTTCATCCAAAATCAACATGGATGAGCCGTGCTATGGATTTCAACCAGAAAAGCGATTTGCTGAAATCGGCAAAGTCTGTAACATGGAATTTGGTCAAAGACCGACAGTGATAGTAATGTGTAGACCTCTGCTTGTGTGACTTCGTCACTTTTTGCTAGATCTGTGTTATAAAAGTATCGGAAATGAGCTAAATATAATAATAATAATAATGTATATTTAATAAAGCGCCCTTACTAGCAGGAGCCATTCAAAGGCGCTGTACAAATAATATGTAATTTAATAATACCCCAAATAATGTCTGTAAAAACCCTGTAATGATTTAAAAGATAATAATTATTTATCTGTGAAAGCGACCTTAAATAGGTGTGTTTTTAGAAGAGATTTAAAATTTCCAAGAGACGACGAATTTCTAATATTTGCCGGCAACTTATTCCACAAATTGGGGGCTGCAACACTAAACGCACAATCACCATATGACTTGAGCCGAGACACTGGCACCTGCAATAGTATCTGACTGGATGACCTGAGTTTTCGGGATGACTTTCTAATGGAAACCAGTTCACACAGGTATTCTGGTGCCATATCATTAATAGATTTATAAGTTATTAACAGAATCTTAAAATGGATACGCTGTCTAACAGGTAGCCAATGTAGTTTTTGAAGAATTGGGGTAATATGATCATATTTTCTAGTATTTGTTACAATGCGAGCTGCACTATTCTGAATTCGCTGAAGGCGATTAATGTTATAATCAGATATGCCATATAACAGGGAGTTACAATAGTCTATACGAGATGTAACAAAGGCATGAACTACAGTTAAAAGTGATTCTTGTGTCAAGAATGCTTTTAAACAGTGGATGTTCTTAAGATGGTGCTCGTGGTACTCTACCTGGGAGTAAACTCCACAACACTTTTGGTACTCTAGCTTGGAATACTGACCCATTAGGGAGTAATCAAAGCACCTATCTGTAATGCTAGTGTCTTTAGGGATTTAACACAATGTGGAGACACAAATATAAAATATTTGTTTTTATTATCATTTAGTTTTAGAAGATTTTGAGTCATCCATAGCCGGATATCGGCAATACAATGTTCTAAATTCTTCAAGGAAGAGGAGAAATTTAACTCATTGTCCAGGATCCAGTGATATATACAGCTGTGTGTCATCAGCATACAAGTGATATTTAATCCCATATCTCTGCGCACTAAAACAAAGAGGACGGATATACATTGTGAAAACCAGAGGACCAAGAACTGAACCCTGTGGTACACCAGATAACAAAAACTGAATGTCAGATAAAATACCATGAACAGACACTCTCAGGAAGCGTTGTTCGATAGGATCTAAGCCATTCAAGTACTCTACCTGACAGACCAAACATGTCTTTTAACCTAGAGAAAAGTACATTATAGTCAACTGTATCAAATGCAGCAGACAGGTCCAGAAGAACAAGTATTACTGGCTTACCTTGATCAATTGACATTATATGGCACTCAGACCAGGCTGTTTCAGTGCTATGATATATTATGTTCTATACTCCAGTGATTATTTAAGGTTATTATTGATTAAATATTTGTTTAGATGGAAAGCAACTGCCTTTTCTAAAACTTTAGATAAAAATGTAAGATTTGAAACAGGTCTGTAATTGTTTAGAATATTACAGTCCATAGTGGGTTTTTTATTAATGGTTTTACAAGGTTTTACATGGATCTTGGGAAAACACCCAGAGATAATGATTTATTAACTATATTTGTAATTGGGTTTATCAGGACATCCAGACAATCTTTCACCATGTAAGCATAGGGTCAACTGCACAGAAAGCATTAGATGACTTTTTCAGCAACTGTCTGATATCAGTCTCTGTAAAAGGCTCAAATGTATCCATCATGGATATGCAGGACTCTTCTACCAATGGTGTACCCTGTGATAAGGTGCTGGACTGGAACCCACTATGTATATTTAATATTTTTTGACAGAAGAAGTTATTAAAACAATGGGCCATATCTTTATCTGAGTTGATATTATTTGGGAGGACAGTTTGACTTTTATGTAATACTTTATTCACAACACTGAAAACAGTCCTTTGATTTCCCTTGGATGCTTTGATCTTTCTATTATAATATTCAGATTTAGCAGAGGCAAGGTATTTTTAACAAGAATTTTACTGACCTTGAACCTTTAATAATCAACACAAACTGGTCCTGATCCACAGCCGCTCACAATACCTTCTGTGCCTTTTTGCAGCCTGTATGTTCTTATTATACCATGGAAGCATTGGTCTGCTTGGCATTTCCTTTGTCCTTAAAGTGCATGCTCATTCACAGTGGCTCTCAATGTACTATCATAGAGATCCACAAGATGATCCACATCATCCGGTGGATCCAATACCAGAGAGAGACTCGCAGATCAGCAAGAAAAGCCTCCTTGTCAATTGACTTATATCTTCTATATGAAATAACTTTAGCTGAAAGAGTTGTTTCTGTAAAGATACATTAATGTCAACAAGGAAATGATCAGACAGCATGGAAGACACAGACACACCTTTAATCAAATTGTCATCATCACGGGAGATGACAAGATCTAAGATGTGACCATGTCTGTGTGTTCTTTCTTGGACATGCTGCCTGAGATTGGCAGATCTAAGAATGTCAGCCAGTTGTTTGGTATCTGCATTTCTCTGGCAATCCCAATGTATAGTGAAATCACCTAAGATCAACAGATGACCACTGTTGGTAGCAAGAGAGTCAACAAATTCCGAAAATTCCTTGAAAACATCTGCTGCTTTCAGGCCATTTTCTTAGTGGGGTGTAATCGGTAGATAATAGCTACACGAACACTTATCCCCCCAGATATAAAAGTCAGTTGGTAATTTTCAAAAGACTTAGCCTGAAAACGCAAATGGGTTTCACCCTTCAAAGAATCACGGAGAAGAATGCCGACTCCCCCACCTTTTTGTGAATCCGAGCTGCATGGTGGAATGAATATCCAGCTGGAGTCACATCACCAACAATTTTCTGGTCTGAAACATTACCAGTCAGCCAAGTCTCTGTTATGACAAGAGCATCAAGATCCATATCCTTAACAACATCAGATATTTCATCAGATTTATTACAGATCGACCGACAGTTAATAAGACCAATACTTACATTTTGTACAGCTGTGCCATTATATGGTGTTATTGGCACAGTGATCAAATTACTGGCATCAGACCCAATCTGCTTTGGATGTTTTCCACTACGTGGGCGCATCGCTAAACAAATGGTATTATCACCATAGGGTCGTAATGCAAGCAACTGATCTCTACTATAATTCATTATAATTATAGAAATAAAATAAGTGAAAAATTTAAATAAAAAATAGATAAAATAAAACAAAACATACACAAGCAAAAACCGAGTTCTTATGGGAAACACTGGAGCGGGCGATAATATAGGGCGTCAAATGAGCAGTTAAAAAGAAAATACAAGAAATACAAAATAACTAAATATAATCAATTTATATTAATATAAATTAAATCTATATTACATAATATGCAAAATACACCAGTTTCACTGGTGTAACTTATCTAATAGCTGAACTATCCGAGAAATATTCCGGTGCCATTACATCGAGATATGACGCTCTTGGGTACATAAAGATAACACAGTCTGTCTTTACAAGTGTTTAACATTTTTTATATTATTTTTTGCTAGATCTGCATTGACACATACTTTATTACCATGTTTTATTTAGTGCATTAGTTTTTATAAAGTGAAATAATTTGAAATTGTGTGTTTAACATGCTTTTTAATTATTTTAAATTTGTACTAGATATACGTTAACACATACTTTATTATCAAATGTTTTACTGTGCACTAGTTTTTGTAAAGTGCAATAATTTGAGATTGTGTTTAACATGTTTTTTATGTTATTTTTGCTAGATCTGCATTGACATATACTTTATTATCATATGTTTTTTTTCAGTGCATTAGTTTTTATAAAGTGCAATAATTTGAAATTGTATGTTTTACATGGAACATTTTGTACTTCAACTGGTAGCAGGTATTGGTTGGTAATAATAAAACTTGATTATTATGGTCAAAGGTGTGTTTTCTTTTACATATAAATCTACTGTTTGGGAATTTCTGAAACTTAACATGTATTGAAGAAGGAATCACGAGTTGTTAATCGTGGCTTTCTTTTTCCTTCTTTAATAATTACATAATAAGAAATTAACGCTTCATTTAAACAAAGTTACTTCCTAACAAAGTTACTTCGTTCTCAGTTAATGCCAATCCGGCTACACATTTCATCAGCTTTCAATACATTAACAATTCCTTCTGAATTAACTTATTCTTCTAAATCTCTCTCCGTCTCTTTATGTGCATCAAGATCTTCTTCCCATTATTCTAATTCTTCAGTTGATAGGCATTTTTCTTCTTCCTCTCTATTAATTTTCTAATGCGGTTGCAACGCTCTCTAAACCGTTACACTACATTAAGAAAACCTTTGGAGTCAAATTTTGAATTAGGTAGAAATTCCTTCCGAACTAAATTTAGACAACGGGTTGAAACTCTCTTTCAGGTAGTATCAATAAACTGTATGACACTTATGATATTAAAAGAGAGCCAGTAATCCTTAACAGTCTTATCAGGGTGTGTGACAAAAACATTGACCATTTTTCTGAAGGATTCCAACATATAATGAGCCTTAAAAGTACATATAACATACAACACCATCCGCTGCAGAAGTGACGTTTTATATGGAGTCAGATAAAGAACATGAATTTGGAGCTTTATCTGTACTTTATCAACATAAGCAGGATGGTCAAGAGCATTATCTAACATAAGGATAGTGTTAAATGGGAAATTTGTTTCTTAACAAAGTTGTAGACAAGATTGCAGAAATAGTTGGTGTACCAATAAAAAAACTAAAATACTGTTTCTCTGTTAACCAAGCCTTTTTGTTTCAGTTCCAATATACAATATACAATGGCTTGAGTGTTTCTTTCTGGTAGACCAACATTGATTTTAGAGTTGCTGAAACATTATCACCGAGTAAGAGTGTTAGTCTATCCTTGATAGCTTTAAACACTGATGCAGACTTTTCCTTAATTATAAGAAAGGTTTGTGAAGCATTCTCTTCTAATATAATTCCGTTTCATCCACATTAAAAATAAATCATCCGGATAATCACCACTCTGAACAATTTTTTGAACATCTGCAGGGAAATATCTAGTTTGTTTGTTTTGGTGTTCGGGGAGAATCCCCAGGCTGTCGCTTAATCAGCACAGCCTCTATGTTAGAGTGGTTGAGGAACCTCCTCCCCCACCACTCACAGGGGAGCAGTACGGAAAGATGGAGCCGAAATACCATGGGAGTGGTCACTGGCAAAGTGTTTTACGTCCTCAGGGGGTTTTTAACGTCCCCCTTTATTTTAAATAATTCAGTGGAGACGGCATCGCCATTTAACGTGGTCAACCGCCCACGATGTTGTGAGCCGAAAATTAATCCTTGGAAAAGTTTCGACCTCCTACGGGGTTCGAACCTGCGACCGTTGAGCACCAGGTGCCGGGTGCTTAACCGCTAGGCCACCGGAGCTCACTAAACAATATCTAGACTTGCAGCCTCACCATTTATTATAAAACTACGACCTTTAGTGCAAATCTCATAACGTGCAAACCTAAAAAAGATTCCATTTCTGCCTTCTGTCTCCTTCAATTCATCGCAAATTAACTTAGCCTCGTTCGAATTTATGCTTGAGTCAAAGGACTATTTTTCATATTCTCCACCCAAATTGTTAGTAATTTATCCATTGTATATTTATCAAAGACTATTTTCGCGGTTGATGACTGTTTCGCTCAAATAATTTAATTTTAATTATTTTTTTTACTGTTTTTTCTCATCTGAGCCTAATTATAAAATATTCTCATGACAATTCAAATGTAGCGCACGCACGCACGCACACAGACACACACATACACACACACATACACACACAACACACACACACAGAGAGAGAGAGAGAGAGAGAGAGAGAGAGAGAGAGAGAGAGAGAGAGAGAGAGAGAGAGAGAGCAGTAACAAACCTAAATGTTATATCTCGGTTTATTTTCAACGTTTTGCCACTTTTCGTTGTATTCTGCAATATATTTTAGTGAAAACATGATGATAAATCATTGCTTCTGTGAAAGGTTTGTCAGTTGTATTTTGAGATATATCCTTGCGGCATGAGAGGAACATCAGTATAATATATAACTGTATTGACCTTTCGCTATGCAACATTGAATACATTGACATTTTTATTATCGTAATCACAAAGCCGGGAATCATACAATGGCATGCAGTAAGTTTTAAATATTTGATATATGCTATCGAAATCAATGTTAGAGAAATGAGACTTGATTATATTTGCTTTATCATCTAAAGCACGTAAACAATCTCGTATCTGATGTGTCGTACATTTTTCTGAAGACGTTTTTGAATAAACTCAACAGGAGATACACTAGGTTTGGATGCTCGATTAACCAACATATAGTAGCTTGATTTTGGATGAGTTAAACAAAACATCAAATGCTTCAGCCAACAGATGATGTATGTTCAAAAGATATCTTAAACTAGATAGATTTGGAGCAAAAGTGTAAATATTATCTGCATAATTCAAAGCTGCGCGAAATTATTGCCAATATTTGAACATCCAAGTCTGGCGGCAGATATACGAGTGTATGTGTATGTGACAGAATCGAATCGTGTTTTACATCATTAGAGACAGAAGATAATATTGACATAGATTAACTCGATTCATATTATCTAATTTGTATAGAATACAATCAGAAAACGTAACGCCACTGGAGATAATTGACTTATTTTACAAAATTAATTTTGTCAAACGCTCGACTGGAGTCCAAGAATGTGACATAAATTTGTGTTTTATCGTTTTGATAATGTTGCATAATGTAATTGTTTCGACCAGTTTCTGAAGTTGAGGTCAAGGAGATAATCACTGAAGTCTCTGAACAAGTCACATGACTTGCATCCACAGCCCATTTGGCTTTTGAAGAACTGTGTCGATCAACTTCTTCCACTGATAACAGTCATTATTAATAGGTCAATGGGTGGGTGATTGATGTCGTTGTGTTTGAGACGAACTACCAAAACCCCGCTGCTTAGAAGATCTGCGTTGGACAAGGAAACTATGAAGAATTATCGAACTCTTTCTAGTCTTCCATTCATCCCCAAACGTATTGAAAAGGTAGCAGCAAGGCGAATAGAATAACACTTAGAGCACAAAGAGCTAAATGACAGTTATCAGTCTGCTTATCGTAGAGGTCATTCAACAGAAACTGCTCTCTTGAAAGTGCACAGTGACATTGCTGAGGCTCTCGATGAAGGATCGGTGATTGTATTAGTTATGCTTGATTTATCTGCAGTTTTTGATGTAATCGATTACCCGACAGTACTAAAGTGCTTAGAATATTCCTTTGGCATCAATAAAGGGCCTTAACCTGGGTAAAGTCGTACCTCGCCGACAGAACTCAGTAGGTTTCAATCACGGATAAAACATCACCAGATGTAGGTCATCATTTTGGTGTACCATATGGATTCTTTTAGGACCAAAGAATTACTCAATGCATGCTAAAACCAGTTGGTGAAATTATTAAACGGCAAGACATTAAATATCATTGTTATGCCGACGATAGACAAGTGTACATGATTTTAAAGCCATGTGATAAATGGGATGATATTTCATCTTCAGTTGAAGCTTGTATTGCAGGCATAAGCGTCTGGATGAACAGCAATATGCTGAAATTGAATAAGAATATAACCGAACGCATTGTTTTTTCATCCAAGCAACATGTGAAGAAAACTGAACATCTAGTAATATAAATTCTGTGAGAAGTCCAGGTATTATCGTTGGTAATATTCTAGGATTAGAGAAGCAGGTGTATGTGTAATTTCTGTTTGCTCAAATAGAAATATAAGAATTATTCGTAAGTACATAAATGATGAGACATACAAGATTTTAGTTCAAGCCCGTTTAATATAATTTTTCAATTGTTATTTTTCATTTATATATATATATATATATATATATATATATATATATATATATATATATATATAATCGATTACATAACTGATGCACGTCTGGTGGCATGTACTCGCAAAATGTAACATATAACGCCAGTTATGTTTTGTTCCAGCTGCACTGGCTTCCTGTATGTTTTAGATCACTGTACAAGATCCTCTTTAACATATTAAAAGTACTCAGAGGAACAACACCATTGTATGTAAGTGAGATCTGATCCCAAATATTAATCCAGTGAGACTTCTCTGATCTGAGTCCTGTTCACTTTTGACGGTATCCAAAAACCACACAGTAATGTACGAGATAAATAATTCCGAACGTTAGTCCCTAGGCTGACATCTAAAGGGTTATTAAAATACACTTATTTAAATTAGCCTATTTATCATATGTAAATCAGTGTATTTGCGTATAAAATCCTATATTATCTTAAAACATGTTTTAATTATATGTTCAACGTAAAGTACCTTAGAGCAATACAATTTGAATAAGGCGCATTATAAATATTATTATAATTACTACCACCACCACCACCACCACCACCACCACTACTACTACTACTACTACTACTGTACTACTACTACTACTACTACTACTACTACTACTACAGTAATATGCTACTTCTTAAAGTCAAATTATTTGTCAAAGCTACTAAATACACATTGATATTTGAGAATGCTGCTCCGGGGAATCGGTCAATAGTTATCAGACACATTTATTGATTTGCGTTAATTTCGTGTTGGACTTGGTACAAGATTGGACAATTGGTGTGAATACATGAGACATTACGCACGCTATTGAATAAATTTGTAACATAATCACGAAGTTTGCGATTACCGTCGAAAATGTATTCAGGGTTTAGGAATAGCCTGCCATTTAACCCGATAACCTTTTTTTTATTTATGATTGAGATTCAAATCAATGCAAAACATAATTACGTCAAAATGATTTGCGTGTGGTAAAATGACCAGATGTTTCAAGTATAATCATACATTGGTCAGATAATTTGGAGAGTGTTTAATTCGGGTCCGTTGTTATATATATATATATATATATATATATATATATATATATAGAGAGAGAGAGAGAGAGAGAGAGAGAAAGAATATCACCTTGTACTTAACTGAATGATTACCCAATTTGGATGTGACTCACTCACTATAACAGCTAGTTCTGATCTTCAGTTTATGACATTACAGCTACCAAGGTTTCCAGTAGTACGACGAATATTATTAGAAAGCCTGTTGTGAGCAGAAAGGTTGAGCTACAACGGACTATGTCCACAGAGAAGACCATATTCTGATAGAATTAGCGTATCATCCTAACCGTAGCAATAAAGTAATTAAATGTTTTCATAGATTTGCTTTCATTTATAATGTATAATGTAATTTATAACAGAAGAATTAAAAATATATATTTCGAGGCAGTGCAGGCTATCAGTGTTTATTTAAATGGTGCACTGATGCATATAACTGCTTGGTTCAGGGTACACATCTAGTTGTAGGAGAAACCCCCCAGAATTATAAAGAGTTGCATTGACTGCACCAATGTCATATTATCACGTAGATGTATACGAACAGTGATAACAAAACGAAGCATTTCGTTCAGTATATGTTAATGACATCATTAGAGAACAGTTTATTTTCCATGATGTCAGTGTGCTAAGAGAATGTATCAAACATTCACCAGGGTCTGTTTACACGACCAGTATTTTATTGATAATCGTTAATTTATAAATAAGAACCGCAAAAACGAAATAGACCAATATATCAGCTGTTGTGAGCCGTCAGATTGGTGATAATATTTGTTTTCATCCTCCCCCACGCACCAAGCCATTCATGTGTGTACGGATGGATATTTGAAGCAGCGCGTGTGGGTGTGTGTGTGCGTACGTGCGCATGTGCGTGCGTGTGTGTGTGACATTGAGAAAGCACGCGCGCGCACAATATTCACCGCTCGAGAAGTAACCACGTCCGTGTACCAGTTTGCTTATTGACGGCGCTCAGGTGACAGGTGCGACTGACAGAAAACATATTTCCTACTCCGGCCTAATCGAATAGCACGTGTTTGATATCTACAACGGAACCGTTCATCTGTAGGCGTCGTCCTCGGGAACTAAGGCAGATCGGTCTTTGGATAGCGCATGATTCGTTGGCGCCTTCATTCGCCGGGCAAGATTAATCGCCTAACGGTTTATTTGCTTCTGGCACGGGTTTTACCCATCATCATCATCATCATCATCATCGTAGGTGGGTCGGGACAGAAAACTAACACCATAATAGGCCAGAAAAAACGGACCAGACAGGGGTATACTAAACTGGAGACGTATTATATACTTAGGATAAACAGATGAAGCAAATGGCTTTATCCATTCTCCGTGGTATACATAACGATGCGGGTTATCTAGGTGTTCACCCATTGTAAGGTCGTATACAGCCGCAGCCAACGAGAGTCACACAATAAATGTTTTTATTAAACGGATATTTCGCTCGACAACCTCTGATCAAGAGATATATCTCTCGCATCACTACACCTGGATGGCGTTGAATATCGCGCATCGATTTGTCCTCGCTAAAACGTCAAAGTTTTCGCGTTTCGAGGCGCACACAATTCTTGATAATAAAACGGCGATAAGAACCACAAAAGCCACCATTCGTTAATAAGAGGATGACCGCTAACTGAACTGACTACTCACTGAGTAGATGCTACACCAGCTTCATTGTTATCCGTGGATGACTTCACGAACTGCTTAACAAGTGGCACACTTTAAGACTGACTTCAACCATTGCTTCACGTCAGACCCATACTTATACATAACAATGTTTATGTGTAATAAGGACGACTGAATATATAGGATGACACAATGGTGTGCATTAAAACTCGTTTAGCTCGATAAAATTGCTGTCAAACGATCGATATAAGAGCAACGATGCGCCAACTCGCCGAGGGCGCTGATTGAAATGCATACAATTATTAGGGCCAAGTGTTGGAAAGTGTGAACAACGTCAGGCCATTTCGTATATGGCATCGGAGCTGTGTTTCTACCCCTTTTGCTTGCTTACCGCCGCTCTACCCTCTAAACTACATTGGGCTAAGAATCGACCAAACGTCAGGGAGATGTTCTTAGCTGTCACCGTTATCTGCATTCTGCTTACACTGTCTTCAGTGACATGTCGGTACGTATGCCATATTTTGATCAATTAGAGAGATAGGCAGCTATATGTTTGAAATAATTGGGCTGCGAAGGTCATATATTGCAGAATTGGGTTGTGTTTATATATATATATATATATATATATATATATATATATATATATATATATTGTGTGTGTGTGTGTGTGTGTGTGTGTGTGTGTGTGTGTGTGTGTGTGTGCGTGCGCGCGCGCGCGCGTAAGTGCATGCGTTTAGGAATGTATAAAATCGTGAATACAACAACGAGATCATGAATCAGGTAAATCCAGGGAAGATATTGTCCACCTTTCCCTTTTAATGGTTGTTTTCAATGTTAAATCACTGTTAGCGTGACCTACTCATGATCGTTCAAGGTCAAAACATGTGCCCATCATAGGAAAAGAGAACCAGAAACTCTATTCGACCGGAACCCCCAACCTTAAAAAATTCGCATTTCAGAATTTCTAGAAATATTTTAAGCTTAAGGAGACATCTGTCGTATTTGACTAAGATTCTGATGGCTGAAACTTATCTCCAAGTTGATTAACATGAAATAGATGGGTCTAGATAAGCGGGGATAATGTACACTTAACAGTGAAATATAGACCTGCACCTTGAAACCATTAATTATAAGTAAAATTTTATTTACTACTTGCTAATTACTATTTCCCAAGTGAGAATAAGCTTTCTAGACGATTAATAATAACTGGTTTCATTTAGAAGAATTATGTTTCTATAATCATAAAGTGTCACGTATTATAAAGCTTTAGTTTGTCGTCAACCCGTTGTGCCATTTAAAAATTCCGAAGCGACAAATAAGATAACCTATAAACGTTCTTAATTCTTCTTTTGTCTTTTTCCACATTCTGATTCAAGCGCCAAAACTATGACTGATTTCGTTGATGAACTGTTGGACACCGACCGATATGACAGGAGGGTGAGACCTGGCGTGGATTCTGGTAAATATTGACTTTATACGCTTATGATAATGTTGAAACCACGTGTTATTGACGTTACAAGGTTCATTAAACTTCCCATTAAAGAACAAAACGTCAACATATCAGTACTAATTAGTGGACATCTAATCAATGTCTGTTTGTTGGTAGGTTTTGACTTTCCATGTTTGGCTCTTGCTCTAAGCACATGGTTGTGCCCTGGATTATATTATTTTAAGTTACACAAACAGAAAATATATACATAGATTAAATATATTAGGAATATTTATCCATTGTTTCAATATCAATTTGATTTCAATAATAACTTGAACAAACCGTTTTGTTCCAATTTTCCCACAACTAAAAAATTCCGAAGGGAAGAGGATTGTTTACACATGACACCGTTTATGGAAAAAGGATATGATATGCCAATATTGATAACACGAACTAATCATCGAACGTGATACATTTACGGGTGGCTTTTTATAAATAGGTCCATATTATGATTAATATTTATTGCCAGCCGTCAGTATCGATTGAAACTTGATAAACACCACATTTGATCAAATGGATAGAAAGGCAATTGATACTGGATAATTAATTTTCTTTAAATATTATGCTTAGATTAACAGGTAAAATGTATATATTATCGTAAATAGGAATACAATTAATATTGAGAAACTACTGCGACTATACCAAAAAGAACATTAATCAATCCTGATTTAGAGTGGATTTAAATCAGTTTCATATTTCCAAGATCGGTAGGTTAGTTCCGCCATGTCTTTAACATAATGAATTATAATCGGCAAATATGCATATGATTTACATTTGTCTACATTATACATCTACATTTGTTTACATAATAATAATAATAATAATAATAATAATAATAATAATAATAATAATAATAATAATAATAATAATAATAATAATAATAATAATAATAATAATAATAATAACGTATATTTAATAAAGAGCCCTTATTAGCCGTAGCCATTCAACGGCTCTGTACAATGATACCCAAACAAAATATATCCGTAAAAACCATATAAGATATTTAAACGATAATCATTATTTATCTGTGAAAGCGACCTTAAAATTTTCAAGAGACGACGCATTTCTAATATCCGCCAGCAACCTATTCCACAAAGTGGGGGGGGGGTGTTGAAACACTAAAGGAACAATTAACATATGACTTGACCCGAGACACAGGTACTTGCAATAATATCTGACTGGATGAATTAGGTTAACTAGAATACAACAATATTAATTAACACTCATTGCTCAGTTTGTCATTGATATTATCCAGGATCAACCACGATTTTTGACAAAATTTGAATATATTCTTTCAGCGGCTGTTGCTTACAGCTGTTGTTTACAGCTGCCGGTCATAAGTACAAAATCGAAGAAACATTGTCTAGTACAGGTTTTGGGCTATAAAAAAGGAACTTTATAGTGCAAGAAAATGCTGTATTCTGGGTCAGCTTATCAATAATATTAGGATTTGGGTCTGTAGGCTTAAGTGAATACTTCTAATTAATATATACACGTAGCGTCACCTTCGATACATTTATGTAGCTTCGCGTATTTGGTTCATTGCGGGTTTTGTTTTGTATATTAAATAGGAAAGCCAGTTACTGTGTATCTAGATATGTTTGTGAACAGCATCAGCTCCGTAGACGAGGTAAAAATGGTAAGATATTGATCTTCTAAACGATTTATCATTATTTCGTAAATTTTCCATCCGAATTATTGCCAATTAAATTACCCTTCATCATCTCTAGGAATATGGCTTGAGTATCTTCATGAGACAACGCTGGATCGATGACAGATTGAATTATACAGAATATACGGATGATATCACACTGAATTACAACATGTTCGACCAGTTGTGGGTTCCTGATCTGTTTGTAAAAAACGAAAAGAAGGCCACTTTTCATCATATAACCGTGCCCAACAGATTACTGAAGTTATCGCCCAATGGACAAGTATACTACAGTCAGAGGTTTGTTACTCAGTTTGGTGTTTGACTCTATTCAATTATTTTATTTTTGTGATGGCTAAAGTAAACCTGACTAATTTAGGCGAATCCTTGAAATTGGACGTCGTTATCATGATATGCAAATATGTTTGACATACTCCTTTTTAACTTCCCACATTTTTTCTTTCTCGAGTTAAATTTATTATTTTCTTGTTGTTGATATCAGAATACAAGTTGACTGACTAGAGCTACTCTGGCTTCGTGAGGGTTTGCGGCCATCCTATAATGCCTCTTTTATCATAATTCTCAAGCTTTTTAATTTGTTTATGGAGTGGCCAAACATTGGCTGATAGTTTTCAGACCCCTGATCTTAAACAATAATAATATATTGTATACAAAATATTGTGTATTGTTACTAAACAGCGTATTTTTTGTGTCATTTTTTTAAATCCGGTAATTATTATTTTTGTTGTTGTGGAGGATTTGAGATTAACATATCATGTGATAAATCTCAAAATGGTGTTCATTTTGAAAAAAGACACCGATCATTATTACCCCTCATAGTAAAATGGTCCTAAATTTATATCCTGTTTCTTAGTGCTAATGGATTACCAAACATTAGTAATATTTTAGCGTGTTCTGTAAAAATCAACAGAATGTTCAGAAACTGGAAGTGCCACAAAACTGTCTTTGGTGTTTGATTTGTATTATGGCGACATAGGATTAAATTATAACAATCTTTAAACCCCAGAACCAATATGCGAACTAAATTCACAGTCAATTTAGCGTATAGTAAAGTATACAGGTCACTTTAATGCATCTATATCGACATCACACTTTTGAGCCACTTTTTAGGACATGAATAATTTATTATCCGAGTTAATCTACAGCGCTTGCTGTTTAAACAGCTTAAATGTTAATTACATTCTTTTAAATGTGTTATTTTGTTTGATTCATTAAACGTCTTTATTTTGTTTTCAGACTCACCTTGATATTAAGCTGTGATATGCATCTAAAATATTATCCAATGGATAATCAAACGTGCAAGATCCAACTTGAAAGTTGTAAGTTTGCATTCGCTGAGATAAAATATAAAAACCAAACACTTTATCTACGGATAACCGATATTAGTATATTTCGTTTGTGTTTGTTCACTACCTCTTTGTGTACTTTAAAATAATTTTACACTTAGATGGGTACACAACCAGGGATATTGTGTTCAAATGGAACGCCGATAAGGATCCCGTTCAGGTATCGAAATCACTGCAAATGCCGGAATTCCTCTTGACTAATATATCAGTTGGTGACTGTACAACGAAATACATAACAGGTAATAAATTCGACTTAGATTAAACCATCCGATATAAGTAGACTATAGCCGTAAGAATTTATCCAAGTAGCCAAACACACACGCGCGCTCGCCCCCCCACGCGCACACACATATACACACACCCTAACATACAACACAACACTACACACATATATATATATATATATATATATATATATATATATATATATATATATATATATATATATATATATATATATATATATATTACTTACTTGTTAAATCCGATTGTAGCCTAATTGCATTACTTTAATTCTTAGGTTCATTCACCTGCAAGTATGCCACCTTTGAACTGAAGAGGCAGTTCGCTTACTACCTGATACAAACGTTTGTTCCAAGTTGTCTGATAGTTGCCCTCTCCTGGGTCAGCTTCTGGATAGACATCCATGCCGTACCAGCTCGGGTCACGCTGGGGTTGCTGACCGTACTGACGATGACGACACAATCGTCAAGCGTCAGTTCTCGACTACCGCGTGTCTCCTACATCAAAGCTATTGACGTCTGGATGACCTGTTGTCTGGTGTTTGTCTTCGGCGCTCTGATTGAGTATTCCATCGTCAACGTGTTGGCTCGCAAGGATGATATGGAACCTCCTGGACCCAGAGCAAACAAATCTTCGGAAGAAGAAGACGGGAAGAAAGAGAAGCCGGAGCAAAGTGGAATGGGACGGAACGTTTATACGGTAGATCAGGCCGTAAAAATAAATACGGTAAGTAGCAGAAAACAGGTGTGTCTGAACATTAATTAGGTCTTTGTTGCCTCTGTAATATGTATTGATATTTGTTTGATTCATTTAGTATTACCTTTACTGGGGGTACTCGTGTAGTATAACCATTTTAAATGCCATAGTATATAAGTTAATCCAAAAAAGGGTAGTAGATATAGCTATGTGTCGTTTTTGGAGGGAGGAGGGACTGGCAGACAGTAAAGTGTTATTTTTTATATATATTATATATATATATATATATATATATATATATATATATATATATATATATATATATATATATATATATATATATATATATATATATATATAGTATCACCTAACCAAGTAGCCATAGAAGACGAGAGATCTGTAATGGGATACAAACTAACCGAGTTCGTGATACAGTCATCAGCGCCGATTTGATGGAAAACATTTATGGCATCAAAAAACAGAAGAAGAAAACCTTTGGATGTGAATGTTCGACGAAAATTTCTCCAGCACTCGTGGTCGATATGGTGTCAAGAGTTGCATTTCCAAGTATTTTCCTGATCTTTAATATTATTTACTGGATCACATACAAAGTGAACGTGAATCATACCTAATGCGCACGCACGCGCACACACGCACGCACACACGCACGCACACATGCAGGCACACACGCACGCACACATGCAGGCACACATGCACGCACGCATGCACGCACACACATATACTCACACACACACACACATACACATACACACACACATATATACACACATATACACACACACATATATACACACATATACACACACATAAACACATTGATTTACCTCAGTAAAGACGTTTTAGTATTCTGTGATATTTATGTATACAATTGAGAAGGTTCTACTGAAAAGAAGCCATTACTTCTCTCCCAATGTATTATATTCCTGACTAGTAAATTTATCAGAAAAGACCAAGTAATCTGGCTTCTAGGCAGCTATATAGAACTCCAGATTAATTATTAGATAGTCTATTTATATTGCAATATATTTATGTTGCGTTGTTAAATGGTTCAGTTGTTTCGGTCACTTTCATGTTTAAATTTCTTTAACACATATGCAATATTTTGTGTTATTTACTATGTCTATGTAATTGCAAGACAGTTAATAAAATGTTAAAGATGGTGTGACTTTTAACACACACACACACACACACAAGCTAAGAGACGAATCTATTTTCACCAAAAAAATTAATAATGACGTGAAGCCAACAAATCTATTTTGAAACTCTAGTAAATGATTGGAATGGATAAATAAATTTCGCGATTTAGTGAATTTCCTGATAACTTCGTGTTGTCCGTCAAAATTACTCATATGTTTAGGCCTACTGTTGTCCGTTCTTATTTTAATCACTTCGTCTTTGTCACTAATCCATTCAGATCCGTGATCTATTGTTAACGGATTAGTTACCAAATCTGTTAACATCATATTTTTCCTATTTTCAAGTTAAACGGTCTAAATACATATACGTTTTCTTGGCCAAGATCACGTTAGCAAAATATAACGTTATTCTTTCTAAAACAATATATTTTACCGGATGTCTCTGATTCTATAAACAATATTTACGTTGATGTAGATTGTCGGGACACCTTTAATAAATGTTATATGATCTAGACCAACTAGAGTCTCATTTTGCTCAATTTCAGCCTAAAACCGATATTATTGTCACGTGTTATCTTTAAGACACACAAAACAATCCCTATACGAAACTTGCAATATTTACTGACCGGATTACATTAGATTTCATGATGAAATGTCGGCGCACAGTGAAATTGGAGGAACGAAATAGTTACACATTCTATTATGCTATGTTAAATTTGTTATTGTTTTATTGTTGTTGTAGTTATTAGTATATTTTGATTACTGTTTAATCTATTTAAGCAACTTACAAATCGTGTTTACTATAACATATAATAAAGAGATACTTTCCATCTTAATTTCTGTTTAGATGACATTTAGTGAATTTCTATAATATCTTTAATACTAAGTGCCAGAATCAAAGTCTCCGAACCGTAAAATTAAATTATATCAGTTTTAAATTAATGCCAAATGAAAAGAAATATTATAAGCAGAATTATATAGTTTATATCTACATAAGCGTATTCCTGTGTATGTGATGATTGATGTTTTGCGGTCACTTTTGTGCACAAGCTAGGCTAAATGGGCCGAGCGACCTCCAAAGGTAATGAGACGAAGTGAAAGACGAAACAACCTTCAGATATGCCCACGCCGGGACCCTGTGTATGTGAATATATATGAAAAATAAGAAATATCTAAATGTATCCAAGAGCTTTTAACAGATTCATGTTCAATACATGGCTACAACAGTAAAATCACTTTTAAAGTTTTATTTTCAAGGTCGCCCAAAATCTGATGTGTACATTTTATTTAGTTACAATCTGTCAAATACCAAACATAAAACGCATTTGATAATTTAAAAAAATAACAACAGACTTTCACTTAAAATGATATTTAAGATTAATAAATACACTGTGCTAGGTTAGAATAAAGCAGCCTGTTACAAAATCAGTACCATAGGACCAACCAAGAATAAAAAAATAAATTAATATTAATGTGAGAAAACAAGCTTTACAACGAACACGTTACTGTACATATCGCTTTAATAACAAGATTGTCACATTTAAATTAACTTTAAAAGCAGCATTCTATTGCGTATTGTTTTTGCTCAACTAATGAGTACATGGCGCATAAGGTGTGAAACTCTAGTCAATGAAGCGTAAGACAAGTGTCACGTCACATTCTATATATCATGTAAAATATCACTTTTCGCAGCATTATGTAGACACATCAAAACCAATCTGAATGTTACGCGTGTGTGTAAAAGACACATATCGAAACGCCCTCCACATGTTTACAAACCTCTCCCCCTCCACCCCCCCCCCCCCCACACACAGTGATCATCAACATTACAACTACAATAACAATATCTTCTGATTATGAAATCATTTTGTTTTTCAATTTTGTGTATGTGACAGTACAACACACACACACACACACACACACACACAACAGCCAATTAAATGTCTCAATTTACATTATTTTTGTAAACTATCCAATACGTGATATTAAAAATTAGGAATAAACTAGGAAATAAACTTCTGGAAATCATGTCGATTGCAAGTGCCGGACTCTTAAATTTAAATAGAAAACCTTTTCCATAAAACCTTCTCTTCGTCGTTCCGATATAATCCTTTCTTATCACTTCATCTGGATTATGTACTTCATCATTAACTCCATCTTCAGTCTTTGATATCGAAGATACCTGTAAGGGTCATGTTTATTAAATATGAGTTATTATACTTTGAAGATCTGGATCACGTAATTGATAGATGGATGAACAGAATTGAGGTCATCTGTACAAATTAGGTCATTCGATGTCCTTGACCGTTTTATGTATATGTGACAGAAATATATTTGTGCAATATCAACAGAAGGTGTATATACCGTAGTCCTTTCTGGATTAAGACTCATATGATCATCGATTTCTACAGCGTCATTCTTCTTTTTTGCTGTTTGTTCATAATTCCGAGCCAACACATTGACGATGGAATACTCAATCAGAGCGCCGAAAACAAACACCAAGCAACAGGTCATCCAGACGTCAATAGCTTTGATATAGGAGACACGTGGTAGTCGAGAACTGACGCTTGACGATTGTGTTGTTATTGTCAGTACGGTCAACAAGCCGAGTGTGATGCGAGCTGGTACGGCGTGAAAATCTATCCAAAAACTGACCCAGGAGAGGGCAACTATCAGACAACTTGGGATAAACGTCTGAATCAGGTAGTAAGCGAACTGCCTATTCAATTTAAAAATGGCGTACTTGCAGGTGAACGAACCTATAATAAAATAATACCTTCCTTTGTGTTTTACATTTCTCACATTAGCTCAGCCTCTATTTCACTGATCATTACTAAGACGGTTATCAGTATTGGAAGAAAACATTTAACTTCATAAGTGATGATAGGTAAGAACATATTTCAAACCTGTGATGTACTCTGTTGTGCAGTCTCCAACAGAAGTGTTGGTCAAGATGAACTCGGGCATTTCCAACCATTCTGAAACTTGTACAGGATCCTTTTCTGTGTTCCATTTGAACACGATATCCCTGGTTGTGTAACCGTCTACGTGAACAATGGACACGACAAAATACGGCAAGTTGTAAAAAAAGTTATCAGTAAAATTACTGGTATTGTATAAATAGGCGTTGCATTATCTCAATGTTTCACGATACTGGACTGAAATATGCCAACTTACAGCTTTCGAATTCTATTTTGCATGTTTGATTGTCCATTGGATAATACTTCAGATGCATATCACATTTCAATGTCAAACTCAGCCTGGAATTGAATGGTCATTAGTTTAGTTCAGATCAGGGTTTTGTTGATATGTGGAATGGAGTTAGCTCTCACAATACGGAACTCCATAAACAATTGGCACCATACGAACCTCTGACTATAGTATATTTGTCCATTTGGTGAGAGCTTCAGCAGTCTGTTTGGTACAGTCACTTCATGAAATGTTGCCTTCTTTTCGTTTTTGACATATAGGTCAGGAACCCACAGTAGATCAAACATATTGTAGTTCAGGGTTATGTCATGCTTGTATTCAGTGAAATTCAGCCTATCGTCAATCCATCTTTGTCTCATGAAGATATTCACAACATATTCCTTGAGATAATTAATTATATTACGATATGTAAAGACGGATAATACTGATACAGCTATCTAGTATCAGTAATTAAGACTGGGATTTAAAATTTTGTAAAATTTTGAATTTACGAAGCTCTAAATCTTATTGTTGTCTATATTTATATGTATATTTGTATATTGCTGTATTATATATTAGTAATAATGATAATTCGTTTGGATTTATGCAATCTTACCATTTCCACTTCATCCATAGATCCAATATTATTTACAAACATGTCCAAATTCACAATGACCGGTTTTCCTGTTTAGTGTATAAATATAATTTCAGGAAGATGAAGAATCAAATATCGATTATAGTTCAAATACTATATCTGACCCCCCCCCCGCCAATAGAGGGTAAAACAAGTACACTATTCGCTACTTATATTAATATAGGTGCTTTTTCAGAATACAGTGAGAATCCATTAATACGGACATCGTTTATCCATCGTTTAATCCGATAACACGAAAATGTAGCCAAATATTTCCGCTAATTCAGTCATGCAAGACGCATCTACATGTTGTCAGTAATGGTTAATTAGCCAGCCCACCCGCAATAATTGCTATATCGTAACCAATTACAATCGTCCTTGACCATACACACCGACACAATGCTTCCTGATGCTATCTCATAGCTAATTATAATCATTCATGACTAATTACAAACACAAATCTGTGATCTTTCACGGGCTCGACATTCCGACATTCTCTCTGTATATTAAGCTAAACTGTTAAAATAGGGATTTTTTTATGGTTTTTAAATATATAAGGTTTATGGAAAACTCACGAAACAAACGGGCTAGGACAAATTTCGTTTTAAAAGTTACCCAACTAAAATGATATTGTTTCATATTTCAAAGTAATTCTAGAAATTTGTGGAATGATAAAACGGTATCTCATTCATTCAACACGAACATTCACGTGAACTGGAATCGAACACTAAAACCAACCCCGTGTACTTCCTGTGGTTAAAACGGGGGCAGCAAAAATATCAATTGAAAATACGTCAGATTCCAACACTTAGATGAGGTTTTATCATTAGTCTTTTGGCTGAATATATCAAGTCCAATGATCATGGAAGATAACGTTAAGATCTAAATTATGCATCGTTTGTTTTTCAAAGCAGAGAAGTAAGCAAGTTGGTCGTTTTGTAGTTTTTTTGGTCATAATTATTATAGTTAAGCCCTAAAACTGTAGTACCTATTAAGAAATAATGCACATTTATTGACAATACTTTATAATAATGTCCATAAGGAGAAGTCGCAGTGACGTCATTGGGGATTCCCTAAAGTTAGCTAGCTTCTGCCTGATCGGTCTGTTACAGTCTTTCTCAGTGGGAGAAGATTATACGCTTTTTAAGGTTCGATTAGATAGATAGCAGTATAATCTGTTTTCTATTTATATATGTATACTATGAGACTGTTCAGCTAAAATAAATGTAAGAATATATATTATTTACACCCCAAACAATTGACATATTTTAAGCTATGTTTTGACCATTGCTTTTGTTTACAAAACGATCCAAGATGAGAACACTCTCGGATATGATATTTTACAATTCAGTCTTTTATTATCCATTTATTCACAAATATTATCTTATGCTATCTGGTTCTTTAGAAATTCTAGGTTTTCGTATATTCAGCTTTTTAGGAATGGAATGAAATTTCAATATTTTCAAAACAAATTACGATATGGAAGAAAACGTTTCACCAAAACTGTAATTTATTTAAGTTTTTTTTTTGGTACTGTTTGCTAGGATCAAGCATGGAAATCAGGATTATGATCACATTAGACTTTTATGTTATGTGTCATTCATCACAATGTTTTATCGATGGATTTATGGTTCGTGTTATCACTGGTAAATTGCGCAAATATTGATTTATCACGTTCTTGCGCCAGTAGTAGATACAATTTAAAAACTACTACTACTACTACTCATATCACAAATAATAATAATAACAATAATTAATAACAATGTAATAACAATACTAATAATGCATTTTTTTATGTCCCAACCTGTAGGACTAATGGGAAGTTTAATGACCTTTCCGGTGAATGACATGAGAAAGCAGCCTTGATAAAAATCAGATTTCTAAGTTGCATTAATTGATAAAATATCGGACTGTGGATAACTCATCATAAATATAATGTGTGTATATTTATGATGAGTTATCCACAGTCCGATATAAACATGATTAATAATAACTTCGATGTGTACAATATACGCTGCTTGAAATGGTGTAGTGTCGGTATCAATTTTGTTATTGTTTGCATTATTATAATGTCTCATTATGAAAAAATTATCCATTTCAAGGTAAGATATATCACGTTGTAAGTAAAATAGATTATACACAAATAATTTCGGTAGGTGTGTATTTACAAAAGGCCCAAAGATTGAGTACTTACCAGATTCCACGCCAGGCCTAACTCTTTTGTCATATTTTGAGGAATCCAAAAGACCATCAACAAAAGCAGCCATAGATTTAGCTCTGAAATCACAGAGTCAAAAATAGTTTATTAATTGCCGATATTATAGGCGTACAGTATATCGGTTTTATATCTATTTACTTATAAAGCCAGTTACTTCTACATATACTGATATTTCTGTTATTTTGTCATCAAACAGTAAAAAGGAACGGTTGAGTTTTAAACTTTGAGAGATATATCATGTGCACCAATTTCACTGCAGAACATGAAGAATTATAAGTTCCAAAAATGGTATTCACCTAGATTGGATAAACTATCTGAAATTCGATCTTATCCGTTATACGGTGTGCTTCATCTGTAGTAAACAATGTTGAACTATTTATTACTATTATTTAATAGCTATCTTACCTACACATCCCTAGTGACAGACTCAGTAGAATCAGCAGAATGAATACAACTTCGCAGTACAGCGACATTTTTATTACCTTTAACCTCTATCCTATAAAATTAGAAAAATTTCATAAACTATTATACTAGAAAAACAAAGTGATAACGTTTACTTTGAATTATATATATATATATATATATATATATATATATATATATATATATATATATGGCTAGCAAACGTAAGCTAGTATATATTGACACAAAGTTGCAAGCTCTTGACAAAGTTGACAAAAAAGAGACATCTAAGACTCAAACTGCTAAAGGATAAGGATTGAAGAACAAGGATGCATTGAGAAAAGCTCACATAAATTTCGCGCCTGCCCGAAAACGCTCAAGATCGGCAGGGTTATTATCATCAATTATCGTTCATGCGTCGGTAACTCATATCATAACTCAAAAACCTTACTTTCTTGTTGTTAGGTTTGTAACAAATTACAACGTTTTCAAGCTGATTTTACGTTAATATTACAGATATGTATGTAATCAATAATAAAGTTGGCAGCGTTTCGTTTATTTGGGGGGTGGGGGTGAAACAGGTGAAATATGTCTAAAATTATCGTTGGACTAGCTAGATGACATGGCAAGGATGAAATATGTCAACGACAAATGCGGAATTTTCAAAATGACCATTATGCAAAACGTAAAAAATCGCATATAACTTACTATTTACTGACAAAATATTGTATTATTGGGAGGGGGGGGGGGAAATCAAGTTATGAATTGTAATAGATAAGTTTTTCACATTTGAAAGATTTTCTGACATCTGTGACTTTGCGATTGATAATAACAATTTTTTTTTTCTTCAGACAGTTAAAAACAACATATAAATTAATAGCCAGCCCCGCGGAACGCTAGCTGCAAACGGAGTTCCACCAGATGCCGCAGTCATCGCGAAAATCGTCTATTAATTGGGCGATAGTTATTAATTAAATAAATATAATAATATAACACTTAGAAATTGTGGTATCTTTGACTGGACACTAATATAATTTGTACACAGCTAATAGGGTTTTAGATGTTTTGGCGTTTATATATTGTTGCTAGTAAATTTACTGAATAGCTACATTAAAGAGATGTACTGGAATTATTTACCATAACCTTGATATAGTATTTCAAATCACACATCGTATAACATATCCATGTACCTGCACGAAGGCACATCCACGCGCACACATGAATACAGACATAGCGAATTTAATTATACACATAACAATAGCGCAATAATTACACATAGAATTAAAAACAGAGCATAAATAAAAATTGATTTATAACAAAATAAAACAGTATAAGCTTTTATAAATTAATATACACTGAAAACAGAAACATATAGTTACAGTAAACAATTAAACATCATTTGTATTAACACATTAAGAAAGTACATTAATTAATACGGATTTTTAAATCATACTGACTGCTTAGTGTTGTATATAGGATTATTATTTGGTATTAAAACCACAGTGTGATACTCTCATATCATATGTATCAGCCAAAATATTGTTTACAAAGGATTTGGTTTATGTGCAAGTAGTCTTAATTTTGAATATTAGCTCAATTCCACTTGTCTTTTATCCTGTTATACGCCCTTGTATGAGTAAGTGAGTTGTTTGTTTAACTTCGGCGACGGTGACACCGAGGACATACGGCTGAATGGCTAAAGAAATAAAGGTACTATCCACTCACCCGTATACAAATGTAAGATATAACAATAAATATTGACTATAGTATACCTTGAATTATCGCCCATATAAGATCTAACAGGCTGGCCTTCGTTCATTTGCTACTTGAATGATTTTCTCGAGCAACTAACCGAGGGAGGTTTTCCAATTCATTTATTAACATCTATTATGATCTGTCTTGTAGTCGGATGCTGTATAATAATGATGATAATAATGATAATAATAATAATAACGGATAAGCTAAGCAGGAAATCGTTTGCGGCACTTTTGTACACATTTTTATTAATTAAAGTGATTATTAAGGCAGTACATTGATAATGAATGAATCCGGCGAAAATCATAAACCAAATCGAACAAGTCAAATAACATAAAAATTTGTAATTTTGTCAGGTCGCTTTGCCGTCTTGTTCGGTGCATTCACCAGTTAGGGACACGTCGATCGTAGGGCGCACTAGAAACAAAGGGCGCCCTTCGTTTGAAGTGCGATTTATCGGTCGCTAGATGGCTAGCACGACGAATTACTATCTGCTATTAACACCAACAGAATCTGGACGTTTTAAAGAGGTTTTAGGTATTATTTAAAATAACAAGGGTTTTAAATGATAAAATGAATAATTTTCCAGCTTTTGATGACTTAGTTCACTTAGTTATTGAGACACATGGCTTGCTAAATCACTACGATATCAATATCCGTGAAATATATTGTTGAGTTATCATGCCTGGGCCCAGCTGACGATTTTGGGTAATCGTTCCAGATTTGTATTTCTAAGAGCTATCAACTCAATATCGTTGCAAATTGTTTCTGATTTCCGAGCACAGATTGGAAGCCATACCATGATGTTGTTATGTCATCCGGACATATGCCAGGGGTGGCGTTTCCTTAATATCCACTGGGAGGTATATATATATATATATATATATATATATATATATATATATATAATATACATATAAATATTAGCATCCATAGTATTTTGATGTGATACTCTTGAACAGTCGAGATGCCAAAGCCAATCAGTACACCCCCCAAATGTGAGTGTAACCATAATTATGAAAGTTATTGTTCGTTGTCTGTTTGGTTATTAACCCTAATTAAGATTGTCTGTTTGGTAATTAAGATTATCCTCACCTGTCTCATTGAACAGCTGCCACCTACAACTTTTTTACTTTACATTTGCTAATAATGAATGAAAACCATGGTAACATTGGCCAATAAATGCAGACAGAAATGCAAATCATCATCGCTGTATTTATCAACCGAATGCGTCAGCTGAGCCACAACAAAACTGGGATAACTTGACAACAAAATTAATACTACTCTTGATCACTATTTTGCTTATTATGGCAGCCTGCGTTGTATGTGTGCTGGGTGGAAACAGGTCTGAGTCAGGGATAATAATATTGTAAGCGCCTTAGAGCAGCTATCTAGCTGAATAGGGCGCTATATAAATGTCATATATTATTATATTATATTGCTATTTTCTCCATTTATTTCCAGTCGGTTGATATTAATTAACCAGTGAAACTCCGAAAAGTGGTATCGTCTTTACGCATCAATTATTTGCCATATCAAGTGGAGCTCTGCTGACCATATTTAAATAACGCAGATATGACAATCCAATTCGTCTCTCATATGGTCTTAAATACATGAATCCTTAATAAATGCTCTATCCTAAAGTTGTATAATATCCTGTTCTATTTTGTGACATATAAATGCACGACCTGGTACATGGATGTGTAATAATAATACTTCTTCGAACTGCCAAACGTTATCACATGATCAATGCAAACACTGTCAGCTGACCTCAAAACATTTATGAATAATCTCACTAAAATATATCTCATAAAGAGTCATAAATAAATCATAAAGTATCGATCGTCATATAACTAGAACAGATATTTAACGGACAGAATTATTGGCTCCAAGTTTACAACATATTGTGTATTCATAGTCAAACGAGATACATTGATGGGGTATTCTTGCTTTAGTCGGCAATTTCTGACAAATTATATAAATAAATAAATGACAAAGAATAAGGAATATCCTAGATATATTCTTCTACATTTATATCAAAATGTATGTCGTTCCTGGAACATCTAATCAGTGCCAAAACATCGACAAACATCTCCAAGTCATGGGGATATCCCTAGCTATATAGATCTATGGCTATTCATAGACATAGGTTCAAGGTCTCGTTTTGAAAATTTGATGTCACACAACAGAAATTTCCAAATAAAGTCATTAACAACAACAACAACAACAACAACAACATGTGATTAAACTCTCCCGACATGTCATCATACCTCCAACGAAGTACACGGGTGTGACCTGATAATATTAATTTAATGTACCATTCTGTCACATGAATCTCGATAGTCACTTGATCTGAATAGTTTAGTCGCATTGTCACGCTCTTATACCTAAAGTGTGGGGTAAAACCGAATTTAGATAACAAATATGTAAATCTTTTATCTTGATTTCAATCATTTCTAATTGGAATTTTGGCTGAAATGCTGCATGGAGATAGCGGTCGTCTGCTGGAATAAAAATATTTGATGAAACAACAAATCTCGCGAAATGTACGTGAAAATGCGTATACACTCGAGATCATGTGACTATCGAGATCACGTGACGTTACTGTAATATAGTTTTAATAAAAATCTTCTTTCTTGTTCAAGTTGCGTCCATTCAAAGGGATTCTACACTGAAACCCAAATATTAGGCGCAGATAATTAGTTAGAAATGGTGAAGGATGGAGAGTATTTATTTATTATAATTATGTACACCTTTCTATAGTTTCAGACCGTTGATGATAATTGCCATTTATTTGCTTATGTATTAGCCTAGAATTGTCATATGTACTGAAAATATTACATGTGTTTTAGGTTAACACTAGCATAAGCATTTAAACGTCTATTTTTTTTAGAAACAACGGATTGCTTTGTTCTTACTTATTAAATAACTAACCTATTGAATATCTTTTTTTTAATAAATTAACTTCGGCTAAGTTAATGTTTATTAAAAAAATTCGTATAGTTATAAATTATGATAGTTCACTTTTTAATACCGAAAAAATGTTTTATTGGTTTCTACAGGTAGAATGAATTTATTATTCCATGTTATTAAGATAGTATCATAGCATGTATATAATTTGCATGATCTACATTATCATTCAAATGTTTGCAAACCATCAAGTTGATTTAGCAGCATTCAGACTGCAAACACTATAAACCTCAAATTCTAAGGTAGTAATATTTGCTAAATACATTTCTTACAGAATTAAAATGGGGGGGGGGGCCTACGATTCATCAGTATGTTATATACAATGTTATATACAATGAATAATGTCTTGACGAAAAGTATTGAAAAGAAATGGTGAATAAAAGCCTCCTTGTATAATGTCTTTCATAACACCAATCATGTCACTAAGATGACTACACCATTTTAAAGTGACACGAAGATCCCAATGTCAATAGACCAGTTCCAGCAGTGATCTTACGTGACACCGACAAAAACTCTTTGCTGTTTAATGACCAATATTCTAATATATTTGGAGTGTTTCTAAGTGGAACACTTTTAGTTATCAATCTACATATTTGATGGATTAGTTTTATAAGCGGGATAGTAAAAAGTACACTAGCACTTTATGATTTTATTGTTGAACTATCTATCTAGCTATCTAGCTATATATATATATATATATATATATATATATGTTCGTTAAGCTTACTACTACTGTTTCTATATTAGAACCATTTCTGAATTTGTAACAAAAGTTTGCAGCACGGTTTAAGTCCAACAGAACACAAGTTGTAAAGTTCACAGGCCTCCAAGGTCGCCGGCCTCCAAGGGCGACAAATTCGTGTCATGATCTTTAGGTTTTATAACAACACATAACTGCTTATTCATCCATGGCGGAAGCGTGAATACAGAAATAACTACGGGACGATCATAATTTCTACATAGTTGCTAAGATTATCCAACTAGGCTGTTTGCCACGCTAACGAGTCTCAGTCACTGTATGTTTAAGAATTTCGCGGACAATTTCGTGCTGAGCTGTTGCACGTTCGAAATCTAAAGATATATTCATCACTAAAATGTATATTTCCGCACACCCAGTGAGTAGCGTGGCGTCGGTCTGTTGTCCAGTAATAATTTATGGGTAACGTAGTCAGGGTCAGACTGTCGCTGATACCAAGGCCGTCTGGGAAGGGCTAGCACCAGATTTATTATCTAGATGTCAAATGGTCCGGATCGCAATTAATCTATTTGTTGAACAGGGATCCAGAAAGCACAGGAATCCAGAAAAGTACGACAGCCTGATCATACAAAGTGTGTGTTTGTGTGTATCTGCGTTTGGGTGTTGGTGTGTGTATGTGTGCGTGCACGCGCAGGTGCGTATTTAAGATACATATATATCAGAACATCAACATCTCTAAACATCTTTGAGACATCTACCTCCATAAATATAAATATAACTAAAACTATACATACATACATCTAAATATAAATTGTTCTACACCTCAACATATCGATACATATATACGTAGACCTATACATAGGTCTGGGCTACTCATCAGCCTGTGGGGTACAGCTAATTCGCTTTTCGTACGTGACAGATATGTCACGCCCTCAGGAAAGTGGCTACATGCAGGCTACGTACAAAAGCGGAAACATTTCGGCACCACAGATGCTGACTTCAGCTTTAATCTGGGTTGGAATAACTAAACAAAGCCTATCTATATGAACCGGATCGATAGACGTCCGACTGATCTGGCGTCGCAAGTTGTTCTCTAACCTGAGCGAAAAGGTAGACCTTTAATCGGAGGGATGGGTGAATGTTGTTTAACGACACATCAGCACAATTTAGGCCATTCAGTGTCCTAAACGTTTAATAGACTATCTGCGCATAAATCAACATTACATTTTGTTGAACACGTGAGACAATGTACACCACCTCCACATCGAATCTAACAGCTAATCCACATAAGTGAACGCTTAACCACGCCTAATTTAGCGTCCCTAAGTATATGCAGTTATGTGTGATGGGATCTAAATTAAAGCGCCTATCCGCTTGACCAATTTGACCTATAGTCGAGAACAGCGGATTTCAGGCATATCTCAGATACTGCGAATGACACGTCGGGATTATAATGGCTATACATTCAACAATTTTCCTAGATCAGTGTAACCTAATTACGGATAATATGGTGGGGGAAACTCTGTCTGCAGCTTAATACCCATGGGGATGCCTGCCGGAGTAACAAACAACTCCAGGAGTATAAATCCATCAAACAGCATTGCATGAATTAATAGGTCGTTTCGGCAGACTACATAAGAGGACAACAGTACAGATTTTACATTATACATAGCAAAGCTAATAGAGTTAAACATGTTGTAATAGCGACATCACTTTCTTACATTAGTGTAATACGGAATCTGGATCGAAATAAGTCTGATGTCTGGCACGGGCAAAATGTATTTTAGGCTACATATATAGTGGCACTGGTTCAGAACATCAATATCTCTAAACAGCCTTTGAGACATCTACCTCCAGAAATCTAAATCTAAATAAAACTATACATACATCAATCTAAATATAAAATATTCTGCATGTGACCTATGCATGTGACCTATGCATGTGTCTTGGCTACTCCGCAGCCTGTGGGGACCAGCTAATTCGCATTTCGTACGTAAAACATACCATTTGACGCCATAGCTCGCAGTAAATAACACGTGCCTGTGGTTCAGTGGCGACTTACTACATATATAAGACAACTACTTTGACACAACAGTTTAATTCAACAGTACTTTTCTGTGGTCGAAAAGAAACCTATATATATATATATATATATATATATATATAAATCATTTCGACGCCACTATCTATAGAGGTCCGACTGGTCTGGCGTCGCAAGTTGTTCTCTAACCCGAGTGAAAAGTTATGCTTTTTATAGGCCCTCGGCGTGTTAACAAACATTACAGTTTGTTGACCACGTGAGATAATGTACATCACCTACATATGGAAACAGTGAAGTGATTTAGCTAAAAAAAGTAGCAATACTGCACGATGGATTAGTACTAGATTAGAACGAAATATCGTCTTAAACCTGAGTAAATACGATGATCTACTCAAACCTAACAGCTAATCCTCATACGTTCCGTTCATCACTAAGTGAACATTCACCGACGCCTCTTTTAGCGTCCCAAAGTATACACAGTTAGGTGTGGTGGGATATATAAAGACGAAATAACATTTGTTCTTTACGCTTCTTACTACGATTATTTATATATTAGAACCATATGTGAATGAATTTCTAACAAAGGATTGCAGCATGGGTTAAGTCCTACAGAACACAATGACAAGTGTGCGCGTGTGTGTGTTGGTGTGTGTGTGTGTGGGGGGGGGAAGTGAGTGTGACGTGTGTATGCACGAACGCATCCGTGTGTACTAAACTAACAAAAACAATAGCAATACTAACAACAATAACGATAATGAAATTATTAATGGCACCTGTGGTGAGAATGATTGTAGTATATGTAAAAGTAACAGCAGCAGCAGCAGTAGTAGTAGTAGTAGTAGTAATAGTAGTAGTGGTAATAGTAGTAGTAATAGTAGTAGTAATAGTGATAGTAGTAGTAGTAGTAGTAGTAGTGTAGTAATAGATGTAGTAGTAGTAGTAGTAATGTTAGTAGTAGCTGTAGTAGTAGTAGTAGTGGTAGTAGTATTTGTTGTTGTTATTGTTGTAATCATAATAGTATATAACGTTGACACTTACTAATTTATGCCCTGGCTAGTTGTTGTTGTTTCTGCTCGATTTAATTAACAGTTGAAGATTGTGTCTTACCGGAAACGATCCTGTCTGTTCTTCGATTAATGATTGAATGATCTTCCTCCTCCGCCTCATTATCATCTATGGAATGTAATCTTTGTTGTTGACTGGTTGCTAAGATCCGTTGACAGCTGTAATGGAGATGCCGTCTATTTACTATCTCTCCGTGTGGGATGTTATCTCTAACAGCCTCTAACCATCATTACTTGTAGTGATTTTAAAGTTTGATAAGGTCCATCGATATCAATTGAGATGACGAGTAACGATTATCCATCTGGTTTTTCTGTGCCACGATGGACACTTTACGCCTTGCTAGATAGATAGATAGATAGATAGATAGATAGATAGACAGACACAGACCTAGAAGCATTCAAAGAGTCGTACATGCCAAGCAAGGTCAACATGTAACAATGATAGCAAGCCACCAAGAAAGACAATAGCAGATCGAAATGTGACAAATGACACTGTTAATATACTTATAAAGTGACGGCAGGTCAAGCTTCCCGTGCCATATGTTTTGTGTCTATATCAGATTCTAGAAAACATTCTGACGAATAAATTATCGCTCGCATTCTATCAATCAGTTAAGTCGATAGATCCCTAAGGTCATACTCATGACCGTAACAATCATGGCAAACCTGTATGTCAGTATGGTATGGGTGTATGTATGCATGATTACAATCACGCACACATGCGCAGACGTACTCCCCCCCACACACACATACACATACACATATATATATATATATATATATATATATATACGCACCCACGCATGCACCTAGGTAAGCACGCACGCAGGTAAGATAATGTTATAATGTTACAAGTCTCTTGTTAGGGATGCTATACATTGATTGCCAGAACAATTTTATTTTCATTCTGTCAAGTAGAGTTCAACGCTGTATAATACAGGTAGATAGAGTACTGTAGAATAGTTGATGAAGTTATACTTGATTAGTTTGATCTCTGATTAGAATATTTACCTCTTTTTTATAGATGCCTTTGATGGATGATTTATAATTCCATTTCCTTTTGCGCACACTCTCGTTAATGAGAGTCGCTGAGTGCATAATATTGGCTGTTATTCCTCATATTTTTTCTCTCTCTATTCATCTCCCTCCCCCACATACACATCTCACATGTACTACCACTTCTTGAATCAAAGCTATCTAGGAACAGCAGCTTTTGTATCGGAGAATAAAATTTATTGGCGTATCTGCCGCATCCACTTACCAGTAATACCTTAGTCAGATTAATGAAATAAATCAAAGCGGTTTATTCTGTCTCATCTGCCACAAGACTGTCATGAAGAGGAAGAACAAAACCAAAATATGCAAAAGTTCATATTCTGAATTCGGCCCATTTAGCCTACCATGTGCAGAAAGGTGGCCGTAAAACGCCAATCATCATGATCATCTTCATATTGTGAATACACAGATTCGGACAAAACACACAGGTTTACCCTGTATGATGACATAACACATCACAGGTCTTTTAGCTATCTGGTAAGTACTTATTAAATGAAATAAACGTTTGTCGATTATTATAAAGAACAGTTCCTCCTGATGGTAACGTCATAATGGATAAAACCCTGTAAGTTGTCCTTAACGGTAAGCTGATAACGGTGTGTACTGAAGGCACTTCTTCCATTCAATATAATGGCTAAGACTATGGTTCTTAGTGTCTGTATTTGGTTCAGTAATTTCTGCAGTATATTTCACCTTCTGCAACACGTAAATTTGATCTGTTATGTCTTTAAATATGAGATGTGAATTATTATTATTATTAGTATTCGTATTAGTATTAGTAGTAGTAGTAGTGGTGGTAGTGGTGTTATTAGTATCATCATTGCCTTGAAATAAAATATTTAAACACTTTTTTAAGAGTGGCTGATACCTAAAAGGAAGCCGGTAAGTTATATGTCCCAACTGGGACATATGACTGAGAGGGGGGGGGATGATTCCCTTGGAAATCCTCCCACAACAAAACCAAAGATTATCCCACATCTAAATAGGAAATGGTGAAAAATTATACGAGATCAATATCTATCTAACAAGTAAGGTCATGGAAAACTGCTCCCCCTCCCCTTCCATTAAAGTAATATATGTTTCTCTCCCAAGGCGATACTGCGTGTTGCTTATTCCTTGTTACCAGGAACAAAGGCAATCATTCCTGGGCGAGAGCACTACACATTATATTTCATCATCCATACTGACTAGTATACATTATCGCCCATTTCTATTGTAGAGTTTATCGTTTGTAATTAGATTTTCGTGAATTTAAGCTGCACAGAACAAAGCCTCGACCGAAATTGAATACCATTATGGGCAGATTTAGACATAAATAATCAATATTCTTTTCAGGTATTATGTATTAGCGCAGGTTTACACTTAGCAGCACAACCAGCCAAATACAGTAGTATTGATTATTTCTAATATTTATGAAATGATAAGATGATATAAAAGCCTAGTAGGATTTCGAGGTTATTCTATTACCTTTCAATGGGGTAAACGAGCTCGTATTCCGTGAATATTGATTTATTAAAACATTTCAGCAGTATGTTTCGCTCTTTTCTGAATAATGAGACAAACGTAAACCGCTAGATTAACAGAACTCGACACCCAATCCTCATGGAAACAAAATAGGATGACAAAGCTAAGTCTGAAGGGTGTTTAATCTTTCAATTCGCCTTATTAACTTTCGACGTTGCTCGGACAATTGAACCTATCGTATGCATAAAAGTAGCCGAAGAGAGAGAGAGAGAGAGAGAGAGAGGGAGAAACACACACACATGGATGCACACATATACACATCCACACACAACTTATATGAACAACTAATATGCTGATCATCAGTGTAGAGTACAGGAAATATGTAATTACTTCATTCTGAGATGTAATCTAAATACCTTCACCTTATTATTTTCATGAGTTATTTATAGGGAATGTTGGACTTTGTGCTAAAGGGTCGATTTGCTCTAATCATCAAGGATCACAGGTTCAATTCCACCAAAACGCCGAAACCTTTCCAGAGATTAATTTCTCAGTTCACAACATCATTGGTGTCTGACCACGTTAAATGGCGCTGCTGTCTCCACTGAATTAATTTTTAAAAGAGGATGTTAAAGATCTGAGGACGTAATCACACACACACACACACACACACACACACACACACACACACACACACACACACACACACACACACACACACACACACACACACACACACACACACATACACACACACACACACATACACACACACATATTAATATAATATATATATATATATATATAAAATATTTTATATATATATATATATATATATATATATACAAGTACTGCTAGCATTAACAGTATGTATTTTTCAAGGCTCACCCATAGCGCAGTTGCTAAGGTACTGAGCTGGACACCTCCAATACGAGATTCAAACCCAATGCTGTTTCTGTCTGTGGAATGTTTCATTTGATCATTTCACTATCATAGGGATTGATGCATCGTCAGCATGTCTCATGTAAAACTTGTGCCTAGGCTCAACACAAATATCACCGACTTTTTAACATTACTGCTTGTCTAAAGTGCTACTCTTCATGCGTGTCCGGTAACACATAGAGTACAATAAAAATCTGGCAATTTATAACAAGAATACATCTAAATTATAAAGGAATTGATTGGGCTTTATTTTATAAACAAAATTCTGTCATATACATACATACATACATACATGAATACGTTGTTATCATAACGTTGCCATAGGCTAACTCATCATGACGGAACTATAATAAAACCATTCAAAATGTGATATTTTTATGTAAAGTTCGTTCATTCATCGTTATTCATTGTAATAAATTGTCACCATTATTATTGATGATTATGAAATTCATGCATACCACTGAAATTTTAGATTGTGTATTTGTTGTTACTTATGATTACCCATAGCTCCGCATTAACCAATAAGCTAAATAAACAGTGACAAATAATGAGAGATGTGTACAGAGAGGTGAGAGCTTTTCGACTTATGTTTTTGTACGTTATTTTGGGATTATTGTCTCGTTTCTTTCTGTTTTATTTGTATTATTTGTATCATTTGTGTATCAGCACATATTTTAAAATATAGCATACCAAGAAAATATTTAGTAAGACATGCCACCGTTCATAGGCTACATGTAACATATAAGAGTCTTTGGATGTATGTGTATTCAGGGCAGTGATAACAGCGCCATATCCCCCTGGTCACAATATACATAGATTAGCATGGGGCCCCTATGCTCGTAGGGTCTCGGGCAACTGCCCATGGTGCCCCATGCGTTAAGACAGCCCTGAATAAAACTGTCTAGTACAGTTTGGGGGAAAAGTTTGGAATAAATCTCCCAGTTTTGTTTTTGTTTTTGACCGTTTAGTCTGATAATCCAGTCAATATAATGCATATTTCATGCGTAGCCAGCATAAATATGCAGAATAGACTCAAATATGTCTACTGTCAGTATTTCGGTGTAGTACAACGGATGGGGTGATTGCAATTAACCAATTAATGATCGCCCTTTTGTTTGGTTGCCAATCGCATTGAGACCGCTTGTGAAAGGATCGTTGGTATGCGCCAGGGCGAGTCTAGCCAGAATGAAATTGCCCAAGTGTCCCGGATCTCTAAGATCCTCAAGTGTCATCGGGAGACTGGTCTAACGACTCCTAGACCAAAATCAGGTTGTCCCAAGAAAACAGCTAGAAAAGACACCGTCAAGCGCGAATTGTTTGGGCGCGTGGGCACTTGAACTGGTGTGATGGTCACTGGCAACACGTTGTGTTCAATGACGAATCCAGAATTTTGCTGTATCGTCAAGATGGTCGTGTTCGAGTGCTTAGGCAAGCTCACGAGCTCTACTCGGTGAGTGTGTACTGCCTAGAGTACAAGCAGGCGGCGGCGGAGTCACGACATGGGGTGCCTTCCATCGCAGAGGGAAATTCTGGAAACCAAAATGCTTCCATTTTCTAGGAGAGGCTTCGAGGCAATTATTTTTGTTCCAAGATGACAATTGTCCGGCACATCGAGCACGACGCGTCATGTATTTACTCGAAGATGAGAATGTGCAGCACATGGATTGGCCTGCTATGTCACCAGATTTGAGACTAATCGAGAACTTCTGGTCGGAAATCACACGTGGATTGGACAACATGTCCGTTGGGCCCATGCGTTAAGACGGCATTGTGTGTATTCCCTTTCAAGTCTGGGTTGAGAATTGGCTTTACCTAACCACCTTGTGGCCTAAATTAAGTTCATTATTAATGCAAATATTCGGTGATAAATTTGTGAGAGAGTCCTCAAGCTGCTGTCCAGCCATTACCCAACAGTAACGTGAACAAATCTGAGATGTACTTCATACTTACTAGTTTATGGAACTAGTTCCAATAATTAACTTCTGGTAGTCTTTGTCCAAACTTAGGCCTAGAGTTTAGTATGTTCGACTGTTTTAACAGGGGTTTTTTTTTAATGAATCTGAATGTATTTTTATTCTAATAATTATAAGTATAAATGATCCAATTTGTTTCATAGTTATTAATTAATCTTCCTTCTGTATTTTTAAGACTGTGAGATGAAACGTATTTAATTAAATCAAGCACAAAAGAGAAAACAATTGAAAAGATCTATCACAATACTTTGAGTTTATTGTCCTACTATAGAAAGTTGATTAATTTCTTTTGAGACAAGTTATATAATATGATCATCCTAATCAATATTCATCTCTGTCATCAGAAACTACTTGTACAATATCTGACTCCGATCAGATTAATGTTCAACAAAGTCTCATACCTACAAATGCCGTGAGTACCACTTTGTTAACTTTAAAGGTCAACGGAAAAGGTTTCCCAAATATATTAAAAAGATTCCTAGAAATAAAGTTACAGTGGTTTTAAAACCTGCTTTGCTAGCATCTCACATGGAAAAATATGCCACAGCTTTAATCGAGAATCTTCGGGAAAACTTCGGGATGTGACGTCATGCTTGACAAATAGACGCCAAACATTCGCGGTGGCTTTGTTTAACCTGTGTTACGTGTTCTATATTGGCTTTGTTAAACGTATAAAATGGTATATTGTACTGCACATAATTGGCCAAATGGGTCTCCCAGTGGATGGAGTATGCATTCATTCCCCAAAACAAGACTCGTTTGCGCGATTGGCTGCGAAACATGAACAAAGTGCAGTGGAAGCCAACTTGCCCCAGCAAACGTTTTTGACACGATCAAGGCGATATGACATGAAGAATGTCAGGCTCACAGAAGACGCCATTTTAAGCATATTCGACAAAATGGGTGATGCTAAGCCCAAACGAATCAGCAGTTTGATGGAGAAACTGAATAGAAAATGGATATATATGAGCGATAATAGGGTAATCTCGGGCTAAATTATTAGACAAAATTCACCAAATAAAATTTCATTTATTCGCAAAAACAATTTAGGAGGGCCCCCTGCATCCACAGGTCTCCCGTTTACCAACAAATATCACTTTATTTTAAATGAAGTTATATGATAAGAAGAGGGAAATATTCGCATTTAGGCCCATTATGTTGACTTATCAATTAAGCTTATATGTAAATTTAATTATATTTCCGATTGAAATTGATTTTAATATATAACACTAACATTTGGCTAATTCGGGAAACCTTTTCCTCTGACCTTTAATATCAGAATATCATGGTGACCTTGAAATGTCACACTGTGCCTGTAAATTCTTTTGATATCACTAGTATTAGTGTGGGCGTTAGTTGCTCTGGAAGATACTCTGAAGTTGAAAAGAAAATGCTGAAAATGAAAATCTACTGGATCATGGTGAGATAATTCAGTCTGCAAAGGATGAATTAAGAAAACCAAAAGATATAATGTAACAGCCAAATCTATATTGTCGACGTATAGATCGTAGATCAGATTAAACAATGCCTTAGTTTGACTCTATCACCCGTGTAAATTATATTTTAAGTAAGAAACTAGGACAGGAACTGTTTATTATTTAACTTCCAAGTTTGATATAAATATAGTTACAATTTTAAACTTTTTATTTGGTTTATTAATTAAAATGTGACAACTGAGAGGTGACAGTACTTAACGAATATAAACTAGTGCTATTATATTGAATATCAATGACATAATACTTTGAGCACTTGTGATACACTTGTCAATGTGTAATATATATATATATATATATATATATATATATATATATATATAGAGAGAGAGAGAGAGAGAGAGAGTCTCGCAGTTTATGGTTCAATAGAGACAGGTAATAATTAGTCATGTATTTATTTTCATTTATTCAGAAACAAAATACAACGGTAATATTCATCAGTAGCTGGATACATATTCACCAGTAATTTATAACGTATTTAAGATATATAACTTAGCACATAACAGGTACTTAGAAATGCTAAACAAGCTGTGTTAAACCATACCACTTGGAAAACGACCAGAACTGTGCTTATCAGTTTGGACTTGATCATTAGTAATATATTTTTAATTATTCATAATAAATAGATACAGCCTATGAGAAGAGGTTTTACAGATGTGGTACGTTTTTATAAGAAGATGAGTTCAGTTGAAACTCGGAATCAACAGTTTTAAGAGTCAGACTCTTGATGCTGAGGTTTCCGGTTGCTCTTTTAATGTCTTCATCTGTGGCACCTCCTGCTGCTTCCATCTTGAAGATCTTCCTGCATTTGGCTGTCTGCGATTGTAACTTTATCGTATAGTAATCCATGGCTCGTGTCTTCTCCGCATTCAGCGATTTTATTCGCTCGGCGTAATTTTTGACCCGAGATTCATAGTTAGCCGAATGCACGATGAACCTCTGAAAGTCCAGGAGGCTGATCTGGAATTCGTCGTCGTCAAACATGCTTCCGATTCCAGCATTTGTTGTCTTAGTTCTAGCGCCACTCGGTTTGGCAGACAAGGCTCTGCCTGTGGACGTTTTCGGAGAATCCAACATTGTTCGGAGAAAACCCCCAGCCGTTGAAGGTCTCCTTTTTACCCTTTTCTTCGTGGTCTTTAGAACGCTATTTTCATTTGCGCCAGACGACGTGACAGTGTCGGCAGTTGTAGTTGACTTAATACCTTTCAGTGACATCATTCCCTTGATTTGGGTATCCGAGGTGGATTCCGTTTTATCTAGAGGACTATATTTTGTGCAGTTCTCCGTAGTCGGATTTATCGTCAAATTATCGTCCCGTTTATCACTCTGAGTGAACGTTTCGTTACAATTCCCGATTTGAATGTGAGCCACTGGGATGCCTACATTTCGTTTTGACGAAATGTAATTCTCGTTTTCTATCGTACTGTGCACTTCTCCAGATGTTGAACTTTCAATAACATCCTTTTGACTAGACGGGCTGTGAATTGATTTTTGATCTTGACAGTCTGTCAAGTCTTCGATGTCTAGAACTGGGTCTGTTCTCGTTTCATCAACTCTGTTCTCTTTGGGGTCACCTTCCGTCTTCTTTGAAATTACTTGGTGCTGCTTAAATTCATTTTGTTTTTTTTCTGTAGAAGTGGTATGACATGTTGAGTCTAGTTGATCCGTACTGTTCTGCGCTGTGTTGGATTCTGGGCCCGAGCATTGACCTTCCACTGTAACTTGTTTCTTTTCAGGTGACACCGAGACAGTGTTTTTCGGCAGTTCTTCACATGGTGCATTCGGATCTTCACGTTTGGGGACCGTTTCTAACTCCATAGACTGGGATCTTCGAATCATTGATAAGTTAGTATCTGATATGTTTTGTTTTGATCTTCTGTCGACGGAGGTGAAAGGACGTCTGTGTACGACACTTTTGTCCAGCACTACAGCCGTATCCGGTCTCAGGTAGATGGCAGTCATTGGACGATCGACCAAGTTGGGCTTCTTTGTGTGGCTGGTGTCTTTCGGGCAATCGTCTTCGATGCACGTAAAGGTACCGATTTCTTTCTTCTTTCTAAAAACATCGTTGTCTAATCTTCGCTTATAAAACTTCCGGCCACGATTCCAGATTCTTTGCAGCGTTTCATTATCGTCGTCGTTGTGACCTTTGTGATATATAAAACGATACATTATTCACTTCATTATTTTTATCAAGAATTAAAGAGTTAAAACAAATGATGGGCTACGTCCATGGTCCAAATGGTAACGCTGGTTGTCAGATCTCTATAACACCTGGGCCGAGCCAGGCTATGTCTGGAAGGCGTTTCATCTAACACTTCGCCTTTTTACCTATGAGGGTCACCTCATTTGCACAAAAGTTACCGTAAAACAGCAAACATTTACGTTTAAAACACGAGAATGTTTTACTGTCCTCATATTTCAATGTTTGAAACATTTTGGTAAATGTACACGAATGGGGGGGGGGGGGACAAATGGACGACACGAACTCACAGAGAATCAAATACAGTCATACCCTATCCATCACCATTAAGTGGTTCAAAAGTAACCTGGATTTTGATGTAAACTAGACACAATGACATAATAAAATGCCTTTCGATGTACATATTTTATTGTATATACTTTAAAAATGTTTTTAATATATTTTTATTGTATTTATTAAAACATTGTATTTATTAAAACATCTTATTAATTTATTTATTTCACGTCCTTTTATTACGACGTAGGTGACGCAGCTGAGTGACGTGACGTTCGCTGAACTGAAATGATCCCTAGAAAAGTGACGTTTGTCGAAATAACGTAAAGCAGAGTATTAATTGCTATTACAGCACAGGGACCAGGTTAAGTAATATATATATATATATATCAAGTCTGATAACTCTTTATAAACATGAAGCGTTTCGATTCCTACTTTATACGAGACACTTTTATGATTATACAAATAGATGGCTAGATTTCAATATTTACTTCCCACAAGTAGCCCTTCTTAAAAACGGAGAGATCATCTTAGTTTATTCTTGAACTATACAATTTATTTGAGCTATTCATAACTCCGTGTTTGTTTAGTTCAACACTATACTTGTAATAGAGAAATACATTAGACATATATAGAGAAAGTATAACCGCTAAGAGGGTCATTTATCGGCTCGGATTTTTGCCATGGAGTCTTACTGAATAGAACAAAAATGTCACGACATGTTTATTATTCGTTATTGGGCATGTCACTTTTTCTATCGGTGTCGATTTTGTCTGCTAACATAGAACTGGTAATCTTTACATCTGTTTTAGCTGCGCACACTAAATAAAATCGTAGGCTGATTAATTCTTGCCAAGAACAAAATCGCTATAAAATCGGCATACATTATTTTGAAGCGTGCGGGTCTTTCATCAGTTGATATATACCTTGACTAGGTTTATAAGCGGCTACTTGAACTCAGCAATCAATTATCTGGTTTTCATTATTTGGTACTCGACGTGCTACATACGAGTTGTTTATCTTTATCTGTTCGGAGGATTAATCACTTATAGGCGTATAACCGACTAGCAGCGATATCAACAAAATATCAAGTGTCCGGTGAGACACTCGTGCGATGGAACAGTACATTACAGCTAAATGGTAACGAGTCACTTCTTTAACATCGCAGCAACAAACCATTTATACAAACAGGGTTGTTTTTATTTGACTGCCAACAATAAATAAGCGACAGATATATTATGTTTGTTAATTGGAAACCATGCAATACAACGAATTTGTTTGCGACTGGCATGGACTGGCAAGCTAGCCTTAATCCCTTCTTATAGGTTTTGTATCGTCCAGTGTTGAAGGTTTCTAGCTGATTTTTTATCGGGGTTTGTGAGTAAACAATACATTACAAGTCGTACCCATCCCATAAAACGTCATCTGCGAGTGCGCTCGTATTGATATTAGCAATCACTAAAATGCTTGTATCTACCACAGAATAGCATTATACTCACCAACATTTGTGTTTAATACGAAAGTTGTCTCATCTCTAAGCCTTTTTTGCATTTCCATATTACTTGTAGCTCGGGCGTAGGACATCTTTGATCTGCTGAGTTTGGTCTGAAATCTTCTATTCAGGATTTTCTGATCAACCACGATTCGGTTGACTACCGTACGCTGTGAGCGATCCAGAACTTGTAGGTTCCTCTTCAGAATCACATCCTCTCTCCAGTTACTCGAACAAACCTTCGGTGATTTCTCCGATTCCACAACAACAATTTTATGAGCCGACATACTCGGAGCACGATCAAAGACCTAATTCGGTGTTTTTTGGGTACTCCTCCGGTATTCTCGTAAGCTGGAATAGCCGTCTCCGAGCTGCCACTGTTCCTCGTAGTTCTGGTGAATGGCTGGCAATAGCGATTTTGTCATTAGACCAGACAGACGAATGTGTGTAGTGCATGTGATCAATATAATAGAACTTGTTTCTATTTACAAATGATCATTTCTCGCTATCAACTATATACATTGTGTGTGTGTGTAGTGGCTCCTGTCGGTGTATATCTGTACTGTGCCTCTCATGCTCGCTGTTTATTAATAATCCCATCCATGGCCGGCTAGTAATGACCACATTCGTGCTCGACGGTCTTGTTGTAGTCAAAACAGAAGATAATGGTCCGCGTCTCACCAAGAGCGCCAACAATTCGAGTACATAACAGGTCACTGTTCCTTTATGCGCACCACATCGCTGACTCGTTAATGTCCACCAACAAGCGCCAGTCGATAAGCGCATTTGTTGATTTTTACAGTTCTCTTTCTGAGAAAACATTGACATATGAAGATTGGCATAGAACGAAGATCGATTCCGATCGAATCTCGGAAGGACAGGACTAAATGGCGACGATTTGGTGACTAAACAGTGTCGCTTTCTTTGCTTTCGCCAAAGTTTATCGATCTCCATGTTCTTCAGTGACTCTCGATAATCGAGGGATTTCGTCTACTGCACGACCCACGCCTGTGGTCATTCTTTGCTCAAACTGAAGACAGGATATATAATCACCCTCGGTTCGTATGGATCCGGACGAAAGGGTTTCTAGTAGCTGTAGTTCGATCGTCATCCGACGAGGGAGTGCCATTTAAGTCATTATTTGCCAATCAATTCGGGTACCTTGCCTTAAATTTGTTTATTCAGTACTCCAAACAGGGCTGGTTATTACCACAGATAATTGTGGCGCCCAGATTACAAACTCCTTAAGACGTTGTACACACAAAGGCGACCGCTTGCCGTTTAGCCCTGAATAGTTAAAGGCAGAAATGAGCTATCGAAATATTTATTGAGACATAACGCCAATGTTTTGCTTGTGAGCAATTCATAAACATAAATAAACTGTTCATAGATGTATAGTGATTGTTTCAATATTTTTATTAAACAAGTTTATACTATTTGTATGACAATCATTCTTTAAATAAAAACAAGATCGGCACGGTTAATTAGTTTAACCATGCACGGCTTAGAGTTCAAAAATGTTGAACTAGTGCAATATGTTTTTTCTTTGCACACCTTTAACTGTTTCTATGTACACACACTAAATCAGGTTTATATTTCCTGGCTAAGCCTACGTGTAAGTTTAAATCAGCATAAAAGAGTGGATGTGTATATAGTCTGAGCATAGGCGCGCGCGCCCGCCTTCACACACGCACAGACACACACCGCGCGCGCGCGCACACACACACAGAGAGAGAGAGAGAGAGAGATTGCCGGTTGTGCATTAGATGGAAATCTGTAACGGGTATAGCTGTAAACATGCAGTTCTATACTTCATGTGGTACGTAAGTAAGTGTGACAATGCTGCGCATGCTCGATTCGCGTAGGTACATATATAAGGAGAACAAAGTTTACCCAAATCAAGTTTTTATAACAATAACTAGAATGCAAAGGTCTTCAAACAGTTGAGCTTGCTTCTGATTATAAGCCTTCAGACAAAAACATATACATCAGTACAATTACTGCAATTAAATGCAGAACGCGTATCTATAATTTAGAGTAATAAATATAGCAGAACGTAATTTATATCGTTTACTCGTATATATAGCGTTCAGAATCACCCCCGATATTGTAATTATAAATTAATTTTATTATCTGGCGTAAAACATCTACATTAACACACACACACACACACACACACATATATATATATATATATATGCGTGTGTGTGTGTGTGTGTGTGTGTGCGCGCGCGCGCCATAGTTAGCATACGAAAATAGGAAAAGTTACTAATTCATAACGTCCTCGTTAATATTCAACACGCATGCGTACGTTCCTAAACTACGAAAATCAATAAAGACCATACTAGTCGCAAAAGTCGTAGAGTATTATATTTTATTATTTCCAAAATAGTGGAATATTTCTTAATTAAGATACTAGTTAGTACAATAAGGTGTACAATATTACGTATAATATTTGATTAATTATTAAACTGCTCTGATATATCGTTCATGCAGATATAGTCCATAGACCATACTCGATACATTTTACATATTTTGAATATAATTTTTTTTTGAATAAATTATAAGTCAGAACACAAACAGTTGTTATTTATCGTAAGAATAAGCATTTTCTCCTTTTACAAGTAACAAGAATTTTTGAAGAAAAATAAATCCGCCAATCTGGGTGCAGGTATAACTTTGTTTATTGCCTATTAAATATTTCAGCAATAAGTAATATGCCAAAACATAATTTAGACTTAATTCGATTATTTTAAAATATCTCTTATACCATTTACCCTTACGCAATAAGTGAACACACCATTCTGAAATTTTCAATAAAAGTTGTCAATATTTATACCAAAGACTATTGGTTTTGGTTTGGTTTTGTTGTTCGGGGAGAATCCCCAGGCTGTCGCTTAATCAGCACAGCCTATAAAGACTATTATATTTAAGCTCTCTGTTTATACCATCTGACCTGGTCATAGATGGCGCTGCTGTTTGACCTACATTTCAAAAACTACGGTAAAATGCCAATCCCATAATGCACTTTGACAACTGCGCGCGCAGCTTCTGTGTACAGCTTGAACAAGAAAATGGTCGTGATAATGGATTGATGCGTTAACAAGTTTTCAGTCAGTTCTCGATCAGATTTCGGTGACAGATGACAGAATATAATTGTTAGTGCTGGGACATATCTTTTAAGATGAACAGTGCGGTGCCATTCGCCAAAAAGCCCGCACTGTGCCGTTATTTTGTTACAAACGGTAGTTGTATGTATGGCAATGAATGTCAATTTCTTCATGAGAATCCAGGCCCTGGTCCAGGTCCCAGCCGGACGCGATCAAAGTTTATAGGACCGAATCAGTTGAACCAAACATCAGTATTTGAAAATTCAGGTAACTAAGAAAGTCTTCACCCACATTCCCTGATATATCCTGACCCGGCAGAGGTGTAAACTTTAGAGAAAAAAATGTCCTTTAATGTAAACATTTTCTGTTATTGGCCCTTATTATCGTTGATGTTGTGTTGCAGTGTTTTATTATTTATCAACCTTATTGCACAGACCACTGATGAATATATTTTGTTGACTGTTTCATGCGTTAATAGATTAGTGTGTGATTTAAATTTATGGACGATTTAGCAATCGTTTTGTCAGTGGATGCAGAAAGGTTTACTTTTTTCAAAATAATTTCAATCATGTTATGTTTGTAGATAACTCTGTTAACTGGATCATCATCATGAATGTGTCTATTCACTATTGTTTGAATGCTATTGCATTTTACTGGAGACTGGGTGCATTATCTAGCCACTTTAGAACTCGAATTGATATGTTTTAGGTAGATTACTCAATCTTAGAAATAATAATTAATATTATATTTAATTTCTCTGATATTCATGCTGTCTACAATATTGTTGGTTATTTGTAAAATTTCCTGGTATTGAGATCAGTATTCTGCGGCAAAACACTGATGTGCACATGACATGGATATATTATATGGCTTGAGCTGAAATAAATAGTAGATTGCTAATCACCATCAGGGTTGGCATGTTTCTCCTATAGATGATAAAAACCATTTTTTTACTATTACGGAAGAAATAGTTACTTCCATTTTGGGAAGGAATAGAAGAAACTCAAAAAATTATCTCTGGCAGTATTCATCATCTGACTATTTCTTTGGAACACTACCAACTGATATATATATATATTGGTAATATTACATGTCACCATTCTGTCGGCTATCCAGTTGATGATGTGTTGTTAAGAGCAGCAACTGTTACATTTTAGGGGAAAAAACAATTGGAATAAGCATGATGACGTCACAAACCAAGTGGCGCTTTGCATTGGGGGTATTTATGGGGGTCCGCTGAATGATAATACTGTGATAATCCTGCCATTTAAACCATAAACATCAATGTTCTGGATCTGTTATAATCATGCCAAAAACACCGTTTAACTCTGCTTCGACACCGAAAAAGTTGGCACTGTTGAAAATTTGTATTCCAAGACTGAAAATCAGATTATAATTATATGCTAATCGTCCGTCATCACTACTATATAAAATGATAGTAAAGTGTGGTTTTCAACATTGTAAACCATAGTACAATAATATTCACTGTACATAGTAAAGACTGGTAAAATGTGGTTTCATAGTAAATCACACTAAAATTATATTTAACGAAAAAAAGAAGAATAGAGTCCAGTATATTGGTTAATTTATTTTTTATGGATATAATACAGTAAATTACACTTTATTTGCACCGTTTCAGTCAATCCTGATACTGTAATTATAAAATTTTGACTCACAGATTGTCATTTTGAATTAAAACTACCCAACGCTTTCTCAGCGTTTCATCCCACTGTCAACACATGCCAACTTAAATGTTTATATCGCTAATAGTGGCATGACAATATGGTACACAGGAGTTAGTTTTTGGCATGATTACAACAGATCCGTGACGTTTAAGGTTAAAATGGTGGCATTATCATGGTATTGTCGCTCAGCGGACCCCCTATAAATCTCACAATGCAAAGCGCGCCTGGTTTGTTTTGGTTTTTGACGTCATCATGCAATGGGTCTGTTGATCAGCTTTTAATTAAAGCTTTGATATTTCAAAGTAATCACAAAAATGGATATGAACCATCAGTCATTACTTTATTACCAAATGAGATATCTTTCATTTTAGCATATATATTATAATTTTGGTTAGTCTCTGAATTCAAACAATTACATTTTCATTGAAATGAGAAAAGATGATGCTATATTTTTAACTATGTTAAGAAGTTTAAAGCAAATTTATGTCTACAATATTCCATTTGTTTGTTCAGATGATTTTATTTATCAGTTCAAATTGAATACGGATGAACCTAAACTTTGTTACTGTTTCCTGATAGGCTGATTATTAATTTTTTTATAACATTTATTTTCTGAGTAGAAAGAAATGTTTCAAAAGAATATTTACCTAGTTTCATCATAAAACTAAAATTGGCAATTTGTTCAGACTGAGTCATTTGTTTCTGATGATTAACATGGTCTATAAGATTATCACCCATTTTATAATATTGGCTTAATCAGTTAATGACTATATCTTTGATGTGTTAGTTAAAAAATCCACATGGAAGAAAGTTCATTGGAACTATTCTCCAAATGTTAATGTTGAATATTCTTAAATATTTCAAGAGATGGTTAAAAAATTAAAATTGTTCTGTTATTTTTCCTCAAGTATTTAAACAGGACAATTGTATACTTTGATTATGCCTTTATTATTTGCAGTAACCTTGCATGGTTGGTTGATTTAAATAATTGGAAGTGACATTTCATAAGTTTAGCTAATATATTAGAGGGAGATGATACTCGAACCATGCTACCACCATTTAAATCACATCTATTATCTCCGTGGTTTGTGTGGTATGACATTGAATTGTATATAAAGTGGAGTGATACATTTCTGAACAAATCATGTACTAATGTTGCAGAAGTGTAATACGAAAATTGAGGCTGCTTTTAAAGGGTCTTTGTGCAGTTAATCCATGAACAAGTGAATTCCAATGATCCAAGCAAATTAATCAATTACTGAATCCCGTGATCAGCAGTTCCATGACATTTGTACATGTGAATCGTTAGTTGTTGTCCGTCACGTCTTTTAATAATTTTTCGTTTATATAATATAGATGAAATTAAAAGACAGTAGCTACTATTTATTGTAATAGGTGAAAATTATTCATTATTTATTGAATAATGATGGATTAATAGGCACTGATGTGGTGATTTTGTTCCGACTCTGGCTCTTATTGGGTTGAATCCTGTAGTGTTGTGTATAAAGGGTGGCCCAACATATCTTTCCTTCAGCTGGTAGGAAATATGACATGCAGATAAGTCGAGGTGCTTCTGAGAACTCCCTTTTCCCTCCTAAAAAATTGACTTGTCGCGAGTATTTACGATACAATTATTTTCAATATGTTGTTCAAAACAAATCAATTTTAGTTTCTTCCATTTGTCCCCAAAGATTTGTTGCAAACCAACAGATATGAGGACTATATCCTATTATAATTTTAAAAAGTGCATATGTGTACGAATAGCATGAAAAATATATTAGTATTTGTCAAATTTGGGGATTTCTTCCCAAACTGGAAGGGAAGAAAGTATTCTTCCGTAATGAAAATAACCCTGTTTTTACCGTGGTTATTACCCTCCATGGAAGAAATATGCCAACCATGACATTGATATATTTGGTGTGAATCATTGCTTTTCTTGCTCAATTTCTTCTTACAAAATCTGGAAGTCATCAGAAAACTTGAAAAAAACATGGTAATTGTGGCCACATACAGCATATACTTGTCTATAGGCTGCACTCTTGATACAACAAAAGCAAGCGCGTCTTATATGTGGGTCCGACTAAAAGGGAAGGTAATATTTGGCATAATTTGGGGGGAAATACAATAATATTGTTTTTCAACATTAATAATGAACAATAAACAAATTAATTACTTAATGTTTTCGCTGTTTTCTATTTGCCACTTTCATGACATTGATGCCGGATGTCAGTGGTTATTCTGTCAACGAAGTTAAGAATAGTTTCACCCTCCTTTTCTGAATTAAATTCTGATTGATATATGAGTAGTATGCTCTCTCTGGTTTATAAAGATATCCTTTAATGCCTACATCTATATAATTTGATACCAAGATGTCATATAAATAAATTTCAGAGCAGAGTTAACACTGGCTAAGCATGACTGATGACAACTTTTAGGATCACTGCTTCACTCCATGCTGTCACATCCTGGCAGTCATGGATAAATCCGAGTTCACTGACTGCTAATATATATAAATTATAATCAACCTTTTAATTTTTTCTGGATTATAAAGGTGTTTTATTGACACAAGTCAACAACTATTTGTTTTAAGGCTATTCTCAGTGGGTTCACACACCAGTGTTTTCCTTTTTCACAAGAAAAACATTTGTAATTGTCCCTGTTTCTAGAAGTAACATATTCTTTATTTTCTGAAGATGGTTGCTTTATTAGATTTAGCATGGGATCATGTATCATATGTTAGTTATTTAATGAAGGCATAAAGTCTTTCCTGAATTTCATGATACTGTGGTTCTCACTTAGAAAAAATGCATGTGGCAAAAATCATCCTGCATTAAGTCACATCATGCCAACACCACTAATAGTAATGTAAGCAGATCAGTCATATGGAAACAACTATTATAATGTAGTCTGTGAGTTACAGGCATATCTGTTGCTGCTGTTAGGGTTGATATAGCACTTATTGATTACTGGGTGTTTGAGTTTTTAACTACAACAAGTTAAATTATTTTTCACATTATCTGAAATTTATGCTTACCTGAGTACTCAATTTATTTTTTGCCAATTTATAATAATCCTCAACAATAAGACAGCAGACATTTTTTAATTACTTGGCCCACATGTTCTTACAGGTGTGCTAAATTAAATAATTGCTTAGTGTATTGCTTGGACTTTGGTATGTGTTGTGAGGCAAGTGATCACCGAGGCATAACAGAGAGTGATTGGGAAGAGGGCAGAGAGGCATACCATTATTTGTATTGTCACCTCCCAAGGATCAACTGACTGCAGCTAATTACATGCTTTGATTTAATTAGTTGATACGTGGCTTCACCATGAAACCACGTATTTGTTGAAGGTAGTGACTGCCAATCCTACTGTGGTACATTGTGTTTGACTGGTTGTGTCACCATGCCTTGGCAACTAGATTCGGGAATTATTTTGAGAAAGCTGTACAAATTGGTAAAATGGTTTGCTGAACAAAGTATAAATGATGCTGCAATGAATTGTTGCTAAGCTGAATTGGCATATATATATATATATATGCAGACTGAAACTAGAAGAAAGTCTAGAAACAAACACACCCAAAAACATGACAGATGAACTGCTACAGTGTGTGGTTACGCTGTTATCTGAAGGAAGGATGCTTTAATGAAGACTTCATTCAGTTAATTAAATGCATGCTGTGTTCAGTTGCATCAAGCTCCAATGTGAAATGAGCTATTTCAATATTTGGACACTTTAAACTGCACAACAGGTTTGGAGTAGTAAAAGTGGCCAAACAGAGTTCCAAATGTGAAAATTGCTTCGGATTCTGACAACAAAAATCGTGATTTTTCCAACCCTGCAAACAAATATATTCAGTGCACATTTGGTGTATAATGGGCAGGACAAACCGAGAAAATATGCAGCTGGATGTTAAATATATTTATTTCCACAAAATGAATTGATCTGTCACCAAATGAGTAGTAAATTAATCATGCCATTGTGAGACTTTTGGGCATTAATCGTGGACAGAAAGAGGGAGGACTGCCGATGTGGGTCGCTTTCTTAATGAAATGTATGTCACCAAAATGGCAACTGTCTGAGTCAATCAGGATTGGGCATCTTAAATTGTCAAACGGGAGTGAACACGAAAGGGATTCCATCTGGAGATGGCACTTATGTGCAAACTGACATTGGCGGGATCCCGATGACGTCAATATAGAGGTGTCCTGGCTCAAATAGTATGCCTGATATCAGTCACTTTACACATGCAATGCCCATGTTAGACACCCCGATGTTTAAATAGAGGGCATAAAAACACAGAATAAACATATGGCATGGTACAGACTGTGAAATTTCAGAAATAGTTGAAACAAAACATGTATACAGCTTCAGTAAAACTTTAATCAAACATTTTCTTACATAATGTAGAAACAGTGCGATCAAAGTCAACAGGTACTCGGTTTTCTCTGGAAATTAAGTTATGGTGTATACTACACCCCCCCCCCCAAAAAAAAAAAGCAAGGAAAGGGTGGGAAAATTTTTTCATTATACTTCAAGAATATGGTATAAAAAGGGGTGATAATCCTACATAACTGATTATCTGATGTGGCATTACTTTGAAGAAGTTATTTGTGTTACTTCTATTTGTCAAAAATAGTTTCCAAGTATAATGAATTACTTAGAGCATGTGATGAGCTCAAAATGAACCTCGTCAGAAAGAGTTTGCTAGATGGTGCTTCTAGCAACTAGGGTGATGTTAGCTGTTTTTGATCTAGTGAGTTTATAAAGTTTTTCGGTGGGGAGGATTCTTCCAAGTTTTATGCAGGACTGATGATCCTTTAATATATTCTGGGCGCTTAGGGTAAAAGAATATAATATTGATTGTGATTAATTAAGTAATAGATATAGGTTGAAATATTCCACAGTAAACAGATTGTTAAGCCCATAAAAATATGGCCTAGCACTGGATTAAGGTATATCATTAGGTTTTTAAATATATTTGATGTGGAATTTTATGAACATTTAATTAAAGATAATAAAAGTTTTTTTAGGGGTACCTCATGAATCTTATTAAGTTCATTTGGTGCATGAATAATAAGGCATTTACATTACACTGAATACTTTTCTCACCCAGATGTTTTGGCCTTGGATGTTTCCAACTGATCGCTGATTCATTTACTTCTTCGGATAAAAAGAATATAATAATAAGGCTGATTTATAAATATTAATTTTTTTTAATGTTTATTGACTTTTAATTGCCATTCAGCAATGGAAAGAATTATCTTTATTTAACAAAATAATTAAGCTTTGCATTGTGGGGTGTGCTTGCTAGACCTGTAATGTTTTCCCTGCCTACACATTAACTGATTATGGCGGTTATAATAGTTCTTAAATAAATCCTTTTCTTCTCGATGCCTTTGATTTCATTGGCAGTTTGGAAATGTTGCAAAATAGTTATTAAGGAAATCAGTATTTACAAGCAATAAGTCTGATGTGAATGACCTAGTTGTGTTGCCTCTCAGCAGATTAGTTCAAAGGTTGAGAAGTATATTATAAATGAGTGCAATTCTTCAGTTCTTTTATTTATTGTCCCATAATGTTAGGTGCATGTTGGTTTCCTATATTTAAGAATGGATAAATGTGTTTGAACTTTAAATGAGATATTTAAAGGAATCTGTCATAGTTGTTGTTCATTTTCAGATGGAAACAATGGTGATCAGTTCTTCAGTGCTACCTTTGGTGCATCAAATGGTATTGGAGAGTTTCCACCTTATGGAAATGTAAGTTTTATTTGTGTGTGTGTATGTATATATATATATATATATATGTATTGTATTTATAAAAATAAATGGAGCATTAATGTTCAGACTAAAATACATTTTAAGGGAGTTTATATTCACTGAATACCTTATTAAATACAATTGTTCACTACAATTACAAACTTAGGACAATGGTTTAAGGTAATAATAAACATCCGACCGGTCTTGATAAATTCTGACAATCATATTATTTATTTCAATACCTCATCCAGCTGGTTAAAGTTCTCAGGAAAAGAAATTTCATATTTCAAAGTAAACATAACATAGCAAACAATTACTTTATTCCCTATCAGATGAAAAAATCTAACCACCAGCTATCATATTTCCATTCAAATGTTCCCTAAATCCTTAATTCCCAAAACTTTCATGAGCTATTGCATCTGATAGGGAATAAAATAATTGTTTGCTAGGTTATGTTTACTTCAAAATGTGACATTTCATGTCACTGTTAATTGATAAGTCAACACACTGGGCCTGAATGTGGATATTTCTCTCTTCCTATCACTTAACTTCATTTAAAATAAAGTGATATTTGTTGGTACAGTAGAGCCCAGTGGATGGGCACTATACAGGAATATGTGGCCTATACTGGAATGTGCCACCCTTGGTTGAACATCTACTAATTTAACAGTTTAATAGTGTCTCCAATACATAGCTATAAGTAGCTTTGGGTAGACATAAGTAAATTGTATTTTTTGTGAATAAGTTAAATTTTACTTATTCACAAATGGGTGAACTGGTAAACGTCCAATAGTTTGTTCCCAAGATTACCCAATTATTGTTCATGCATACCCATTTTCTTTTTAATCTCTCCATCAAACTGCTGATTCGTTGGGGCTTAGCATCATGCTTTTTAACAAATATGGTTAGAACAGCATCTTCTGTGAGCCTGACACTATTTATGTCATATCCAATTGATCATGCCAAAGATGTTGAAGTAACAAACATACGTTCCTCAAAGTGTTTCCTGCAGAGCGTGCAGGTGCAAGTTGCCTTGCACCTTACTCTGTTCATGTTTTGCAGCCAATCATGCAAATGAGTTTTGTGATTTTGGGAACGAGTGCATACTCCATCCACTGGCAGATACATTTGCCCAATTATAAGTGGAACAACACACATTTTACAACTTTAACAAAGACAATATTTAATACAGGTTAAACAAGGTCATGGCGAGTGTTTGGCTTCTTTTCTGAATTTTTCTAGAGATTCTCGTTTTAAAACCACTGTAACTTTATTTCTAGATACAAATTAAAATATATCTCTGATTGAAATTAATTTTAATAAATAACACTGACTAATTTGGGAAACCTTTTCCTATGGCCTTTAAACAATGTTTTTATAGTACTTTAGACATAAATATTAAGGGACAGATAAAAGCCATGATCAGACAGGTGATATTTTATTGTCTTGTAAGATTGGGCAGGTGCATGTTTCTGGCATACATTTTACTGATCAACCACAACTTACAAAGCATCACACATGTCATCATTGTAGTAACCAATCACTCAAAAGAAGGTAATTACAAGTAATTTATTAGATGAGAAACAGCAAAAACCCATTTGTGCACTCCAGTGATAATACTAATACTCTTCTCATTGACTGGTGATGCACTTCAACCATGCTGTCAAACAGTTACATTAAGCCCAGACAGACAGAACTTGTAGTTGCCCCCCAAAACTGTTGTGTTTGTTGCATACTCTGGCAACATGATCAAACAAACAGAAAGCTGCCCAGCAGCAAATAATCACACAGGGAGGAACATGGTGTGTTATCCCCATACACTGACTATTTTGAGTGTCCATGGATGAAATATCATCAGCCGACTGCTATCTTGGCTCCATAAAAATTACTTTCTATAAGATTTCCCTGCTCCACAATTAAAGATAGCAGCATAATTTTCCTCTACTCGTATGTAGAAACTACATGGAAAAAGGGAGTACATAAGGAAAGTTTTCATAATAAATAATGTACTTGCTTGCTGATGACTTTATGTGATACTGTTTTTTTTTAGTTTGAAAATTATTAGCACACTAAAATAAGCACAGCCCATGTGCTGGTCATAATGACTATGGAGTAAGTACTGTGTATGAAAGTACAGTGTAATGTGAATTAATGGAATTAACATTTGGTTAAATATACTGATGATTTTGTATTTTGTGAAAAGCAAATAGATTCTTTGATGCTTATTTGACTGCTCTCTCTCTCTCTGTCTATCAAAATATAAGTACTGCTCTCTCCCTCTCTCTCTATATATGTCTATCAAAATATAAAGTACTGGAATATATAGTCTCTGTAATTGTCTCATGTCTGGTGTACTGGAATTTATTAATTGTGATTCAATGAAGACAAATAATCTGTTGCAGCTTTCATCTTATTTCAGCCAAGTGCAGCTTCAAGAAACAGTCCTATGACTGCAATAGATGGTCCCAAAGCCAATCCCTTCCTGCAGACCCAAGCAGTGTCCTCTGCTGATGACTCAGTTCTCAATAATCAGATGGCAGCACTATCAGTAGGTGCTCCTTTAGGGAAAGCTCAGGTAACACCTTGCATTTTTAAAATTAGTGTAACAGACTAGTTTGGTGTATTTTATTGATATGCTGATGTGTAACACAGTGAAGAGAAATTACATCACATTTGGAACCATAATCTAACTTGAAGTAGAGTCTACACAATTAAATTATGTAGGGTGGTTTCCCTAGATACCGTAGGTCCCAACCCAGGTCGTATTTTAGGCCTAGAATATCACAATATACTGTAAGGTGACCTAAAAATCTTAACCTTTCCTTGCAGAATTTATTGATGATATCAAACGATTTTGAACGAAGGAAATAGCAAAAAAATTATTGAAATAATTATTATTATTTAAACTGAACTTTTTTGTTTTCAATAATCCTATATTATTACCACAGCAATAAACATGCTCTTCTATGAAAACAAGATGTACGTCTATACCGCCAAAACGAATAAGATATGATGCTCTTGAGTACGAGTTGTCTTGTTAACAATGCTTCCTTTAAATTGAAAGTCGTGAAATGCGCTACTAAGTCCAACGACATTTATCCATAATTACACAAATCTGATAATTCTACATATAACTATTGATTTTCGTTATAAAGCCATGAATCATTATCCTCACCTTGTTTCACTTCTATTTTCATTCCATGACTTCATGTTTGGATCAAAATGATGATTGATGTTCATTGGCATATGATATAGATTGAATCTAGACAGATGCTAACACATTAAAACTTCTCCTGATTACTGATTTTTTTAAAACTGCAATAGCACCGGCCATTAAGCCTACCTCCAGAAATAAGGGTGATAATATTGACTCAAATATTAATGATATGTTATTTTCAGGATTAATACAACCTATATTATATTTAATCATGTACAAATATGGAATTATACAAATTGTCCATTAATATATTATTGTTGCTAAGTATGGAACAAAAACTGTTTGACTTAAACTTTGATTACACGTAATTCTTTTAATCTCATGATGCCTTTAACAATAACACCAGGTATCCGGATCCACAATAAATATTAAATACTGCCATGCCAAATTCATTTATGATAAAGTATGATTTTATCTTAATTGTGGACACGGCAATGTTTTTAAATTGATTCCAGATATCACATTCTGTTAGTCTTGGTGTTCCAGATGGCATTATCCAAAACAGCAAACATGACCTGTTGACATAAGTGAATTGGCCACACCTTTAGGTTAAGAATTGTCCTAGCAAATTCTTCCTGGATTATATTTGACCAAATGATCTGGAAATGTTATTATTAATGAAGACACCTGAAGTGTCAGAACTAAGTGATGAAATGATAGTGGCCAATCCAAGGCTTGCATCAGAAACAATTCCTTACCTGGGGGATTTCCCTTTAAGCTTCTTTCCAAAATGTGTAGCAGCATTTACAATGTGTATCACCCTTTCTTTTAGAATCCAAATATTATGTAATTTGATAATCTCCGGCTTTCACAAAAGCATCCTGCTTAGCTAAACACGTAGAACAAAATAATGATGCATTTCTTCTTACCCATATGGGACTGTCTCACACACACCACAACTGTTGGGATTTTTATTTCACTGGTTCTCCAGAGACTGGTTTATGATCACACACATACCCCTTAGGCTCTTCAGTTATTGTTTGTTGTTCTCTGCTTAGGCAGCCATAAGCTTAGTTAAAAAGTGTAACACTACTGACATTTACCACAACACTATCAACAGAATTCACAGGTATGAAAATCACCAGTCTTGAGAAGTTCATTATCAGCTAAAACTTACATTGTTACTTTGCAGTGGACCAGTCAGAAATCGACTTATCAAACAGTTGGCATGATTTTTGTATACAATCTGATCTATACACACATGGGAAACAACAATTTTATGTTTCAATTAGTGTTATAACCAACAACATTGGTGATCAAATTGGAAATGATTATTGCTAAAGTCTAAAATTGTCACCACTGGCAACTAAATCCCTGCTTAGTTCTATCCCTGCATTATGGAACAAAATGCATTGTATTGCAATGTGACTTATTATATGCACTGCCATTGATACTGGAGTATCATGGTGAGTTAATTGTGGAGTAACAGTAAGTAACAAGGCTACCCGCAGCAAGAGTCTTAAGTCTCCAGTCCTATTATTTGTAGAGTTCACTTGAGGCGTCATTTAGTGTTGCCTTCTTTTAGTCACTTTATAACATGATTGGTCAATTCTAAATGCCAAACCTGTGTGGAGTGTTATTTTTAGCATGATGTGACGTTTATTAATCATTTACTTAGACACCATGGAATCAGTAGTGATGAGATGAGGTAATGAGCGTTAACAATGAATGTTATGATAATTACGTTTGATTTATCTCCAGCCTCCCAATGCCACTGCTGCCGAGTTCATTCCTAAGGGAACTTCTGTGTCCCAGTCATCTTTAGGCCTTACTCACAGCGCTAGCTCACCATCCTTTATGTCCAATTACAATCCACTGTCTTCACCAAACAGCAGCACACTCAGTGGCGTAGGACGACTACAGCCAGGTATGTATGGCTTTGGAATATTTGTTGATGTAAACGTGAAATGACTTCTGTTAATGTTCTATTTGCCTTTTAATATGTCACCTTCTTTGAACAGCCACTGTTTAAACAGGTGTGTTATAATTTGGCATGTTTATATTGCAGCCATGGCTTTGTCATCAGCAGTGAGTCCAATCAGCAGTCCCCATCTCAGTCCACAAGGTTCACCATTAATTAATCATAGGAGTACGCCTCCAGTAGTAGATCCGACATTAGCATCAAATGGACATTCTCATACTCCACCTAACAGATTGGTCCAGGTAACCAACATACAGCTTTGTCAACAGGCAGATGGGCTAGCATGTTTTATATATTATGCTCCTGAAATCTGACGTCTTTTGACAAGCTATTTATATTACCCAGTTATTACAATGTAAACAGGGGTGGACCAAAAATGCATTTTCGGAGAAAAAAACATATTTATGAATATTGTACTGTTGGTCCAAACAGCCTCATTGTTACTGAAATGGCCAAAGAAAATTATGTAATAAAATAATTCCTTAAGACTTGTTTTATAACAAGAAGCATTTACAGAACTGTCAGATTTGTGTAAATGAACCAATGACACAGTTGGTAGTTGTTAGGTTGAGGATCTGTGACCTGACTTGATCTGGATCGAGATGGCTAAATAATCCTTATGCCATCTGAGGTCATAACACGTGACTTTTTCCTTCCCACCTTACAATCTGGCATTCGAGGAAGCTATAATGTCTGTCCTCGCGTAATTAGAATTATTATTTATGCTATCAGGTACAGTTCGTGATTATTATTGTGAGATTTTGGGTTACTTTTATAAACATTTCACATTTAAATCCTGTTATCTGAGGGTGAATTCTTTGTTTAATCAAGGGGTTATTTTTTCTGATATGCAAGTATCATTTAATAACAAATGTTAGCCATTTTAGTTAATGTTTATGCCATTCTATTTATATCTAAGATTGGATGTTCTTTGGTATAATTTTACATTGTGTTTAATATAGTGGAGGTGTGAAATTTCCTTTGCTTTTGAGCCCCATGTTATCACTTGTTTGTTCCGTTTTCTTGCTCTTCTGTTTTGCAGGTTACTAAATAATACTATTGTATTTCATTATTTCCAGGAGAATGTTGGTGGTACCACATATTTCTACACACAAGAAGATCTGAGCTCACAGCACCAGGGCGTGGTCAGTACCTTTGCTTATGTCCAGTGATAAGAATATTTAAAATATGAAGTTAATGATATAGTTAATATTACATGATGAGATTATTTTGGATGTACTTTTTGTTTCATTCCATTTATCTGTTACTTGAGTTAATGGTTATTGTAATAATGCCTGCTGCTCATTAATGTTTTTCTTTTGTCTTATGTTATTTAGGTATTGCCCAATTTCACAATGTTTACAAGCATACTGCCACATGTTGCCCATATGAAGCCTAGAGCACACCAGCCATCATTCTTTATGCCAGATGAACTGAAGCTGGTACGTTTTCTATATCTCTATTGACTATATTCTTGACAGGAGAGAATTTTGATTAGTACTAAAAAGATCTCATACTTTGAAGATGCATTGTCCAAATAGGCTGAAAACTAATTTTTTATAATTTTGAATAGGACTGTTAATAATTTGCTTCTAGAAATTAGTCAAATAGTTTCAGTAGGGGGGGCGTAATGAAATGTCATTAGGGGGTTTCCACAAGCCCCGTAATTTATTTAAAGTTAGTGTCTGTTATAAATTGTGTACCCAAAAAAAGAATATGATATTTGTTGGTGGTTATGGAATAGAGCCAAATGTTTCTTCAAAATAATAAAGGAGATTCCCCAAACATCTCCAACTTTTGATGGATCAGTATATATATATATATATATATATGTATGTGTGTGTGTGTAATATTATATGAGCTTATATAGCTAAGATGTTGTATTTATACTGAATCAAAGATTTTAATTTCTGTTTTGACAGGCTATTCATCTTCATACTCTTTTGAGCTGTATCTTTAAAAAGAAAAAAATCCCATTACTGCTTGTGTTTTGACATTCAAATACCATACTCTCAAATGATGATGGTGTTTGCTTCTCTTTGATCACATCGCATGTTTAAAGACTAGCTGTGTAAGATTCAGATCACACCGATACATAAAACAATAATACGTTTCTGTCTTTTTGTTGTAAAACGTACCATAAATAACATAAATTTTAATTAATATCAGCATAACCTTTTAATTGGTGTAAATATACACCAAATCATGAATTTTAAGTTGTTGCTGATGCTGTCATGTTAATTTAGTTAGAAGATAATACAGTTGAATGGTAAATAGTAATAAAAGATATCAATAGTTATCATTGTATGGTTATGGGGTTTTAAATTAATTTTGCAGGACATCTTGAATAAACATGCTATCAGCCTGATGCAGGTAGATCAGGAACATAACCGAGACATCCCACTCGAGGTAGATAACTACCATAATCTCTTCCCGCTTGAACCTCCAGTGGCAAATGTTAGAAAGTCCAGTACGTTTGGCTACCAGACTAGCGTTTACAAAGCTACTAGTACGAAGGATGGAATGTTGTACTGTTTACGACGGATTCACGGTATGCTGTTCACTATATTGTTGTATGTCATTACAGAACTGAGTACTTCGCTTGTACTTTGAATACAGATTGGAGATGTTGGTTTATTGCTTTCAGGTTTACATATAGTATTCAGTTAGTATCATTAGTTTTGTGTTGGTAAACTTTATGTTCAATGATATCAACTGAAGTGATACTTTAGATATTGGAGGAATGTTTTTTTGTGATATTATAACATATGTGGATATGTGTTTATAAAAAAGTTTTTAATAAAATTGAATCTTAAGAGTTACCATAATTGCCAAATTTCTTCTAAACTGCTTTGAATACTGGTTTTCCTTTAAATGCTTGTTTTTATATAATCAGGTTGATGGATATGTCTTGCTGTTCATAATTATTCTGTTATGTTTATAGTTTATATTTTCATGGGTGAAATAATTTGGAAGAATTTTAAGTAGTACAGTCTGACTTCAGTATAATGTGATGTCTGGAGCCCATAAGATGTGGACTGTGTTATAAGTGGACCACAGAGAGCAGTAGTGTGTGTATTAGTGCTGATGGGGGTGGGGGATTATCACATTACTCTTGTGGTTGTCTCCATTTTCTCTTTAAGTGTAAGAGAGTAAGATTTTTGTTCCTGTAAATTCTTGCTTGAGATCTGTCATTGTGTTGTGTTTTCACTACATCATTTGATGTTGTGGCTTCACATCTGGCTCATAACTGTGTTCGTGGGATTTATTTCTTTGAGTAACAACTTGATTCAATTCAATAAAAAAAATTAAACATAAATAATAGCTGTGAATTGAGATAGTAATTATAATTTTTTAAGGGATTGAATTTTCATGATTGGTAAAGAGCCTATGATGAGTAAGTATTTTCAATGGACTTAGCTGAATATGCCCCCCAAAATTATATCTTGAGTCCAAATAACTGGAAAGCTGGCACCCCTCCTTGTATCATAATTACTTCTGCAGTATTATAAGACCAAACTGTAGTCACTTCAACATTGTAAATGTGGACTGATCCATCAAACAGATTTGTATTAAATTGTTGAAGTAGTTTTATTTTAATGTTTGAATGGTTAAATAAGATGATAAGTGGCATAGATGCCAGCTGGTTCAATTAATTTTAAATAACAGATGGAAAGATTGAGAACATGAAGCCTTTTTGAAACTGTGAATGATGTATCACAAGGCTTAATCTAAAATAATATTTCCATTGAAAAGATCACTGCTATCATGAAATGGAATATTCTAGACTTTGTGAATCCAAATCCTGGTCAGTATAATGGGATAAAAGAAATGTTTTGTATCTCTACAGACTATTTACTTCTAGATTAGTATCATCAATAGTAAACAAGATGTATGGAGAGAATATTTTGGTTATGGCAAAACATTTACCATGAAGGGGCCCTATTGGGGTTTCTCATGTGGAGAGGCATCATGTCCAGCAGTATTAATAAATATTAGCACATATATAATGTTTTTTAATGATTAATTTGTGTATTTGATTACACAGATATTTAATTCTTTTTTGTAGGTTATAGATGGATGAACACAAAAACGGCAGATCTTTGGAAGTGTGTTGATCTTTGGAAGAAAATGCAGCATGCTAACATTGTGCAGCTTCGTGAAGTATTCACTACCAAGGCTTTTGGTGACCACTGTTAGTAGTTGTATCATTTGTGTGTTATATGAGCTTAGAACATGTTTTAATTATGTTTTAACTGTAGTGCCTTAGAGCAATACAAGTTGAATAAGCTGCCATGTAAAATAGTATTATACAAGTGACAAGTTGGTTAGTGACAGACATGGCATCAATTCCATTTGGTCAATTCCACATCAAATTTATCAATTCCATTTCCATTTTTTACCTACTAATTTTTACCAAGAGTAGCTACTCCAAACACCTATTCCGAATACCTACTAGGAATACCTACTCTGACTAGTTTATATTCCAAGTAGGATTGTCATGGAAGAAATATTTCTGAATAGACAATTTCCACATCTGCGGGTCAGTGAAGCATGTAGTAGCATGGAACAAGAAGTGTAATTCACTAATTGTTTGTAAATTTACATTTTGGAGGATTTACTGAACTATATCGATCTACAAGTTCTTGTAGCAGTTTCATTTTTATTAAATATAACGTAAAATTATTTTTACTAATAGATAAGATTATTTGTATGGGAAAGTGGACAGTTAATTTTGCCTGGAAAAAATTACATGTTATTGAAAATTAATCATCAAGTTGGGAACTGTAATAGACATGTTATCAATATATGAAATATATTGTGATCTCATGATTGGTAAAAGAATGTTTTCATCGTATGGTTCAGCAACTCCCAAACGGACGTTCATTAGATAGCGCAGTTGTCACGGGAATTGTCTATTAAAAATGATATGGTAAATTAATTTGTGGATTTAATTTTTTTGTAGGAAACTTCAATTCCAATTCAAAATTTATTAATTCCAATTCCATTTGTTTAATAATTATAATTCTGCAATTGAAATTGCCCATCAATTCCAACTCCGGAATTGAATTGACCCCATGTCTTGTTAGTGATTACCAAGTTTTTATTTAAATAAATCTGACTTGTTTTCTAAAATGGATTTTAGTTATGAAATATTTTTAAATAAATAGCATGATTGCTTTTTGCAGTTCAGTTTATTTATTTGTTAAATTCTCTTGCTAAAAAGCCTTCGACATAATGCAAAATTTTAGTGTTTGTCTTGTCCAGCATTGGCAATTTACCTAAATCATAATGGTTATTTTAAGATCTTTAATGGCCAGAAGTTTTAAAACATTTGATTTGAGTTGTATTATTATCAGACTTCCTTTTTATCAATATCATCTTCTAGCCTTTGATTATCTGCCTGCTTATCATTTTAGTTAGCTGAAGGATCCAGCAGCTGCTATCCTGGCTATATTACTGATTCACCACTGTATGAGCTTTGTTATTAAGGTTTTGAGGAATCCGACTGACCACTTCTAGTGACAGATATCTCCAATCATCATTGTTTATGGGTCATTCAATGGTGCTCTTATGGCACAGTGGTTATAGCACTGTACTGCAAACCTCCAAGTAGTGAATTCAAATCCAGGTCATGCCTATGTATGTGGGATTTGTTTCCTGTGGGAGACACCCTCGGCCATATGGCCCAGGCTTGACCAGCCCCGAGGTTATACGACTCAACACAATTGAACTTAATGGTCTCACATTGAGTTGTCAACAACAGGTCAACACTGTAAGCTCATTCAGTACTAACCTTGTATCACAGATGTGATGTCATGATTTAGCTGTTACATGATAGTCATCAACATAATTTATCCATTATTGGCAAGCACATTAGCTGAATATCTTCTTTCATGTGCTGCAGATGCTGGGTATGAGCTTGTTTCACACCCAGTCTTGATACTTTTGTAGATTTTTTTATGGATTTTTGGTGGAGTTTTACCAGAAACATAAATTTGGTTCAGCCCATTAGTCCCTACATGTTTTGTTTTTGTTATATCTTCATTGTTTCATGTCATTACACTTGCAGATTATTCAATAGAATCTTCATATAAAAAATTTGTAACTGCTGAGTTAAACCTCTGAGTGTATTTTGAAGATTAGATATTAGTGAGAAATGAACAATACTGAACAGAATAAATGATATTCTCTCTCTCTCTCTCTCTCTCTCTCTCTCTCTATATATATATATATATATATATATATATATATCCTTAATTAGAGAATACGCAACTAGGACAATTGAATGAAGTTCACGAAAATGTCATGAGACCAAGATATGATCATAAATTTTGTCATTTTACAATGTTATGTCTGTTTTGACTTTGTTTCAGCTATGGTATTTGTTTATGATTACCATCCTGGGGCTGAAACCTTAATGATACAGCATTTCAGTAGCCCTAACAGGCTAAATGGTTATACTAATAACTATCCATATGATGGCACTGCCAGGCCATACAGTGCCGACAAAGGGAAAGGTTTGTTAATTAATTTATTTGTATTAAGTTAATTATAGCTTTCAGCTTGTTTTTGTTGTTGTTGCTATGATAGCATATTTAATGAGCATTTTGTGGTGTCATTTGTAATTTAAGATAGCTCTTGTATTGTGCATTCCCTGATTAATATACATATGTTACAGGGCTTGCATCTGGACGTCAACATTCTGGTTTGTTACCTGAAAGTTTGTTGTGGACTTATATTGTACAACTTACATCTGCCTTGAGGACCATTCATGCACATCACTTAGCTTGTAGAGTTCTGGATCCCACAAAGATAATAATTACAGATAAGTCTAGGTAAGTATTTGTTTTTTGCTCTTGCCAATAATCATTCTGTGTGTGAGTGAGTGAGTGAGTGAGTGTGTATGATTTAATTTGTTGATGTACCGGATTGTGACATTGTTGCCAGTAGCATTGCCTAATAAGCCATGTCATAATAATGATTTTTTTTTCAGGCTGAGATTGAACTGTGTTGGTATCTTTGATGTTTTGAGTTTTGATTCCAACCAGGCTAATCCTGTGGCTGTAATACCACACTATCAGGTCAGTTATGATTTAGGAAGCTCTGTTAGTTATTGTTGTTATTGTTATTGGTAATAAGAATGTTTTAATTTATTTGAAGCTTCATGAACCACGAATTAGAAATGTTAAAGTTTGTTGTATTTACATTTATATGTGAATCCTATGATATGAAGCCGACTGTTGATCATTCTACTGGTTTATATCTGCAGCAAGAAGACCTTTCTTCTTTGGGCAAAGTGATTCTGGCACTGGCATGCAATTCAATCATTGGTATACAGCGTGATCGTTTGCAGACGTCTATGGAAATTGTGAACCGGAACTATTCAGCTGATTTGCGACACTTCCTGATGTCGGTTTATGATTATTGCGTCAATGAGTTATTTACTAGCTATATAGGTTTATTATAGTTTGTTGTATACATTATATGATTTGTATCATGCCTCCCTGTTTTGCCACATTTGTGAAGCCACAGATGTGTTGATTCTGAAAATAAGTGTTCTGTCTGAAATGATATGTTTCCATTGTGTTTTTTCCTTTACTACAGTTGTTATAAACCACATCTGATTTGTCACTGTAGGTACTTGTTAGGTGGTCAGAATAGAATGAGAAGCATTAATGATGTGATGCCTATGATTGGTGCCAGATTCTACACTCAGCTGGATGCTGCCTTATCACATAATGATGTAATAGAACAGGAACTATCCAAGGTTAGATTTTGTTTCATTAGTATCCACATCTACTTTTATCTCTCCATTAATGTGTAGGAGTGGTGGATTAAAGATGACAGTCTTAAGACGATTGAGAACATTCTGATAATGTCATAGTTAGAGTAATATGCTACAAAACTCCAGGTTGTGGGTTCGAATTTGTGAGCTTTGTTTTCCTTGGTAGATGGCTCTCAACTATATATTCGAGTTATGACCATCATTGAGGCTTAACTTAAAACAGTTGAGGAAATTTGTTATACTATGACATAGTTAGCCGGAGTAAGGCAGGTTCTGCTTCAATGATTGCTAATCTTATGGAAGTTTTACTAATAACAACATATCACAATTTCATGGTATTTGTAAATTCTGATGTTAAAATATCAGTGCATAACTGACTTGTATTTGACTTTTTAACTCGTGTCTGAGTTTATAAATAAAAAACTTGAAGCTTTTGTACTAACAGCACTGTACAGCATGTAATATATTGTTTAGAATGAATAAGTGAGTGATCCTACAGTTAAACATCTTGTGTACTTTAGGAGGTGGAGAACGGAAGGCTGTTCAGACTTATATGTAAGCTTGGAACAATTAATGAGAGGCCACAGTGAGTACATTTTTCAAACTTTAACCTCGTTCCATTTGATAGCATATTAGTCTGTTGCACTACAGAAACAGGACACTAATGGCTCTTTTAATGCGTGTGTGTGACCTCTAGGTTTAACCTGGATCCATCCTGGTCAGAGACTGGTGATCGTTATATGCTGAAGCTGTTTAGGGACTACTTGTTTCATCAAATTGATGAGAGTGGAGTGCCATGGTTGGACATGGCACACGTAGTCCAGTGTCTCAATAAGGTGAGTATCAGGAACTCTCTCTGTGCCATGGGTATTTGTTATTATTTTCTTTCTTTCTGGGTGTGTTCCCATTTTTTCTCTCTTATGGGTATTTACCATTAGCCTCTCTTATGTGTGCATGTTTATGTGAGGTTGGTGATTATACAAGATGTGTTTCCAAATGAGTTCCATGAAAATGAAGATAGTCCTGTTTTGAACAAAAAAAATACATCACTGCTTTGAATAATAATAATAATAATAATGTGATTATTAGGGAAAACATAATATGATAATATACTGTGAATAGGAAAAACCAGTGTTTAACAGTTTTGACCAAATTATATTCGTAGTTACTATAGGTGTGTGTAATGTAGAACAGTTTGTTTAAGTTTGTAAGTAATTTTTTGGATAAACACACCAATTTGTTTGACATAAAGGTTTGTGAGCATTATTTTAACGTGCACCTTTTGGGTGATCACTTGGGTGATAAAAAGGACATTCTGTAATATTCGTATAACATAATTGTCTCCTTGATAAATACACCCTTTTTGTGCTGCAAGAGCTACAGGTTTGTGAGCTTTATTTTAACGTGCACCTTTTGGGTGATCACTTGGGTGATAAAAAGGACATTCTGTAATATTCGTATAACATAATTGTCTCCTTGATAAATACACCCTTTTTGTGCTGCAAGAGCTACAGGTTTGTGAGCTTTATTTTAACGTGCACCTTTTGGGTGATCACTTGGGTGATAAAAAGGACATTCTGTAATATTCGTATAACATAATTGTCTCCTTGATAAATACACCCTTTTTGTGCTGCAAGAGCTACAGGTTTGTGAGCTTTATTTTAACGTGCACCTTTTGGGTGATCACTTGGGTGATAAAAAGGACATTCTGTAATATTCGTATAACATAATTGTCTCCTTGATAAATACACCCTTTTTGTGCTGTAAGAGCTACAGGAAGATCAAACTGAAGGTTACTCGATTGTTACATGAGTTGTTTTCTACAAAATTGGTAGATAGAGTATCTGTAATAGATAGGTTATGATCTATAGGTTTACCAGTAATATACGTTATTTACTAAATTATTTCTTTTCATTGTTTGTATTGTGCATCTGTTCACCTAAAGGTTTGTATGAGTGGAATGGTTTATGGTGTATTCAGGTGTTTTTATTCCAGTGGCAATTTTTTTAAATTAGTTTTTCTAATGTAATAATGTTCTTGAAGGATCCTTTAAGAAAATTGATTTACCTTTTTGCTTGTCCATTTCAGTATTTGTTAATTATCAATATTATGCTAAACATTCAATGAAAAAAAATGATCTTTCTACTTGTTTATAGTATATATCAACTATGGCAAGACAATCATTGCAGTCTTCAGTTTTCCAGTAGGTCTCGTGGATATGTATAATTATTGTTATACAAGGAGTATGAAGGTGTTTGAATTTAATTTTAATATATGTCTGTTACAGTTGGATTCTGGAGCTCCAGAAAAAATATGCCTCATGTCCCAAGATGAACAGAGTATCCTTGTTGTCACGTATGCTGAACTCAGACAATGCCTGGAGACGACATTTACCGGATTATGTCAGGCTGCTCAGTCATCAGGCTTCTCATAGACCAGCTTCATGGCCTCCTCAGTCATCATTATCCAGCTGACCAATTTGTGACTGGGATATTCCTGGCAAATGAGACTGCATGGTTGTGTTCAATTACCAAAATTTGTGTGTCTCAACTACACACACGCTGTGTTTCCATACAAGTTTGGGTGCATCTACTTATAGCGAAACTCCATATATAGAAATGGCAGCATTTAACTACAAATGTTATCACTACTATTATTTTGTAGAAGCAGGAAGGCATTAGAAAGTGTGTTTGAACTGCGTTATAGAATAGAATTTGTCTGTTGATGGTCAAGTCTCAGGGTGAAGCAAGTCTGATACTGCCAAATGATAACGAAGCAAAGGAATTCATTGCCAATATCTCTGAGATAAAGGAAGCCATTCCCAAGGATGTGTATTCTGGGATTATGTATGGGATACTACATCATCTGTGGATGGCTAGTGTCTAAATTAGTGTGTTTTCAAGCAGACAGGTGATAAATGACATGTGTGTAAGTGTCCAGTGAGTCTTTAATTCTGTGTGTGTGTGTGTGCATGTGCACACACACATACACACTTTGTTGGCTGTTATGTACTAGATCTGCTTGTCACAGTGGCATACTCCAAGAATGTGGCAGCTAATCTTACTTGTACGTGTGTGTTTTCTACTGAATGTTGCAGCATTTAAGAAACAATTGCTTGTACAAGCGTTGGAGTGACAAGTGCTCCGTTGATGAAGATCTCGAATGTTTGTTACTCAGTTGTTACTGAATCATTTTGTTCTTTAATCTGGCATAATTTAAAAAATATCCAATCTGGTGATGGCATGGGAAGTCATTTTGCCAGAACAGTAAATACATTTTGTGTATATATATATATATATATATATATATGATTTTGCAGTTATTGCCTCCTAGGTTGGGTGCCAACCATACCTATTATAGACGTTTTCTTGGGAATAGATTTGCTCCATGTTAAAATTTGTTACCCAAATTAGATTTTGGATTGCTCAATTGATGTTAGTGGGTGATATACTCATGATTGGCCATACATTTTTAGCACATTATTTGGTGTAGGGTCATTATTAAAAAGTGATATCTTGGCATTTTACTGCACTTGAAGCACCACTTGTCATCATGCTTAAGCCATGTTTCAATAATTTAAAAGGATAAATATATTTATCTTAATTTATCTGCTTATAAAAGTATTGTATTGAGATTTCATCAATCAAGACTAGTACCACCTCAAATTTGTAGGTCTTATGAAAATAATCTTTTGTCTTGTTTCTGTTGGTAATTATGATGATATGAGATGTATTTCTAGTTATTAATACTGACTATTCAGATGTTTATATAAATAACCTAATTATGAATTATTTCCATTAAACATTGTTCTAAATATGGCACAAGTATGACACAATTGGTTCTGTCAATTACTTAAATAAGGTACTGTCTATACAATATCAGTATTTACAAGGTCTCAATGTCGGCACTATATCTAGGGAGCAATATTGTGTGTGTATATATATATATATATATATATATATGTGCGTGTGTCCTGTGCATAAAGATGACACTTATTTATACATTTATGCTACTATTATCACTTATATTATTATCATTAAAAAATCAATTTTATTATTCAAACACTAAAGCTTTTCATACAAACCAGAGTCATGTTTTGCAGGGTCTTGGTGAGAACTTTCTGCCTATGCTGTAGGGATGGGATTACATTTTAATGTATAAATTTTGTATTACAGCAAACAGTGCAGTTGGACAACTGTTGTAATATATTGATAGATGTTGGGAGGTAATCAACACTGGAGATTATTTTTTGTAAATGACTTTTACCAGGCACAGCCCATGTTGAAAATATTTATTGCTTGGGCTCACTGAATCCAGTTGTTTACTCCTAACATCTGTAGAATGGGCCATGCAGAATGTTGCTAACATGGCACTTTTCACTGTATACGAGCTCAAGTATTCTGTGGAATACAGTGCATTTAAAACAATTGTTTGTTATTCATTTTTCTTCTACAAACAGACATGATTGTACTTGCATTTGGACTGTGATATTACTAAGTGTCTTTGAGTTATCAAATCTTGGCCTTCTACATTAATAATCTTTGATGTACACTGAACAAAAATATAAAACAACCATTTCTATATGAGGACGTCTAAAGTTGGTTCCAGTGCATGAAACTCTTAAGCAGGGAGTTATTTATACATCAATTAGCTGCTCAAATATGGTGTGTTACGTCATCGTTCTGGCTGCATTATAAATTATGCAACAAGCCACTTATTTGGAAACAGTGAAAGACAAATAGTGATGTCCAAAACGGACAAATACTTTGGTGACCTTCCGTAAGTGCAGTGCCGGAATTCCCATTAGAAACATTCAAAGACAATAAGATATTCATTTCATGTCAAAATTCCAAACTAATAACCTGTAGACTCGCATATGAGATTGATTGTAGCCAGGGCTTTATAGAATTTCGGCCCACTTCATTAAGTATGTTTGCCCCCATGTCTTAAAAAAATTGTTGATGCTTTTTTTTTGTATAAAACATGAAACACTTAAATTTTTATGATTTTGGAACTCATCTAATTTATTTTATTAGCAAATTCATTATGTTTTTTTTTATCTCTAGTTTACATCCTACAGAAATATCTATGTATATAAAAAAGATGCATGAAAATGTAAATGGGGCTCCTTCAAGGGTCCCATTGAATTTAAAAGACCCACTCCAACACTAAAGGGGCCCCAAATACTTTAAACTGTTACAAATTAGTGCAGTGGAGGTCCCATTAAATCTGAAAATATCAAAATCGCCGTTCTTATAAAAAAATAGTTTTATCAGGGGGACCAAGACTAGAAGGCTGCAGCCTATACTAGCCCATAGGTAAATCCGGCGCTGATTGTAGTGTACAAAATAATAGAATTCTTGCATAGGTTATCAACAATCAATTTAGGAGATAATAATCTTTGTATAAAATATGGTCCATTGTCGTTTTTGGTATTTTGAACACTACATATGGATATGAGATGGGCCTATGATATTTCAGTATACTTCATGTTAAGGTACGCATTCAATGAAGGTTCCAGGTGAAGCAATTCTTGTAGATACTGACTTTTATTTTCATGTTTGTTATCAGAAGTTCACTGATTGAGTTTGCCAGGATGGTAGAAGGTGATAAGTTGCGGAACCGTTAATTTTATGTTGCAGAAAGGTACTAATTAGGATATTTCATGCTAGTCCATTCATAGTATCGATTATTATTTTTAACAAAGTAGTCGCGGAAGTAAATTACCAATTGCAAAGTTTTTTTTGCTTAAGACTTGCCCAGTAACTTCTTGTAGTTCTGAAAGTAAATTTGGCCCAGTGTTTATCTGCTACCACTATTTACTAATGGTATACCGATATCCTGTGTTCCAAGTAAGTTATATATATATGATGATGTACAATGAATCCTGTCTTCTTTCTTTTGGGCCTGACATGTTTTACCTACTTTTTGAGTACCACGGGCAGTTCAGTTCATAGACAACAAATTGTTGTTTGACCCGTTTATATTTTTTGCATACATGTCAAGCTCTCGGTCAAAGAGCACAACATATACTGTAGCCAAATTAAGATAGGCTACACACCATTAAACAGATTAGTTAAATTTTTTCCAAACTTGTCAATTAGCTGAATGTCGGCTAAATAAGTACAATTTGGTCCATTTTCTTGGAGAAAAGTGCATTACTGAAACAGGAATACTGCTTGAAAATAATAAATTAATTAATCTACACATTTAATATGGGTCGTCTGCTATATTAGTATATTAATTATTACTGCACGAGTTGTGTAATCTAGTTAATCAAGCGTTTGTAATATAGCGATACCAACATCATTTATATTTTGGGTCACCTAAATTGTGTTCACACAAATAAAAACACGATGACTGACTAGATGATAGGTAGTGATATGGCTCCGCCAAGCGTCAGAAACGAAAACACAGTTCTAACAATGTTTTGGGGGAATTTTTTTCGTCGACGAGCTTAATGGAATATATACGATCACGCACGAGTTACTGGATTGGTATTGGAAAATCTACAGGTAATTATGAAATAAAGATAGTCTTACGTTTATATAGGAAAAGAAGGTTGGATAGCACATTTACCAACCAACTCTTTAATGCATTTAAATGCCTCGTTTGAGCGCAAAACCACTCTCTGATATCTGCATTGAAATTAGTTCGTAACAATTGGGATTATTTTTTTATTCTGGTGTTAGAAGGTGTCATCGGTAAAAATATTGGAACACAAGCTGAATGGCTAATGACAGTGCATGCATATGAACAGTCGAGAGTAAAAACAAAATGCTCAGAAACGTGGACAATTATTTTTTTATAAATCTGGCAAAATACTTCAGTAATATCCAGAATAAAATATCTTCTAGGCATTAACTGTATTATTATATTGCACATGTATTCTACCAGATCTTAATTGCATGGTAAGTTTTGTGTAATTAACACCCTTTTAACAAGATTAGTAAGCATATGGTTAATTTAGAGAAAGGTGATTAGTTGATTAAATTAAGTAGAACTAAAACCAAATAACTAATTTTCAAGGTATCAATCAAGCAAACTATTGCATTAGTAAGCATGCAGGGCGATAATCAACACTGACTTAAAAAAATCTTGCGATAACCAATAGACCGATTTAATTACCCCTGGCGACACCGTGAGGCATAATTTCACACTACGGTCTCGGGTTAGAAGTCTAAGAATCATTGTGTCGCATGGCGATTTACGCGTGTAGTGGTCGATAAATGTCTTACTGAAAATGTGTATTTAGGCTACGTGTCAGCTATATTCGGATTTTATTTATAGTCCGTCAAGGGTATATGTGATCTTCAGATCATAGTTGTCCAAATGTTCTAGGACGCTGAATGGCCTAAATTGTGCCGAGGTGTCATCCATCCATCCAGATCATAGTTTTGCATTTAATTTCAATGGCATAAACTACACCCAATAGTTATATGCCACTAAACGAAGTAACGTTCAGCGCGATTTGGATGGCAGTGATGGTGGGCCTGTCTAGTTACTTTTTTTTCTGACATGATGATGTAAATGGATAAAATCAATGATCACATAGATTACAATTCAATGGGTGATTCATATTACTGTAACATTGGTATTTATGCACCAAGATGCATGCTTCTTTCCCTTGTTGTGCTGCTAGTTGAATTATTGATTTTCCAGTTGTACATCACTCTTACACGGTGTTTAAACCAGCCTCAACTTACTGAAGTTGCTAAACTGATTTTATCATCCCCATATAAATCCTGTGAACTTGATTCAATTCCTACATTTCTGCTAAAATATTGTCTTCACAAACTAATTGTTCCGATTACTTAGATAATAAATTCATCACTAAGTGTCCCCTTCTCATTTTAAACTCTCTTCTTAAGAAACCATATTTACCATCCAATGATCTAAACGGCTATATACCTATGTATAATCTATGTTTCATATCTAAAGTATTAGAAAAAGTCGTGTCCAGTCGTTTGAACGTTCACTTAATCACTTGTCTAATGTTTTTTCAGTCTGCTTACAAACAATTTCACTCTACAGAAACCCCTCTACAGAAAGTTCACAACGACATAGCACTAAACATGGACACAGGAAAGGTCACAGCACTAACACTATTATATTTAACTGCGACTTTGACACCATTGATTATTCTATTTTTCTAGATCGCCTCTCTGATTGGTATGAGACATCGGGCACAGCGCTAACTTGAATCCTCTCATTCTTAATAAATAGGTTTCAATCGATAAAAACAAGAAACGGTTTTTCAACGTTTTGCGGCGTTCCCCAAGGCTCGTTTCTTGGACCGTTGCTCTTTACATTGTATGCCATACCACTAAGCTCTCTTATTTACAGCTACAAATTAGACCATTATATATATGCAGATGACACCCAGGTATCTTTATCTACAGCAAACATATATCTTTCTCTTACACAACTAGGTGACTATCTCAGTGATATCTCTGACTAGATAACAAGCAATAGACTAGGGCTCAATGCGAACAAAACAGATTTCATTATTATTGACACATCCAGACAATGCATTAAACTTACTAGTTTCTTCCCTACAACCATCCTTAATGATACCATCACACACTGCACGTAATCTTGGTGTTACAGTTGCGATATTAATTTCAGAAAACATATTTCCCGGATATGTCGCTGCTGCTTCTACTATATTCGCAAATATTGCAAAACTTCAGTGTGTTCCAACTACTTAGCTACGGTTCTTACAAGGTTTCCCGTCCCACTCCTGAAATCTCTTCATTGGCCCTCTGTTCAATCTCGCATCTTTTTCAAACTCTCCACCATTGCCTACCAAACGCTTTCTTCTGGAAAAACTTCGTATCTATTTTCCAGCCTTTCTCTAGCACCCAAACCAGAGTGCTCTTTTCATCTGGTTTTCACTTGTTATCTATTCCCAAAGCTAAAACATGCTGGGACTCGTGCTTTTTCAGTTACTGTCCCTACTCTTTGGAATTCAATCCCTGAACAAACATGTTATGTCATCACATAGCATCGTTTCTTTCCGTCATCATTGGGAAACCCGCCTTTTCAGACTTGCTTATCCTTCCTAAATATCCACTCCATCCGATAATTTGTTGACAAACTTTGTATCATACCTTGACTAGGAGTTGCTCAACTCCTGTACTAGGTGGGCGACTGAGCTCGATTCTTTTCGAGGATATTGGCGCAATAGAAGTTTATTATTACTATTAAACACTCGGCAAAATCACGAGGTCGTTAATTAATTGTCATTGGCATGTTGAATTTCACTAGTCTATTGTTGTTGTTCTTGAAATTTGGGGTAGAGATCTATTGGTTGTCGACTATTCAGTCTATTCTACACTGTTAAATATACAATCAGAATAATTACTTACAATTTTGGTATTAAATTTTAAGTTAAATAATTTTTTTTGCCCCGAACTGGGTAAATATATTCCAAAATAGGCCTCCTCAGAATTAAATAATGACTGCTAATGTAGGGCTAGTTTGCTTCGCTTGAATATGTTCTGCATGAAATGCAAACAGCACGAATAGCTTTTTGTGATTGTGAATATGCTTCACACATATTTTATGTTCATAGAGAAGTTAAACACTACTGTAAATCAAGGTGCTTTTAGCTAAAGAGATATTTGATTATATCAAGTGGCTGATCATAGTCTTGGGTACATCCCCATGTAAGAATATATTTTGTAATCGTCAAAGATGTGTTTATATTCCACTGTCCAGTAGGAGTCTTGAAATGAATGTTTTTACTTAGTTCCACCCAGCAGGGGTCAGATCCTATATTTACTTTCACAACCCTGCTGGGTATTAAACCACTGACATGTGGTAAGTTTACAAAAAAACATAAATGTTATTAAAACAGTTAGGTCTGGGGACAGGCTATAGTAGTCACAGTTTTAGGAGAGGAGGGGCAAATTTTGGCTCCAGATTGGCATTGCCGGTGAGATGAAAAAATTAATTAATTCCTAAATAGCAATATCTCTTTATAGATTACAGGTATGCTATGTGGTGGTGTCACAGTGTTGGGGGCGGAGCCCACGGTATTCAGACCATTTTAATTAGTTAAATGCTCACTTGGGGTGTCACGGTCGGTGTGCCTATCTGATATATATATATATATATATATATATATAAGGAACCAGGCTGTGCTGATTAAGCGACAGCCTGGGGATTCTCCCCGAACAACAAAACCAATAAGGAACCAAAGTTTCAGTGAGCTCCGGTGGCCTAGCGGTTAAGCACCCGGTACTTGATGCCAACGGTCACAGGTTCGAACCCCGTAAGAGGTCGAAACTTTTCTAGGGATTAATTTCTCGGCTCACAACATCGTGGGTGGCTGACCACGTTAAATGGTGCTACCGTCTCCACTGAATTATTTAAAATAAAGGGGGACGTTAAAAACCCCCCGAGGACAGAAAAACACTCTGGCTGTGACCACCCTCAAGGTATTTCGGTGCCGAATAAGTGACAGCCTGGGGATTCTCCGCGAACAACAAAGCAAGTTCTGGATCTTTATGGTTCCAGTATATTGGCAACACCACATGTAAGTGTTAACATTATAAAATTGGTAAATTAATTTCTGGATTTAAATTTTTCTATAAATAATGTTTCAGTTTTAAAGAAAGCTCTTTGTTTAGTTAACTTAATTTTATATTAATATTTTTTTAATGTACCACGTAGGATAATATGCCTTCCTAGTTTTGTACGACATATAGGCATAGAGATAACATCTGAATATATACAAGGTATAAATATTGGGTGTTCTGTGGTATCATTGTAATAATCTGCAAATCATCATCATCTGCAAATATGTACGTACGTAATACACCGAAAGCTGCTGCGCCGTTTGAAGCATATCTTCCCATGGTCGGTTACAAAAATCTCTCTCTCCCTCTCTCTCTCTCTCTCTCTATATATATATATATATATATATCAGATAAAATCACAAACCCGGATACCAGCGGATTTCTTTCTCTGTTACATATGATTGAATCTCTGCCACTTAGTAAACTGTTTGTTTAGATCTTGATCTTATGTCACGTTTAATGTACATCCTATTCCCTATTTTAAGTGTTTGGATAAATTAAAATCTAATTAACGTACACTAACCTAGATGTGCAGTAGAGGTTACCTAGGCCTATAATAAGAGAGATGTCACGGTTCGTACTGAATAGATGTTCCATATAGATCAAAACACTCAGTCGGCTGATTATAATCTGGAGGCGGGCTGTAATACCTGGACTAGTACTACTCGTTACCGTCAAACACCATGATCGTCAGAGGTTAAATACCGCGACAGCTTCATTACAGATTGGTGTGAATACTTTCGTCCTGCTAAAACTCGTTCTCTTGATGACCACTTAAGTATGTCGTGCTGTTCACATAAACTATACACATGACACGAAGTCGTAAACTTCTCGTCGAAGAGGAGCGGTGAAAGCTCTCCCCAACTGACGAATTCCTGTGTCATGTCAACACTTTTGAGCTGATCACTTGGAACAGTGCGCCAGTTTTCCATGTTCGCACTCTATAAACACATGTCGCCAATCAAACCTGAACTGGAACAATCGATTGAACGCGTACGAATTGTAAACGTAAAAGGTCGTCCTCAGTTGTCGGTCGTCACTTACTTCAACGGGTACAACTAGAGTCTAGCTGATAGGAAACATCTTTATAGTGTATATCTCAGAGAGAGTTAAAATTAAAACACGTGAAGATTACAGAATAGTCAGAATTTATCATTATGTAAGTAACGCTTCATTTAATTAAAAGAACTAGCATCATGATAATTATTAGTGTCTATTTTTAGTTAACAGCGTCACACTTTTGTTTTTTAGGTATCGATGGATTATGACAATATGTTTCATTTATATTGTAGTCGGTGAGAAAGGTAAGAATTCAGATTTTCATATAACAAAATCCGAAGATATTTGAAAAACTCCAACTAGTAAGGTATCATATGATTCGACTATTTTGTGAAGATAAAACTGTTCTGCAATATATATATATATATATATACACTTAATACAATTTACATATTTTTGCGGAACTTTGCTAATACATAATAAGGTAGGGTGCTCTGAAGAGTTCGAAACGTACCTGTGTTTGTTGGATGTTTCTCTAGGAGGTGGCCACTCACCATGTTCAGACACTTGATTTAGCAGTAAAAAATAAATAGCCGACTAAAATACAGAGTTTTCTCGTTATATTATCTACTTATTGTACCTTTTCTTCCTTTTGTAATTATCTTTGCGTAGGTTACGAGATTAATGTATCATGTGATTAATTTCAACATAGTCTTAATACTATAAATATCTGGAAAAGAGATCTATCATAATTATTAAATACCCCCTTTACATATTTCTAAATTGATATTTAACCTTGCTAAGGCACTATATAAAATATAAATCATTAGTAATACTACTGGTGTGGTTCATCACGTTGAAGAATAAAACGTAAAACAAATAGGGAGCGAAAACTGTGTCTTGGCCGGTATCTGTCCTACCGATATGGGTTTGATGATAATGATGATGATGATGATAATAATAATAATAATATGGAACCTGAATACCTGTATGAACTAGTGTCCAATAGAAAGTCATCCCGAAAATTCAGGTCGTCCAGTCAGATACTATTACAGGTGCCCGTGTCTCGGCTCAAGTCATATGGTGATTGTGCGTTTAGTGTTGCATCCCCCACTTTATGGAATAGGTTGCCGGCAAATATTAGAAATGCGTCGTCTCTTGAAAAATTTCAATCCGTTCTAAATCACATATGTTCAAGCTTGCTTTCACAGATAAATAATAATAATAATAATAATAATAATAATAAAAATAATAATAATGTTTATTTAATAAAGCACCCTTACTAGCAGAAGCCATTCAAATGCGCTGTACAACGATACCCCAAATAATATGTAAATAAAGCTATAATGATTATTTATCTGTAAAAGCATCCGAATTTAAAATTTTAAGAGACGACAGCAACCTATTCCAGGAACTGGGGGGCGGCAACAATAAACGCACAATCACCATATGACTTCAGCCCAGACACAGGCACCTACAATAGTATATATATATATATATATATATATATATATATATATATATATATATATATTTTATATATATATATATATTAATAACAAATTCATTGCGTCTCTATCACTCTTTCCTTTGCTCTATCTGTGTATTTCTATCTGCGTGTTTGTGAGCGTAGATATATCTCTGTTGTATTCTTTTGTTATTTGTATTGATTTCAGTTTTGGACTTCCGATATTTTTGTTCGATACGTACTACCAATCTTTATCCACATCCTGAAGACTGCAGTCAATTTATCATCTGCTCAAATGGATACGGTTACTTACAGTCCTGTCCAGATCAGATGATATTCAATGCACGATCCAGAATATGTGACTATTCTACGGGCAACCACTGTTTCCAACCAACTCGTCCAGATCCAGATGGCCGTTATTTTGTGAAGGAATACAACAGTCACGGTGGCATTTTCTACAATCCATTATCAGGATATAGGTCACACGGTAGATCAGGTGAAATGATACACTTCGTACATAATGACGTTCCTTTATCCCAGAATAGTCTTTCTATTACTGCAATGTATTCGCCTAGATCAACTGGATCAAATGAATATGGTGCGGATCGAAATATTTTGCATAATTTGGATCATTCAGGAGAATATGGTAACTGCATTTACTTAATTGTATTACATTGATGAGACAATATTTATTTGTTGCTTGCGGTTGATCAAAATCAATACTTTAATGTTAAAACAATATCTGCAAATGTTATTTAACTCAAATGCAGCTGCATAAATAATATGTTTATAGTTTAAACACAAATCACAGTGACAAAATATGGTTTTAAAATACTTATCTTCTCCTCCCCCCCCCCATCTCAATGTCAATATAGAATCGGATATACGATGCACAAAGGATGGGCTGTTCACACACCCAACAAACTGTAATTACTACATCAACTGTGCTGTTGGACATGCCTACATAACCAGGTGTGCCGATGGAACTTACTTCAATCCTCACACTCAGACGTGCACCTATGATCATAGCATCTGCAATACCCCGAGATTTAGAGAACGTTATGATAGAACTTCGCAGGATTCCAGTGGAAAAGCAGCTTACACAGAATCATGGCGAAACAGTAATTCCAAAGTAACCGGGATTAGTGAGCGACGAGTGAATGAATATCGGGAAACAGGTTGAAGTCTTTAAAATCAAACATATCATATTTGTCGGTTGAGAAAGAAAACTTGAGAATATGCCTTCTTCTAATATTCTACAATGGTTCCATTCCGTAAAGGTTCACATGATCCATCGGATGTAATGGATTATGTCACGTCACACATGGAAGAATTCAAAGCGGAAGTGACATCACGAGTGGAGGAGCTGTTCCATCAAGAAGCTGTGGCGGCAAAGGAAATAGGTTTGCCTATATCGTGAAGAGTCTTGTAGAAACGAACCAGAAAGTAATCTAGCTGCATGGCTTAATCAGATAAATCGGATCGCAAGTTTTAGACTCTTCTAGTTTCTTGCCTTATTTTATTCTATGTACTTCTTTCTAGCTCTATGAATTTAGTTTGATCGAAGGTATTTCGCTCTGATAAGAAATCTTGCATCTGTTAAAGAGTAGGTTTTGTTTCTGATGAATTGTCTTATGTCATTTTGGCAATTTACAGACACATCTCAAAACTATCACTTTTAATAAGTCAATTTTCCTTGGTATCTATTCACATTTTATTGCCATACACTTGTTCTCTTTATTCTAAGTTTAATATTCCACCAAATAGCGTAGTTCTTTATATTTATTAATGTTATAGTATAGAAATAAATAGCATAAAAATGTAATTTATAGATATAATGTTATAATAGATATATGATCATTCCAGAAAACCTATTTCCTTTGTCAATATTCTGCTTATTGCTCTAGGGTCAGTGAGACGGGCATTCAGTGGTGTTCAAGCCTTTCTGGGATCTACACCTTATGTCAAACAACTCTCTATCCCAGCATTTTTTCAACTAGAAGCATTAAGGATGATAAAAGCCAGGTAAGAATTAAGCCTCAGCATTCACTATGGCTTGAAAATGTGTAAGGAAATTGCTTGATGAACATTTTCTCTGCACAATAGGCGGTTTCTGGGACGCATGCACAGTACGTGATTTTCAGATCGACTGCGGTATGCCCGTTTGTAAATACATGCTTCTCATAGATTTACAAGACCAATTGTTTTTTTAAATTCTTGTACCACTTTCATGAAAATTTCTTTATGCTAAATATAACATATTATTTATTTATTGCTAATAAATGTATTAGTTGTCGAGGAAAATCAATTTGGCTGTCGCACTGCAAGTCAGATGTTATGAAAAAATACTCTATATATCCGGTAATCAACTACGAAGTCACATACTAGGAAAATGTAATTATCCCAGATATGTAAGTTAAAGTTTAAGGCTCTTGCTCTCAAAAAAATAACAAAGCGGTTGCTGTTTGACTTACTAGGGTGCCTCCGTGGTCTAGCTGTAGCGTGTTGGACCACAGATCACTACCACCCTTGTTCGAATATCGGTGTGGGCATATCTGAAGGTTGTTTCATCTCTGATTTCGCTCCATTACCTTTGGAGATCGTTCGGCCCATTTAGCCTACCATGTGCACAAAAGTGGCCATAAAACATCAATCATCTTCATCATCTGTTTGACCTACTAACGTTGTTGATAAATATTCATTCTCTCAAATGCTGGCGAAGTAACAAATTTACAACTGTTCACTTGGGCTTAATTTTACGCTGCTAAATATCACATATTTTTATTAATAGATTATGTATTCTGAAATTAAAATTAATAATGTGATAAAATATAAAGTTGACAGGGTTATTTTGTAACAGAAGTCCTTCTAAATTGAACGGTAGATGAGAGAACTAGCATAAAATATGCGACAAATGAACAAGCCACGTTCCAAATTACCACTATACCAGACACCAAGAACAGCAAGTAAATCTATATTTACTAGCAAACTATAGCATGTTATTAAAAATAGCTCATCAACATGGAAGTGACAATAGACAAGTTATCCATAAGTTAACCAGTTTGTTCCGTCTGTAATCTTACGGTTGGTAAAAATAATCTATTTATCAGGAAGCTAATAAACACATTGACTAGCAATGATTTAGTGCGCAAATGTCGAAATTTGGATCGAGTCCTGTAGAACACCAACTGCGGAAATCTTCTATTAAGTGTCACACAATGTTCCAAAATCAAGCCCAAAATTTGTGTCACAATTAATGTCGTGTTTATAGAATATAAAAAATCCCAGTTAATTAGTTTAGCATAAAATTAGGTGATTGTTTTTCATGATGTACTTCGTGTTGATACACGGTTGTGTTACATAATTAGATACATTTTCTTAATGCAAACGTGTAAACAAACAATTGAAATGTTTAAATTACTATTTAAGGTTTTCCTTTGAAGTTGAAGCATTCATGTTTTTCATGGATCAGATGCCATTATTTCTGAAGCCAAACCTGACTCCTGTTAGTCCTGATATGCCCAATCCACAGCCGCAGATGGATACTTGTCCATATCCAAGAAATGACAAGAGAAACGCATGCAATCCTCACGATAAGTATCGATCCTTCGACGGCTCGTGTAACAATAGGAACCGCCCTCTGTGGGGGAAGTCGATGCGTCCACTGGCTCGGTTTCTTTCTCCAAATTACGCCGATGGTATGTTAACACGAACCCCTTAAATTTTGGTTATTAAATAAACAAGTATTTGTTTTTCATCCACATCTTGAATTAACTAATTTTTATGACGTACCGGATTGTTTATAGGCATCGGTGAACCCCGTGTATCCAGAAGCGGACAGCCGTTACCGAGCGCACGCGTAGTGAGTCTGGAATTATTTGAAGACCACGACCAGCCAAGTCACGTCCATACATTGATACATATGACTTACGGCCAGTTTCTCGATCATGACTTGAGCCGAGCAGCGGTAACCAAATTGTCTAGAAATGGACCAGGTAACACAAATATTTGAATTTATAGAAACTAATGCGTGGTATTTAATTACTCTATTGTATTGATTTTTATTCCGACTTTACTTTTCATACAGATGTTAGTAACGACGAAGATATGGTTGACGTGAAATGTGGCGAGACTCAGTGTGAAACACATGGAATCGAGAACAGAGCTTGTTTTCCGATTGAATTGCCATACAACGATCCAGTGTTTTCACGCACAAATAGATCTTGCCTTATGTTTGTTCGTACGCAAGAGGTTCCACGTGATGACTGCAAACCAGGTGAGTATTTAATCTACTAAAATATAATGTGAACAGACAATAAAATACTCACAACTCCAATACTTATTATAGTACACGTCATGGATAATAAGCTATGTTGATGGTCATATTACATTGAGAATCAGGCATAACATCCCGTAATACCGAAAATTATAACACCAGGATCAATAGAATGAAAACCTAAAGCATAACTCATCTTTTTTTGTTTAGTTTACTTTTATTTTTTGTTATGTTTATAAAATCCCATTAGACAAATCCTTTCCTTTGGATTATTTAAACTAGGTCCTAGAGAACAGATCAATCAGCTGACGTCATACATTGATGCCTCCATGGTTTATGGAAGCACGAAAGAGCAAGCGGAAAATTTGAGAGATGAATCCAGTAAGTTGATATTGCGGTTTACATTGAAACCTGCAATCAATAGATGACCTGTCTAATAATATATGAAGATGGTCACTGCCCGTTTGTTTTCTTCTAAACACAAGAGACTGCTATAAGACATAGTCCGTATTTATGGACTATCTGTAGTGAATGCCAAGAGTGGTCGCGTAAAATACGAAACATATGGTACGTTGTTAATAATTAGATGTGATCCACTCAATGTTCTCAGATCCAGGTAAACTACTCACAATGCCTCATTCATATGACCGGAGATATAAACCGCTACAGCCGACCAAAGAGAACAAAGACTGCAGAGAATTAAATGCCACTATACAATGTTTTACTGCGGGTAAGTGATTCCAACTAATATTAATACATTTTATATGAAACAGTTTATGAAGGAGAATATAAGTAAATTGAATGGTCCTTTTCATTAATAATGGAATAAACTTGTAAATAATTATCTATTATAGAATTCTCTTGAACGAATTACACGCATCAACAACGAATTATTCAATTTGTATTGTTTGTGATAAAAGTCGAGTTATCACATTATCATTTTCGGTTTTAAAGCTCGGAACTAGTTTTTGTATATTTATACTAATAATTAGTTTCTTCGTTGAGTGGGTATTTAGTACAAACATGGTACTGATTACTGTAGTCTAATATGAAACTAAATTGATGCTGTTTCGGTTGTCTAGGTGATGGAAGACTTAACGAACATGTCGGGCTCGCTTCTATTCACACCATTTTCACTCGAGTACACAACAGGTTCGTGGATAAATTAAAAACAATCAATCCGCATTGGACCGGAGAGCGGCTCTATCAAGAAGTTAGGAAGATCACGGGAGCCATCATACAGTTTATCACATACAACGAATATCTGCCGCTAGTATTCGGATCTGCGGCCATGGACAAGTTCGGACTTACGCTGTTGAAAGATGGCTATTTTAATGGTAACTTCACCTGAAATACCTGCTGTGGACAATTGAGTTAATTTATAGAAAACGTGGTATATATGGACTCATCCGTTGATATATATTTCAGGATACGATAAGACTGTCAATGCAGATATTACTAACTCGTTTACGACGGCAGCTTTTAGGTTTGGTCACAGTCAGATTGATAACGTTATGAGATTCGCCAACCAACTTTATAATAAATACACAGAGGTCGAAATAAGCACGGTATTACCAATAAATCCCCAATATACCCCACCCCCCACAAACACACACACACACACACACGCACACACGCGCGCACATACAACATCATAACATACCCACGCCCCATATAGCGTTTTGAAAAATAGGCTCAACTTAACCGATTACTAATTATCTTTGTAATATAATAAATTTTATTAAATAATTAACTTCAGGTGCTACGAAGGCCGGCAAAGATTTACGACATTGGATTACCAGGTGGATCTGGAATAGATTCTATAATTCTGGGACACATTTCTCAACCAGCTCAAATGAGTGATAGATTCTTCGCAAAAGAGGTTATATATATATATATATATATATATATATATATATATATATATATATATATATACATATATATATATATATGTGTGTGTGTGTGTGTGTGTGTGTGTGTGTGTGATGTGTATATATTATTCATGTTAAATATTTCTAATTCTACTAGTTTGTTAGTATAATGGTCTACAAGATACTCATCATGTTACAAATGACAAGGTTTGCTTTCTTTTGTTTATATATATATATATATATATATATATCCGTGTGTGTGATAATCAATATCAGCGATTTTTTTTGTTCACTAGATGACGGGACATTTGTTCTCGGAGGATCCTCCTAATAAACCTGGCACTGATCTACCTGCACTAAACCTACAGCGTGGTAGAGATCATGGTTTACCTAGTCAGTGTATTAAACTTACCGTTTACAAGTATATTTGCATATGAATATATAATTTTATTCTGGGTTAGCGCTTACTTGAATTATCTTATTGATCCAATATTAAGATAATAAGCATTATCATTGATTGGGAATATGCGAGTAGAACGACAACAAACAAACAAACAAACCACGATATACATAGATCGGTCATGTTTCTTCCACTTTTCTTTTAACTTTCAGATTATAATACTTGGAGATCATGGTGTGGACTTCCTGTTGTTCGAGATTTCGATGATTTGATTGATATTTCCAACATAGATGTGATGAAACGATTTAGACAACTCTACGGGTAAAATAAATCCATTCAGGACAAAACATAACCTCTAGGCTAACGTTAAATATTGTAGTACATGCAGGTTCTATTTTCAAACACAACGTCCATACCAACCCGAAATGATTATAAACCAATTTGTTTAAATAAGTAATTAATAAGAACAAAACTTGGTCAGTTATTAACAGTTCTATTGGAATATGTTCGATCCATTTTTTCATCAATCCAGCTCTGTTGATGATATCGATTTATACGCCGGCGGAATAGCGGAGCGCCATCTACCGGGAGGCATGGTCGGACCAACGTTTGGCTGCATCTTAGGACGACAATTCAGGAATCTTAAAGTTGGAGACAGATTTTGGCACGAAAGACGCGATCCGGTCGTAGGATTTTCATACGGTGACATATAGTAGTAAATTTGTAATGGATGTTAATTTGATATTTAAAAATAAAAAATAATTCAGAATGCAAACAAAACACGGGCAGTCATGTAATAGTTATTTATATTTTTCTTTTCATTGCTTAGTTCAATTGAGAGAAATTCGTAAATTTACCTTGGCTCGTCTTATTTGTGACAACCTGGACAATATATATGAAATACAGAAGTTTGTCATGTTACAACCGATTTCTGAGGCATTTCGCCTTCTGGGGTAAGTCTTCCGCCCGCTATTTCTATCTATCCATCCATCCATCCATCCATCTAGCTAGCAAGCTAGCTTTCTACCCTTTTTAAGTATTTTAACTTTTATTTCCAATTTTATGACAGATATCAGAATTATGCCGAGGTTTACAGTTTAGCCAGTCTTTATCGTGGATACCACAATGAGAGACAACCCTGTTCAGATATTCCAGAACCAGATTTTATGGCATGGATTGAGCGTTTAGTTTAGGTCTAAACGTATTGACAACATGTCATAGCATCGATTTACAGGAACATTGTACTTTCTGGAAGTCCATGCTCAAACTTGGTGATGCAGATTAAGAGAACCGTTGAAGTTAGAAAAATAAACGAATAAACAAACAAATAAAAACTCACAAACAATAAGACTGTTTCAAGGCGTCTGTACAACAATGATCTATAAGTTGTTTGAAGTAAATTATTGTTCAATTATTGACAAAATATGTAATATGCTTGTCTTTAACTAGACTGTAAAAGGTTGTAAAGCAAATCATGATCTAGACAACGTGATTTATGATGATGATGATAATGCATGTTTGTATAGCGCCAGAATCAGGTAATCCTGTTATGAGGCGCTGTACAATATTATTATCCCCGACTTAGACCTGCTTCAATCCAGCACCCGCCTCAACTCCCAACCGAGCATACGACACACGCTGCCATTAAAGGTGCAAAGCGTTACTCAAACATGTAGCCATCACGTCCTGTCAGGTTCTCATTTATGGATGAGTGAACCAGATTTGTCAGTTGTTAATTTATATATCGCCATCCTTAAAAACTATATAGCCATTTAGCTGTGTTTAGAATCATGTAGCCATTTGCTCTTCGTTGTTAGAATCACGACATATTTGGCTGTCCTTTAATAGTATTATATAGTAGACAAATATATCAGGTTAAAAGAAAAATATACTATAATGAAAGATAATATATCGACACTGAATCAGTTGTAGCTGGTTTTGTTCTAATTTTCAATTTTATTTTGTGTATGTGTACATGAACGTATTTTGTTATAACTTTCATTTTATTTTGTGTATGTGAAACGTATTTTGTTATAATTTTCATTTTATTTTCTGTATGTGAACGTATATCTGTTCTGAATTGAACACTCAAGATTTGCTTCCTTATTGTAATAATTTGTAATACAGACCTGAATAACCAAATGTTTTCTGTTGTATCATTTCTATATAAATACCCGACATATACCGGGCAGGGTATATATATATAGCCTGTTATAAATGATTATATCCAGTCTAACAGTCACCCTTACAGTAGCAAAACAACGAGCAGCGCAAAAGGCAAAAATAATTTATAACAAAAGTCAACAAAAACACATTACTTCATCTAAACAACCGATAATAATGTAATAATCATCTTTCTCTGTCTCTCTCTCTTACGCGCGCGCAGGCACGCACACACACACATTTATTCACCATTGTCTCGAAGTGTACTCGTTATGGGTTGTGTTTCATCCGTGTTATAACGTAGGAAGTATTTATCAAATTCCAGCGAAGAATCGGCTCCTTAAAGTTACAAAATATTAGAGGTGTAAGTACACGGAAGCTGATTAAAGTTATATATAACATAATACTAATGATCTGATATTGAATATACTAGTACTGTCCACCCCCCCCCCACTCTACACTTTCTGTAGATTAGTATTATGTTAACACAATTTGTTATATTAAACTTATACCACATATCGGAAACATGTTGTCCTTATAATTATATTCACCTGGTGTTTCACACGAATGGCGTGGACTGACAGTAAACTCAGGATGACTATGTGCGTAATCCACCTCCCAAGGGGAATACACTTCATCTGGTGCCTTGCCTGTCGGTCGTACCTTGCCGCTTTGGCTGTAATTTGGACGTAATATATATATATATATATATATATATATAGTGAGAGAGAGAGAGAGAGATGGTTTCATAAAACAATTTGATTTATAAGCAAAACTTTATCTGGTGTTTTGTTGGTGACGTACCCTTTAACTTTTTTGTAGATTATTACTGCTCCAACAATACTGGCTAATACAAGCAAGATCACCACAATAACTATGACAGCTGTAATACACAAATAAATACTAATAATAAATATTTTTGATGGTTATTAATGTGTGAAGACAACATTAACTATATATCTGACTGATGTACAGTAAAGTAGTAAAGCTCAGAGTAGTTCAGTTTTAACTGAACTACTAAGATTCAGCGTGTGTTATCGAATGGACTCCGAGTGATATATAACAAATATGATCAGAGCTAAGGTTAAACTAGCCTTCTACTTACCTCGGCTCTGGGTCCTACTATACTATGCTATGCTATGCTATGCTATGCTATGCTATGCTATGCTATGCTATGCTATGCTATGCTATACAATGGCATAATATAAAATAATAATGGTAATAATAAAGTTAATGATAATAATATATATATATATATATATATATATATATATATATATATATATAATGACAAACAAACATTTTTACCAATGAGAACAGGACTTAAACTTGCTCCACTTGTCGATGCTCCAACGCTTGGACTAGCTAATGTTATTAAAGATGACATCAATAATAATCTGCTGTCTCTCTCAGCTACTGTCCAATTACCTGAAATATTAATATCATATTTAGTATAAATAACAAATTGCCACAACGTATACTATTTGTTATCAAACCGAACGCTGATAGCGGTTACTTCATATGCTACATTCGATTATTATAACACGTCAATACGACGACGACGACGACAACAACAACAAGAAAAGAAAATAGGATTAATAGTAGATTAACAGATGAAAATGGCGCAAATGTGTATACTGTACTGAAATTTTGTTTAAACATCAAGTTAAACTGTTGTAACAGATGGTTTGCTATAAGGTTAGCTCGTACCAGTTTGACACAAATAATTGTAGAAATTGTCACATTCGGTATCCATCCAGCTGTACTCGCCGTCTTTAAATGCTACTTTAATACACTGATTAGAAATCCGATCAGGAACATTCATTTTACTCCAGAGGCTGTACCTCAAGTTATCGCCTACAAATAGAAACGGAAGAACGTATGTACGTAAAACAATGGTGTTACAAAATGCTTGTTTCCCTAATCTGTTGGTGTTTAAAATAATTATAGTATTTAACATTAGTATGGGTGTGTGTGTGTGTGTGTGTATGTGTGAATGTAAATTGTTAATGTAGCGGTTTTACGGTCACGTTTGTGCACACGGTAGGCTAAATGGGTGTGTGTGTGTATGTGTGTGCGAGCACGCGCGCGTATGTGTGTGCGGGCGCGTGTGTAAATACTATTACGTATAGAAGGATAATGAGAGATTACCATTTATCCACCGTATATTCTTTCTCGACAGACCTATCCAGACTTGATCCGGATTGATAGAAATTGTGTTCATTTGGGATACAACAGCAGCCCAAACGTTCTCTGTCCGTAGATTTACTAGATCGCCATGTCGACGGAAACAATCTTCACGAGCATGAAACCATGGCTTACGATCAGTACTATAGAAATAGCAGTTACTATTTATATCCATCACGTATTTACCACCATCCTGATCGTTAAAACATGCATTCAGTTCTGAAATATGGAGGAAATGTATAGATAGAAGACAACCAAATATATATATATATATATATATATGTGTGTGTGTGTGTGTGCGTGTGTATGTGCGTGTGTTTGTGATACAGTTTCTTATTTTTGCAGCAGCCATACAAAACCAATGCGTGCAGACACACTTAAGAATGGCAGCTTTAGCTTGTAAAACACGCACACACAAACGAATAAACGAACGAAGAAACGATCAATCAAAAATAAAGGAAGAACAGGGACCCAACAAAAACCTTACCAATATCACAAATGTAGTTGTATTGTTGCTCACAATCTCGTGTAGTGAGATGATAACCTGTAGCTAGAGTCATACTAACACAAGTCTGGTCGTCATTAAGTCTGTTTGGTTGATCCAATGACCACAGACCAAATACACCTTGAAAACAAATTGATGCGCTGTTTAATAGGAACCGACGAAATATCTAACTGTTGAATATGTAGTTTGTATAGTGTAGTTGTGTGTGCCGAATACTGGTAGAAGTGTTTACCATTAACAGCGTAGATATAATTGGCTTTCAGACCACCACAGGTCTGACTGCTGTTTCCAGAACAAGGCTCATGGCAATTATCAGTTGAACCATATTTTCCGAACGCATCACCGCAGAAACATCTATCACCGCCCTGAAACAATTATAACAGGATACGGATGAAATAAGCATCGTAGGACATGACGGAGTTAAAAAGCGAAATTCCATATAAATTTATCTCCTCAAGTATGTAGTTCTTACATTGATGAACGCCTGCTACATCCCTAACCATGCTATATAATTAACTACACTATTTATTACGTTAACCGTATTCGGAATCCGTGAGGTATAATACTGGAGGCTTAAAATACAATTTTATATTCTCATAACCTATTAAATGTAGCATCACACACAAATATTTAATGAATATGGCATTATGGGATTAGTAGCTGGGGTTATTCTCTAGATTCCTACTTTTGGAACATTTCTTTTGATGTACGCTTCAACCTATCATTATCTATCAAGTAGGCAAAATGTATTCTTGCAATGACATAAACAGTGTGATCTTTTTACGTAATCATCCTCACCTGTAATGCAGCATATGCATATCCCTCCAATCTGCATTTATCTGTACACCAGTCGACTGTCATTCTGTTATGTTTGAACTCTCTACGAAGATCACGACTCATGATTTGGTCTTTGAAACAACCTTGATCTTTTAGTAACGTTTCATCTTGAAGATAGAAAATAATCTGTATGTAATTATTCTATTTAGAAATCTAGGAAAAGAAATATAACCCCCCACCCTCCCGGCCTAATATGGTCCCATGTCATAATATCGCGTTGTTCCCTCGTCGAATAAGTATACGCTTTGATTGAGCTAAATTCTACCTGTCCACTTCCATGTTTGTGTAACTGATTCACTGGCGCCAATCCATAAATCAGTAAGTCCACTCTCGTTCATCATTCGCTCGATCACAAGTTGGTGATAATGATCGTTAATCGTTGCTAGATGGCCACCATGTTGTCGTTGACAGGTTTGTTCGGCACCGAGTATCATTTGTCTATCTTTATCATACATAAAGTAACAGTGTACTTCTGTGAAACAATGTGACCTCCAGGGAGATGGATCTGTCAACGAAAACGGGATGTCATAGCATTGATCCGAAAGTATCCAGGGAATGAAAATTCAGTGAATGAGAAGAACAATGATGCCAATAACTGAGAAGATAAGAAGCTGAACAATGATGCCAGTTACGGATGATGTGGCGATTGAATAAGGAAATACGATGTCCTTATTTTGCCGATATTCAGACTTACTTATCTTTTGGCCTTCTGTCAAAGTATTCAAACTTGGTGCTTTAGTTGTACTAACGGAAGTGGATGTTCTGGGAATCGTTCTGGTACTACGAGTGTAAACAGCGGTAGCAGTACTACGAGTGACAGGACGAGTACGTGTAGTCATAAGGATGGTAGGTGTCAAACTAGTAACTGCAGTAGGTGTTGTCTTAATAGTTGTCACACTAATACGAGGAGTAGTGATAACAGGAACTGTTGTTGTTCCTGATGATCGTGTTAATAATCGAGTAGACGTCTCTGATATAACTCCAATTATTTCTGTTATTGAACGGAATAAAAAATACTAAATAAAAAAACAGATAGAAAATATTAAAAACACATTAGAACCCTCTTATAGTTTAATAATTGTTACTCAGTTTGAATATATGGAGACTGACGTATGGTACCAAAGGTAAATTGCAGTTTACCTTTTTGGCAAATATACTTGTTAACTGTCAAACAAGATCTATCTGTCCATCGACTACTACCAACATTTAAACTGATACACTGCTCTGTGTAAACACTTGGAGAAAATGTTGACCATCTGGAGTATAACACTCGTCTTCCTGCAAAATTAAAACATGGGACACTTTACACACACACACACACACACACACACATACACACACACACACACACATACACATGTCCTCGCACATACACGCATATATACACATAAAACACACGATTAAGTTATTTTTATCTTCAGTGACAAATTTCTGCGATATTTTCACCACATCTAATATTGTGATATTCACAGACAAAACAATAAAGAAATGAAAGACTCCACTTAATCATCAGAAATTATTTGGACAAAGCTGATAACTCGACGTATTTGACTGTACTCACCAGTACTCCATCTTATTTCTCGTCTGGTACTACCAACCCAATACAAATCACGTATTATTTCAGCCTTGTATATCGCCGACTGAATCGCAATCCAGTTCGATTCAGTGTGAATTTCCGTCAGTTGCCCTCCTCTGGTGAAACAATCCTCTTGCGCTTGGAACCAAACTTTGGAAATTCTGCTAACAAAATAACATTCTCCATCTGTCGCCAATATTAACTCTCCGGCATATTGGACTTCGTCGCAAGAATCTGTAAAATGCAATCAAATTTTCAAACTTTCGAAATCTTGAAAAAATACGAAGGCTTAGCGAATGGATATACGTGTTGTATGAAGTGTATTACCTAAATGACACGTAGGAGTATGAAGTGTATTACCTAAATGACACACGTAGGAGTATGACTGCTCACAAACTTTATCATCCAGTCTGAAATGATCATTGGAATTAAGTACTGCGCACTGCTGGTAATTACCATAATTATTTGGCTGACCAGATATCCAGAACGAAAATGTTCCTAGAAATAAATAAACAAACAAATAAACAAAAAAATATAGAAGTAAAAATAAATAACAACAATAACAACAAAACAAATCCTAAAAGGTAACCTGATTACTTTTCAAATCATACGACATCTTTCTCGGAAATATTTGGGTTAATGTACACAATTTGAATCTCTGCGATATTCAAAAGAGCTTCTTGGTTATGACAAAGATAAACTACATGAGACAGTAATGGAATCCAGTAATATTTTTGATGGAGCAAAACAAAGGACGAATAAATATTTAAAAGAAAAACAATTAAGCACAAAATCGCATAAAACCGTATGAAGTGTCTATTTTAATTATGATGGTAAACATTGCATTGTTATGGTGGTGAGGAAGAAGTCTGACCATTTACTGCATAAACGTCGTTTGATGTTTGACCTCCACAGGACTGTGAAGAATCACCTGGACACAAGAGACCACAACCGGCAGATTTACCATGGCGACCAAACTGATCATCGCAATAACAGTATTCACGATTCTACAATTATAATAAGACATAATTTTGATGTGTCATCCACATCATAGTACATTGACTTTCTCATAAACAAAGACATACTGGACGTTTCCTATTTGAAGTAATATTAAAGGGAATACCCTTAAACTATCTGAAATAGTTACATAATTATTTATTATTATCTATATATACAAGTACAGTTAAACTTGCTCTAAAGATTATATGTGGAATTCCAAGCATAAAAAGGTGGAACTTCCAGTAACAGAATAGGTATATACTATTTATTTATATTCATACATACATGCATGCATTCAAATATGTACATACACATACCTCGTATACATTTATAGATTTAATAATATAAGAAGGTATCATATCATTCACGTGGAAGGTTTTATTTCGTAATACACGAAAAATCAGAGCAGTTTCATTTATGTTGAACATGTCACGTGGCTAGCAACCATTTCTTATCGTAGGATGCTTTGACTTCCAGGCAGGGATGACGGTAACACCGGTAAAATGTATCCATTAAGCCCCAATAAATGGTATCAATAATCGATATTTAACATTTAATTTAAGAAGGAAATCAAAACAACTAACAAGAACATTTTGATATAATTTATTAAAGCAACAATGATGAATATCAGATGATAATAATATACATATGTGAGGTCATGTGATAGTATTCATAACGGTTCACGCTTCATAATAACTGTTAACTGTTCAAATCTTCATTGTCCAGTTCGTGTTGACCATAAGATAAGAAAAAGGCCATCTTAGCAGCTGTCTAAGCACCCAATCTATTCCTAAGTTTGCTGTGTACCAGGCTAAGGCTCCTCAAGATTCTTTCAATCGACGCTGAAGATCAGTATATCAGTATATCAGTAAAGCCCTCTCGTAGACAGTCCCGTGGGGGCACCCGCCACCATTTAGATGGGTGGATTGATGTTGATTGGAATAAGTTGACAGGATATGGAGCTGATTGGTTTTAAAAGGAAAGGGCAGCACCAATAGAATTGGGATATTTGTCTGCTAGCCACTCAAATGCTGTTTCATGCTGTTCAGGAGTCAATTTTCACCTCTGAATTCGGGACTAAAATGATAATGGGAGCACAGCTTGTTTGTAGAGATAGAGATGTATAGAGATTGTAATTGTATCGAAAAACTGATGGAGTTACCAGGGGCTGGTTGCTATTTAAATATTTCTGAAAAGAAGTCACTAATCCCTCCGACACCAAGAGCAATGGGACATGGAATGAGGAACGTTTCTGAAAAGATTTCGCTAGATGGCGCTGCTACGCAACTCGGTTGTAGTTAGTAATTTTTATTTGGGTTTTCTTTCTAATTATAGCATATACAGGACCAATAATTCACTAATATATTCTAATCACTTAGGGTAAAATAATATAATGCTTATTATGATTAATTAAGTCATAGATATAAGTAGAAATACTTCCCAGTAAGCAGAGTGCTGAAGTCCTTATTATAGTAAGAGCTCATTTAGATCATGCATTTTCGGCTGTTTTCGGTTATTAAATATTTAGTTATTAGAATGTATTTTATGAACATTTAATTATTATTCGGGAATAGAAATTAAGAGACATCATTATTTAAAACCAATGTTAAAGTTTGAATCTTTAGCATCCTATGGAGCTCGTGAAGTTCATGCTATGTGAATAATAAGGTGTAAAGCTCAAAGCAAAGATGGGCCAATCCATTGACCTGGAAGAAAACTAGACCGTATACACGCCCACCTATTTGATGGCAAACAGGTCCCAACGTTACGGAAAAAAAGAATGTAGACTGCTAAAATCAGGTTTATAAACATGATAAATTCTGGTTGTGTCGTTGGTTGTATAAGCCGTGGAAGTAATACAAAAGGAATATATTTTCAACGGTAAGGAACACATTTAAAATAGCGGTTAAAGCGTTTTGTTGAGAGAAATTAAACTTAACTATTATTATTATATTTAGCCTATTCGACAACCCCCGGCCCGTCTCTGGCGTTTTATCCCAACTAGACTAGATCTAAAAACTTGCGTAAAACGACATTTACATATTTCATGGCATATAATAGGACAGGAATAATACAGATTCTCTGGACACACTAAATTATAATGCATACATCACAATAAATGTCCGTATTCATAGGTTCAAAACTCGAGCGCAGCCGCTTCAACGTTACTTTTTGCTTTGTAAGTGCTGTTTGGTCATGGCGGCCCAACAAACACCACTGAGTGCTCGGTCTAGTTTTCTTTCAGGTCAATGGGCTAATCGCTCACTCATTTTAAATATTTCGGTGCTTTTCGGTTATTAAATTTCTAGATTAATATTTTTAATGTTTATGTACTTTTAACTATCATTCAGAAATATTTAACATCAAGATAATTAAACCTTTTACTTCATGACTATCTCTTGGTATTTTCATTACTTTTGAGAAATTGTGATTTGGAAATATCACAAAAATATTTACCGGGAAATCAATGTTAACAAGGGACAAACTTAATTAGCATGAATAACTTAGTTGCATCACAGCCCACTCAGCGGATTAGTTCCAAGAGATCCCCATTATCTGATGAGTGTTTTCAACTGAGCTGGGTGACAGTCTCATGAGATCACCCCTATTATTGCTTGGAATTAATTGACCACATAATGTACTGCATTATTGATAGCCAATCTATTGTTCTGTATCGTCGTAGTGTTCTGTAGCAGTTCAATGAGAATAATGACAATGTTTCAGATTTGGGGACTTTATTAATTTGGACTATTGACTAATGCTTTATGAACAAATATAGCCACGACTTTTGTTTTGCCGCAATGGTTTTTACTAGTTTTATGAGTGTTTTTTATCGGTGGCCATAACTTGCCAATCCTAATATTAATACTATACCTTATATTTTGTTATTTCAAATATTGTTTAGTTCATTGATATGAGTGGGTAGACAAGTACAGAAACTTGGTAATTGTTAACATTCAGTGGTGTGGCATTGTTTGGTAAGACTAACTGTGAGAAGATGAACAGAGATCAGAAACCAGGACGTATTGAAAAGTACCGAGGTCCGGCCCGGGACTCGGCCTTAGCTAAGCAATCTTTCTCTTTCAAATCTCCGATCTCGTGTAGTCTCGAATCTACTTCATTCCTATAAATTCTACAAATTGTACAACACTCACTCACTCTACAAAACTCCACTCACTCTACAAACTCCACTTACTCTACAAAATCTACAAAAAGCAAAAGAACCTCTGTCAACATATAGGTATTATATAGGGGATATCCCCTCAACACTATGAACTCCGGTGGCCTGGTGCCAAAGGTCACAGGTTCGATCCCAGCAAGAGGTCGAAACTTTTCCAGCGATTAATTTCCCGGCTCACAACATCCTGGGTGGCCGACCACGTTAATTGGCGCTGCCGTCTCCACTGAATTATTAAAATAAAGGGGAAAGTTAAAGACCCCCCAAGGACGTAAAATACTCTGGCAGTGATCACCCTCAGGGTATTTCGGCTCCATCTTTCCGTACTTCTCCCCTACTTCTCAACCACTCCAACGAAACACAAGCAAACAAGCAGCACCGTCAGCGTTGTTGTCCGGTAAACCCCACATGGTCACCTGGTCCAAAAACAGCTGACTTGGCTGAGTCAAGAACAAACTCTTACTAAAATTCCTTCCACACATCCAAACGGTATATAAAGGGGAATTCACCCCCCCCCCCCAGCACAATCAGCGTGTTGTCCAGTGCAGACCCCACATATCCCTTGATGCAATATCCGCTGACTTGGCTGAACCATAACAAATATTCATTAAACAAAACTTTCACCTATTCAACCCACACCACAAAAAAAAACATGAGTACAGTACAAACCCAATCAAACCCCGTGGCCTTGACAAACCGTCAAGTGTCATGAACGGGTAACCACCAACTTCTTACTCGCATTAATCAACAGGAGAACCATGACGCCACACATCTACACCCGTGTGGCCCCACAATTGGTCGGCCACACACCGCTAAGCGCCACGAACGGGCGATCACCAACTCTTCCTAACTTCAATCACTTTGAGAACCAGCCATGACTTTACAGCTTATGACTTTCCGAGTTTAGAAAAACGTTACAGCGTTTCGTCTCAAAGTGAAATATTCTTATAAATAAATACCAGCATGTATATCTACAAGATGTAATCTTATACAAATATGATATTTATTTTTTTAAATATAAAAGACAGAAAAACAACAGTCTGTGGCTTAGATCGAGTGACATCTTTTCGCCTCAAAATGACACCTCATAAATAGATATGTAATCTTATAAAATATTATGTTTGGTTAGAAAAATAACAATGATAAAAGACAGAGAAAAAACGACAGTCTGTTGCTAATATCTGTAATTGTCACAGTGACAACAACAAAACAACCTTAACAGCCATATTTTATTCTATATCTGCTAATTATAATTATATATGTTTAGTCCAATTGCAATTCGTTTATCGAGAATTATACCGTTTAACGAGACGAAACTTTAAAACAATATCTGTATAAGTAGAATAAATTCCATTGGCTCTTTAGCGAAATGACAACACAAACATTTAATTAATTATCCTCTAAAACAAATTAATAATAATAAACTTATTATTTTATTATTATTATTATTATTATTATATGTTGTTTGTAATCTGATAACATTATATGTGCCTCACAAAGAATGTAAATCAATTCGTGATCTGATAAATCGGTTTTGAGCGATGCTCTAGCTGTGTGTTTTAATAATTTTCTAGTAGTCTACATAAGACGATTGGCGACTGTATAAAACATTCTGTAAACTCTTAAACTCCTCTCCGGTTTAACATCCTTTGTGTTTTGTGTTGTGAATCCCGGAACAACTCATGTTAAGTCATATGAAGAGGTGTAACACGATATGTGAAATAAGACCGAGCGACTTTGTTCAGTCTGCAAACCTTGAGGCTTCACAGAGGATCCCTTTTATACAGGATCATCTGTGTTTCTACACTGATATTGTAATGTATTCTACATTATATTCTGATGGTCGTCAAACAGTTTCAGTTTTCGGTCATGGTACGCTGATGCCACGATGATTTGTGGCAGACCAGACTGGGTACAAACATTTATTACTTCCTATTTAAGTACATATCCTATTTCAGGGTTCGTCAATGCCTTGGTTAGAAAGCCACCGACTTCTACCAAAAAGGCAATCACAGCAGATTATACTTGTACTTAACGCACACACCGAGAAGCCACATTTATCTATCTTAATAGTAAGAAATACCAAAAGTCGCGATATCACATAACAGACTGGGGAAATTGATGTTTTCATATATTTTCTCTCGTTATTAGAGACCAGTGAGTCTGTAGTAATTTTAGTTTAACTTAACGACAGCAGATGCAGAATAAAAGGAACTTTTGAGTATTTCAGAAAACATAGTTTTGAAAAAAGACAAAGTACTGTGTCATTTCTATAATATCTACCAGCATCATCATCATCATTATTAATACTTTGTCATATATTTCTTGGAAATAGCACACAGAGTTGAGAAGGAAATGAGAAAGTGACTAATTTCGTGCTTAAAAGGATATAGTCCACCTTCATTTAAAATTTTCAAGACTAATACAGCTATACTCACAAATATCAAAAATAATGTCGAAATGTGTAAACGATCACCCACATATTAAATAATCCAGCTGAAAGTGCTGATTAATAGACCTTTAATGGCCTGTGGGCGCCGCCATTTTGAAGCTAGGCAGAGACCGGAAACTCCCGAATGCTGACATTACTTCAACGCATCCGGTTGACCTGAACTCTGTAGAGCCCGTACAAAAGCATGTAAACAAGTGTGAGCAAAGAATTATTCCAGAACATAACGCAACTGCGTTGTTAAAAATACGTCATGAATGACATACAACCATATCAGTTTGAGCCAGAAGGAACCTGACAAGAGGAAGATGATTCAAAATGGCTCAGATATTAACGCTCAAGAGAAACTATAATCCGCGTCAGTATAGAGATCGCCCATGTGACGTCAGAGCATTTCAGTTTGCTCCTTCCCGTCTTCGAATCTGGCTTCTATGATATTAGGTACATTTCGTGATTATTATTGTGGAATTTTTGGTTACTGTTTTAAGCATTACATATTTTAAAAATCTTTTCTGAGGGTGGACTGCCACTTTAAATTTGTTGTTGTCTCGTATGTCCGAGGGACGACTCTCTACAAGAAAATGAGCGGATGACACATCCCTCAGACACAGATATTACTGGATTTAAGTATCTAATATTATTTGAATATACCTTATGGCATGTAAGTATATCACAACTTCTCGGCTTTTACCAGTGAATTCCGAAAATAGAAAATTATTGGTAGTTCCTCTACGACTGTTGAAAACAAATAGGATAAACCCCCCCTCCAAAAAATATATTAGCCACATATACATCACACTTAGTCCACATTAGTTGCTTAACTAGGTTTATCCTGTTCTGAATACGTTCAATTATTAATCCAGTGATTATCCCAACTTGATGTTAATTGTTTGCTTTACACGTAATATTAGTAACCGTCCGTCACCTACCTGTAATCCGGCGTAAGAATAACCACTATTTAAACAGGTATTTATACACCACTCTATGGTCATCGATGAATACTGGAACGAAACGCTCATGTCTTGATCCAGTAGACGGTCGTGAAAACATCCTTGGTAACCCAAGTCCATCTCACCTGGAATTATGTAGCGTACGTAATTACTAGTCTAACTTTATGTAATTTATTTTCTCGTATAATAAATACGTGACTCACTATAATAAAAAAATATTACAATATAGAGATGTTATCATTAAGTTAGCTCTCTCTTTCATTAATTGACGATGATTTTATTTCACTTACTGTCTAACCATCGCCATTTTCTCGTTTCTACTTCACGAGCACCGAGCCATATGTCTTGATCTGTGATCCTGTTATCTTCTAGCAGCTTGGTCACTTCGTTTTGAACTGTTTCATTGACGACAGCGACCAAATGTCCATCCAGTGCAGAGCAGATGGCCTCGGCATCAAACCAAGTCTCTTCTCTATCTCCGCTGAATGTCAGACATAAACTGCCAACAATTCTTCCATCACAATTATCAGCCAACATCTGGGCTGGGAATCAGAAATAAATGCCACGTTAAAAAAAATCAGAAAGTTTTGGGATCGTCCCTTGTCGTCAAACCTATTGCTAACATTAGGACTTTAAAATATCTGGTTTCCTTACTATTTGAGAACTTATATAAATATCAATTAGTTTGCTAGAAATACACGATCGTGAGTTCAATTATCAAGCTTAACCAACACATTTAATTCTTGCCACGAAACTCTCGCCGATAAGAATTAAATCAATAACCTTTGTTCATACACACTCAACAAAGCCAATAAACATACCATAAATTGGAACCATTGACACACATATAATCCGACACAATATATAAATGTATTCCATGTCCTATGTTATCCCGCTGTCTCGATAATTTATGGTATCCAGTATATTCCCTTTCGACGAATACGTACATCACCTCAAATTTCAGGTTCCCCGTTAGTAAAGGTTACCTAACCTGACATTTAAGCACGTCGTTGTATAGGTTGCTAAACAGTCGCATCGGGTGTCATATTAAAGTACTGTTACTTCTGTTTCGAAGTTGAACCTGCTGTGACCAGTCGGGCGCGAGAAGGCTGGTGGCTGCTGCCTACACACTAAGCTGGTGCGTTGTCCACGTGTGGGATCATTCGTGTTGGAACAAATGCCCCTTAACAGCTCGTTGCCGGCTAGCTTTGTAAATCTATTTACTATTACGTATCGAACACTATAGCGGATATTGCCAAGTGAGGAGGGTTTCCAGTCCAGTGGATCTAATCTAGCTGAAGCGCGTTGCATCGCTGTTTTACTGCTTTCGCATTCTGTTATAAAAGAAAAGAAAACAAACATCTTACGAGTGAAGTTCTGTCGTTTACACACACACACACACACACACGCAGGCACATTCACACACACACACACACACACACACACACACACACATACTTTCCAAAAATTACAGCTATGCAATATTTCGGTCACTTTTTAGGCGCTGATTTAAACCAATACAAATGTTTGAGCATAATCATAAAGGAACAATGTATTGAAGATCTAGTTATATTTTGAGGTTTGTTTAGTGAAGAAAGTGTCAAGTTCTGTGAAGCTGAATGAATGACATAACTCAAAAGAAGCCATTTATATAAACTAATTGAAAGATTGAGCATTGAAATGATACGGGCGTGATCATGTAGATTTATTGGGATAAAAAATATTTCCACATTCAGTTAACAACATCAGTAGTATAATGGCTGTGTCCGATTTGTTAATGGCCTTAAATTGTTTTTTTTGTCGAAGACTTTAATGGAAGGTAATTACATCATTTTCAACAAAGGACCAAAGTGATTAGTTAGCCGAGCACGTAAGACCATAGAGCGAAGGACAATTTTAAAAGTGTCCACAATATAGCTCCAAGTATATTCTCTAGTAGCTAACACATTCTGCTGAATGTCAACACAACGGGCAACTGTATAGAGTCAAAGTGGTCTATTGTAAGAACTAACCCAGGCAGTCTAGTACGTGGGCAGAGAATCAAAGGGTAGTCAAAACATCTCGCACTATATCAGCTATATTACGATGATTATTGGGATATGTACCTCAGAAATGTTTGCAGATTCTGTACACATTTATATAATAAATATTATTACTACTACGAGCTGTCTATGTTGGGATGGATCCTGGCTCACGGGTCGTATATGTGTGAGTGAGTGAGTGAGTGAGTGAGTGAGTGAGTGAGTGAGTGAGTGAGTGAGTGAGTGAGTGAGTGAGTGAGTGAGTGAGTGAGTGAGTGAGTGAGTGAGTGAGTGAGTGAGTGAGTGAGTGAGTGAGTGAGTGAGTGAGTGAGTGAGTGAGAGGGTTGGTAGGATATTGCGTGGTCGATCGATCGATTGATTGATTGATTGAGTGGAAAGCTATATTTATTGTTTAGCGCACTTCATTGCGGCTCCAAAACCTTGGAGTTTGAAATTTTCCTGTTTTAAGACCACTTTGTTGGGATACGGTAGGTTGATTGGGCCGATAGACTTCGAATAGTAATGAGGCGAAGTGAAGACGAAAAATCCTACTGACATACCGCAGCCCGAATTTGAACCTAGGTGCTATAGATATGTGGCCAGCAGCGTTATTAATTAGGCCAAGGTGTCCGGCTTCATTCTGGTATACCAATTAAAAAGTTTCGTTTTAAAACTAATGATCTGCTGCACATACATAAAACTAATTAGGAAAATTATCAAACGACATGACATTAAACACTCGATGGTACTCAAGAGTACGTGAATTTAAAATCAGGTAATAACTGAGATGATGTATTATCTTTAACTGAAGTCCGTATTCTAGATTTCGGATGAAGATCAGTTAACATACTGAAAATGAACAACAATAAGACTAAATTCCTGTTCGTGTTCTCATCCAATCAACAAATGAAGAAAACTGAGAATCTTGGTTTGGAATTCAAATATATAATTCCATCATATTTGTAAGAAATCTTGACCTTATGCTAAATTGTAAATCCTGCTATTATCAGATAATGAGTATAAAGCTTTTTTCGTATCTATCAAGTGATGAAACACGTAAAACTTTATTCCAAACTAAGGTGGAGATGATCATCTGATGAATTCAATGCAAGACGACAAGAGACATTCAGGACAACAAGAAGAACATGTTCGATCCAAATTTGCCGCGAGAAATAGCATTTGTTCAATTTTATAACTTGAAATACATATCAATATATGCCTACTGAAATAATTGTCACCGTTATAATTACGGAGACCACTGACTCTACAGGTTTTCTTGTCACTTCAAGAATTCTAATCGAATGAAGAATTGTTGGCGACATAGCAACATGAACTCATAATGACAGTAGTTGATTTGTGCTATAATTCACTATATTATTATTTTTGTTGTTGTTGCTATTATAATTATCTATCCAGCTTTATTGAGCTCCGGTGATCTAGCGGTTAAGCACCTGGCACTTTGTCACAAGTGTCACAGATTCGATCCTATGAAGAGGTCGAAACTTTTCCAGGGATTAATTTCTCGGCTCACAACATCATGGGTGCCTGACCACGTTAAATGGCGCTGCCGTCTCTAAAATAAAGGGGAAACTTAAAGACCCCCTGAGGACGTAATACCCTCGGGGTATTTCGACTCTATCTTTCCGTACGTACTGCTCCCCTCTAAGTGGTGGGGGAGGAGCTATGAACAACCACTCAATAAATAGGGTCACCCTGGAAATAAGTGCTTACGCTTTCGTGTGCTATCCATGTTTTACGATCATGAAACGGAAGAAAATCAATAAAAAATATCAATCAGTGTTGGCAGTTGAACGTTCAACTATTATAATGACAATGATAAATTACTTGGATCAATCAGATGAAATATCAAATAAGCTCGGATAATAAACGATAACACCAAGTTCTACAGGTATCTAGAGTAGAATAAATAAGCGAGAAACTTTTTATCAACTTTAAATAAATAATTTGATATTTTGCATGTTTGCCATTTAACTTACTGGTATTCGTAGTGGTATAGTTGCAATGTGTTTACCCAACTAAAGAAATGGTATAATTTTAAAACCAATATTTTCTATTATATGGTCATATATGGACTCCATATTATGATAATGTAGTAACCGTGTGATTTTGTTAACTGGGTGCCAATCATAATGTTATTACACGCTATAAATGTTCCGCCCGTTCACATTAACTGACAGATAAAAATTGATTCGACATTTGCCACCTAGTGAGTTCCAATAGATCTAGATGTACATGAAGAAAATTCAGATTTTGTGATTTTATATGTAGTTTCTGGCATGTGTTTTCATCAAGCAGAAGAAATATTAACAGCTTTATTACGGATCTAAATGAAAAATGAATTATTATCAAGTGTTAATACTGGCTTTAATAATAGCTGAATTTGGCATGGATGGATCACGAGAAACAGCTGTGACGGACGAGAAGAACACCAGGGAACCGGTGTGCACGTATGTACATATGTGCTACTACTATAGTATATAGATCTAATAGTATATTTAGCTTTCTAATAAGATATAGACGTCTATATTTAAAAAAAGTTTATACGTTTATTTTTATGCATTATCGTTATAGTGTTAATATATACGTTCTCGTATTGTAGACGGAAGTGTACTATGTTGGATGACAATGCAGACTGTTGGAAGAAGAGTCTTGATTATTTCACATATCAAGTACAGAAATCCGTTCGAGACTATGCTGCATTACTGACACATATTAATTACTGGCTAGAGCACTTATCGGATGAATCAAAGGGAGCAGTGTCTAAGGACATGTACATGTTTGAAGAATCTTCTCTGAATCGAACCTTGCAGTTCTTTAACAGTCTCAAAGAAGGCCAGAAGACACCACTTGATGACCAAGATATGAGAGCAGTATTTGAAATTTTAATTAATAAGGTATGCCTCTCAATCTCACTTAGTGTGTTTGTGTGTCAGGGGAAAGTTTCCACGAAAATACTCAATTAATAGATTATTATCTAATTCTCATTACACCATAGTATAGCTAAGTATCTTCATTGCCCAAGTATAATGTACTAGACTGACTTCATATTGACTAGATTAATGTGACACTTATCTGAGCGGAAATTTAGCCTTCCTCAGTTGTGAACTGGAACTTTTTTTACAGAGGCTTCACTCAATGCTGACCCTATTATTAGTATTACTTGGTAGAAGAAGGCAATGAAACAAAGTGGAGTGAATTCTGATTTTGTTGATTTAGTGGTTCACCCGGAATATTCTCAAACTTTGGCCAAATTCAGGAACATATTTGGCAACAGTAACTGAATAGGACACCAAAGCTAATGTTTTGCTACTGCTTAGCGAGGGGAGATGTGGAAGTTGGCCATTGATGATATGGACATGAAAATTATTACATTACATGTATGAACATTGTGTTGTTTCATATCTGCATAATCTACTTGTAAACATGTTCTAATACCACAAAGTTCTGATACTATTAAATCACTATTATACAGTTTTATATGCCAGATCTGATATAACAAACCAGTTAAATCGTTAATATTTTCTTAAAATTATATTGTTAGACATAGTGCATTTCCAATCTACTTTGAAGATAATGCTAGTTGCATCATTTTGTGTGAAACTAAACATAATTAATATACTATAATATGATGGTCCATAATATTTTAACCGCTGTAGGTACCCTTTACACATAAGTATCAGGCCAATCTTAATAAATGTTATTTACATTTTTCTATTCTACAAAAACCCAGCTTAATGATATTTGGCTGTTAACAAAGACAAATATTATATTATTATGTTGTAATAAACATGGTCATTTATTTCAGCATAGTAATTTTTCTTATTTTCTTTTCAGACCAATAATCACAAGTCAGATTATATGGATGAAAACATTCTACCAGTAACTGTACCATGTCCTGTTCCCTGTGATTACTATCCATATTTATGGTCAACTCTCAGTTATGTCCTCATTGCCTGCCTCGTTCTCTGTTGCCTTACATTTTTCTTGCACACTTGTTACACATCGAGAAAATTAGATAGGCACATAAAAATATGATACATTGGATTCCACTGATACTGTTATTACTGTATGAGTTTGTTAATGATCTGTTTTTATCTGAAATATGGTTAGTTGTGGTATTGAGAAATTTTAATATTTTTAAAACATTTTAGATGTGGTGGATTATTTTTTTGATATAATCTCAATTTTAGAGATGTGGTAGTAAGATGGTGCTAATATAGAAAAGATCTGATATTTCAAAGATGTTGGTTACATAACATATAATTATTGTTAGAATACATTGATATTGGAATCATACAATTGTCAGACCTTTGGTAACATCCCATTAATCACTGGTTTAGGTCACACATACATGATATTATTATTAGCCTAACAAATGATTCTGTACTAGGTGAATTGATTGCATTTAGTTTGGTCTTTAAGGATAAATAATATCTTGTGACACATTATTCTAAAATCTGCTTAAATTATTTACCCAAGCCTATATTGTCAATGGGTGCAAAACTGTGATTGTAATTCACCAAAGACAATCCTTATTGTCTGTCTGTCAGTGATGTGTTTGTTCTGGTTGTGTTGTATGCTTCAGCTTTCACAGAGTTTCTCAATGCCTACACAATTTATTAGTAACATAGTTATGTCATAACATACAGGTCACATTACCTGATAAACATAGTGTTTTTATGGGGATTGTGTGTTTGAGTCAGAATCTAGGTTTATTTCTTTGAAGGATCACTCTGTTACACCTTGGTTGACAGAAATCTAGTCTTCAGTATTTCCTATCATCACATTCACCGGTCATCAACAAAATGTCTTTGTTTATAAACAATAACTTTGCAACTTCTAAGATGTCAAATCATAGACATTTCTTTTGAAAATGTTAACAATAAATGATGTATTCACGTGGAGACCTATTCAAACTGATACTGGCCAGGTTGATTTCATGTTATAATTGTTTGCTTGCTATTTACATGACTTATTTCACACGCTGAGTTAGTGGTATATCTATTTTATCCAGGATACATCACCTGTTCCATTAAAACATTCCATTTTTTGTATTGTTTGGTTGTCTTTGAAGTTTGGTAATGTGTGTTGGAGATTGTTGTTATGTTAGTAAAGCTTTACTGTCTTGTTAGCTTATATTTGTGTTAAGATACGTAAGTGACGGTTATTATATAATCTGCTATTTAGTGGTGGATTCATAATGGCTCCTTGGAAACATTGAGGTTCATTTCGATTACAAATATGCGAACAATGACAAAAGCTGACAAAATTAATTCACCCTTGTAACTCATCAGTTTACATTCAGTTACTAAAATCTCACACGTTTGTTTGGTTTGGTAATTTCTCAGAAGGCTGCGGTAGTGAATAAAGTAATTTTTGATCAGATACATTTATCAGTACACTAATGTCTGGTGAATGAATAAGTTAAAGACTTGTTGGCAAAATGGATCATTTATTGCACTCTGTTGTGATCTTAAATGGCTTTTTATATTCATGATAGTTTATGATATTTTATCTTTGTGTCAGCTAATCTTATGCTTTTTTAGTCGAAAAAATTATTTAAATATTGGTACCATGTTTGTCTCAGGATTATATTCATGATATACTGACACTGCCTTGATATGAAGCTGATTAATAATAACAACCAATATATTCAGAACATTTATTTCGTCTTCATAAGAAACTGTATTTTCACCTTGAATATGTCTTATTCATCTAAGAAATGCTGTTGTTAATCTCATTAATTTTCATTAGTGTGTAAGTAGGTCTTGTATTTTAGTGTATTGAATAATTTACTCGCTGCTGCTGCTGATCTCTCTCTCTATGTGTGTGTGTTCTCATTTTTGATGATTTTGGGCATTGTTAGGTTTCTTCTAGAAGAAAGTGATCTATTTAGCAAAGAATGGAAGAAACAGACATATAAGATATGGCTTTTTAAATTACATTATAAATTATTTTAAAGCAAGCTAATTGTTGCACTTTCTGTTATGTTCAAATGTGAACAAATTGAAAAACCAAAACCAGAAGAAACTGGCAAACATGAACTGAGATAATGACCAGATTGAATATTGGTGATCATTTTTTACTCCCAATGAATTACCGGTAATAGTCTTGTGTTGCAGAGTAGCTATAGTATGTTGTTGATGGCAGGCTCCATTATTTGTCATGTTAACAGCGATGTTACAGTTGATAATCTGGATACTATATATTACATTTGTAAGAGTATAAATATTAAAAAATCCTGTTTTGCTACATTTTTATTAGTTTGTAATGTGTGTGCTTGTCTTGGAATTGTAATTTTTGTAACAAATATTTTGATCAGCAGAGTTAAAAATTAATAAATGTGCTGCCATTATATTTATTTGTTATATAACATACCATGTCACATATTTTGTCGGATATAAATTAGAAGCCCTGTGCTAGGACTGTGTTTATGTTTTATTGGTAAATATGGTGGCAATCCGAGTTTCACTCAAGATATTGAATATTTGAAGTGCTATGTTGTCAGGTGAATGTTAATAGCAGTGGAAGTATTGAAGTAAAATGTGTAACTGGAGTACTTTATTTATCTAGCTTTAAAAGTAGAGATTTCAAACGATTTTTCAAAAAGTTATCCAGAGAAGATAAAAAATAATAGAAACAATCTCATTCATGACATTAATAGTTAGGAAGGTAATTCCAAGATGTTCTTATTTTTTGTCGTCAGATGGGAGAATCAGTGTCGGGCGTTCTCATTTCCAGGAGTGTTGTTATTCCATCAGATGGCAGCACCAGCATGATTAGGCCAACCAACACCATTCTCGTGAAGCTTATGATCTTGACACTTGTAGGAAGTGATAGCTTGTTTATTAAATAATATTTCGATTTTTCGGAACTATTAAAAGATCGTTATAATGATGTTATCATTACTATATGGTTTCAAAGAACTGGAGCTAGTAACCTTGCTTATCTAACATCGGGAAGTATAAGACCTTTGATTCATTTCAAAGTGGAAAAAACGCTCTTTATTTAAACTTTATTTTAGCGGAATAAATATTTAATGATCTTTGAATCCGTTCGCAATGTAATAAGATGTTTGTTAAGCGTCTTTACATCTCAACGAAAAAGGTGACAAACCTTTTCAACGGTTAATTTGTTTTGCTTAGTGGTACAAATTATGAACGCTAAATATAGGTATAATGAACAGGAACAGAAATGGATTGTTAAACTTGGCGTATAACATTATATTTTCACGGATTAGCTCGCTTCAGTAGAGATTAACAGTTTTAACTATTTACCCATATTGGCCACTGGTCATTTATCAACATTCTGAGGTAGAGTATCACATTTTATGGTGTATTCAATAAACCGATGAAGCGTTTCATGAGAAGCCAAGAATTTCACAAAATACAACAACGGCCACCGATATCATCTACAAGGACAGCTAGCAGTCAAAATGAGTCCAACATCCAGAGATGGATGCATGGTTTGGAATATATATGTGCAAAGATTCGCATGTAAATGACACAAAGCCGCGATAATTTAGGTTGAGTTATTTAGCCTTAACACTACACTCATGCCTGGAACATGCGGTTGAGGCGAGTCTGCTTTGGTAAACAAATCCAACAAACACAGTTGTCTAGCGAATTCGAATACACAACCTGGAGGTAGTTTGCGCAGTTCTAACCATCGCTCCATTGGAACGCCCTGACGATAATTTATGTGTACTGGTTTGTTTCTGATCGTCTTACTATGACCGTTTCCAAATTAGGATGACAACAGGCTAATTTTCTATTTGGCCATGTAGCATATACAATGATATATATTTCAATAACGGTGTCATGTTTATATAACCCACTTGAAACCTAGACTCCTATATGATATAAATATTTTGGGTAGACCAGACCAGACCGTAAGGTGCTGAGGCATCAGCATTGACCTGAAAGAAAACTTTTATATTTAGGTCAATGTGCTGACGTCTTTCGTTGATGGGTAAAATTGGATGTGGAACTCTTCCTGGTGATGAAAGGTGTTGGCACGGGGTTCGTGTAACATATATGAACTATAGGAAATATTATAGTTGGTTTATTTTAATGAGTTGGCTTCAGGAACAGATGTATGATCAATTAGAATTGTGAATTAATATGTATAGTTTAATAATAATACACGATTGTGTAATGCGGTGCTCGTTTCCTTGTCAGAACTGTCGTTCAAATTCAAATTAGATAGGCCTAGTTAAATATCTCCAATAGTGCGGTAGTTATGTGTCCAGGAGTGAGATTATATATTGATTTGCGTGTTTTTGTCCTGAAACTCAGTACTGTTTACATTGTATCTTTTCAGTTTGATGTGTTCTGTAGATGTTCTCTAGTCTAGTGATGTCCATGTTAATTCATTGTCGGTAGTTAATAATAAACAGATTATTCAATTGATGACCGTCTTAATGATTGAACGCGGGAATTTGAATTAATGAAATTACAAAAAACTGCCAGCTACTAACACAATGAGTAAGGCAACATTCAGTTCCACAGGTAGAACAGTGAAACCTACTGGCAAAGGACTTGCCTACCATTTCTCAATTACAACAGGAGCACTTATCGAGGGTATTTATGCGATTGAAAAGCAGCATGAACGATGCACAAAACTTGATTGATAATGCGAATGATAATGAAAATATACATTAGGCTTATTCTATATGGCTGAAACATTTCCAAGAATACATGGACAAATATGAACAGAATGTAGATATATTAGATGATGAAACCCCCCAGGTGAACAAATCCAAATTATAAGGTTTTAAAGCTTTTAAGAAACGAATGGAAGACTTTTTCTTGTCAACACACCAGGGAAGTTTATGTAAGTGTCTCACAAACTTCGAGAAAATAAAAAGGCAGCATTTCAAGCAAAGTTAGTAAACTGCGACTAACTGAAATAACCAAAGGAGCAGATTGAACTGCAGAAATGGAAATGTTGAAGGAAAAACAAGATCTTGAAGCTGAGCAATTGAAGCTAAAACAAAGATTCGTGAGATAGACTATACTACTTAGGGCTGTACACTGAAGGTGAACATCATGATGCCATTGAGGGATATCTAGTTCTCAACACAGAGGAAGCGTACAAAGATCTAAAGAACTACTAATAGAATGGTATTGTAACTATTATCATTAGACAATCATGCCGGAGGAAACTGGAAAATTGGCCCACCATGAAGACTTTCTGAAGTTGCAGGTCTGTGATAGCATCCATAGGCTGTTTATCTTTGGATAGCATAAAGAGAACAGACAGGAAGCGTCTTTAAAAACTACCAAATTATATTGTGAACCGGTGGAATCGCTTGGTTGACACACATATGTACAAAGAAAGGGGATATTTCCCATGCTGTAAGGAGCTGCACAATCTGGAGAACTGTCCTAAATTCAAACACATGACCCTAAAGGACAGACAGTCTACAGTGATGTCCCATGCACTATATTTTTGTTGTCTCACCTTTGGACACAGAAAGATGCAATGCCACAACAATGTGGTTACTCTATTCCATGATGATAACTGGAAGTCAGCCAATTCTGATGCGGCTAAACGTCACAGTTCTAGGAACTCCTGTGAAGCTACTGTACATTCCCATTGTTTGAATTGTAATGATAATGACATTTCATGTATGTCAGAAGGTTTTCAATCTTTGACTTATACCTGTTACTGCATATCATGTTGACAGTCCTGATGATACTATATCTATGTATGCAATGATTGATAAACAATCTGATGCTTGCTTTGTCACTAACCATGTGCTACAAACCTTGAATGTACCTAGCTATCCTTTTGAGGTGAAATTGTCAGTGGTACTTGGGGAGGATATTATCCAGTGTAGGAAGGCATCTGGCTTAATAGTAAGGGAAACTAAAGAATCAGTAGAGATACCTCCTCCAGGTTGTATACAAGAAATGTCATTCGACATGTGAAGTTTGTTTGCAGAAAACTTTCAAACGATCTTTCAGGTAAATTGTGATCAATTTATGGGAAGTGTGTAACTGCATGGCAGTCATGTTTGTATGATATGAATATTTTGAGTAGACCTTAAGGTGCTGACGCCTATCGTTGACGGGTAGAATTGAATGTAGAACCCTTCCTGGTGACGAAAAACATGTGTTCGCGTAACATACATGACGTCATATTTGCCAAACATCAAGTAGTGCCACAGCTTGTTTACAAGAGTCCTGATCAGTTGACAGACACAATGTCAGATTCCGACGAAAGTATATCAAGCGAGAAAGGTGACAGACAGTATTAATTTTGAGGAATTAGCTGAAGTAAGTGCATACGTGGACCCAGCACAGCCACCCGTGCCGCCAACACCGACCCCGGACCACAACAACTTAACAAGAGTTGGATTGGTGTGTAAAAGTTGGCTGTAAATAACTAGGATATTACGAAATGGTATCTTAAATCGAAGTGATTAGCTGGTCCGGCCAAGTGTCGATTGACATCCATAAATTTATACAACGAAAACGAAAAAGTGATTTTTCGGTCCCAGCAGCATTAAATCAATATAAATCGCGCTGTTTACAACGAAATACGATGTTTTAAATTTCAATTGTCGGGGTCAGTCGAACGAAAGTTGTGATCACCAATCGTAAATGCAACAAATAATATGACACGTCACTTCAAAGGGTATTGTGGAGTATGATAAACTGCGAACTTTGGATTGGCTTGTCAACCTGTTTAAATAGAGACAATTTGTTATCAGTAATCAAGTGAGCTCCGGTGGCTTAGCGGCGAAGCACCCGGCACTTGGTGCCAACAGTCACAGGTTCGAACCCAGCAAGAGGTCGAAACTTTTCCAGAGATTAATTTCTCGGCTCACAACATCGTGGGTGGCTGACCACGTTAAATGACGCTGCCGTCTCCACTGAATTATTAAAAATAAACGGGGACGTTAAAACCCCCCCTGAGGACGTAAAACACTCTGGCAGTGACCATCCTCAGGGTATTTCGGCTCCATCTTTCCGTACTGCTCCCCTGTGAGTGGTGGGGGAGGGTATTTCTCAACCACTCCAACATAGAGGCTGTGCCGAATAAGCGACAGCCTGGGGATTCTCCCCGAACAACAAAACATCAGTAATCAAATAGAAAATTGTCTCTATCAGTAATCAAATCCCAAACCACACCCCGATCACATTAGCTGAGCTGCACCCAGTCAAAGCAGCAATAACATGAATATCCAGACAATCTATCCATAGGAGTCATCATCAACTCTGACTCTTTGGGAGCACTAACTATCATTTCCACATCTATTCCGAAATCATCACAGAAATCTACACCACTGCATCAACCCTCAGGCAGTGTGGAATCCATGTAATATTCCACTGGGTTCCAAGCCACATTAACATTGAAGGCAACGGCCGACCCGACCAACTAGCAAACTTCAACAAGACAAGTTCAGTAATCAAATATCGCAATGGCTAGAAAATGTAAACCAGTATCTCTTGACACAAAGGTGCTTGACGAAGTTAACAAAATTTCATGTGAAATCAGGAAGGAGAATGTGGAAATAAAAGATGAAATTAATTGTTGGTTTTCATCATCCAATCAGAGACTGGGAACACATTTGCTTCGTGTCTTAATAAAACAATGTTATTTTCACCAATTATCGCTCATGTGTCGGTAGCAAATTTGAAAACTGGGATAAAACGAAGCATCATTATAACGAAATGAATTCCCAGTCCCTTTGAATTTCGTTATAACCAACTTTTACTGTATTTGTTCGTGTTGGTATAAATTTAATTGATAAGTGAACACACTGGGCCTGAATGCGAGTATTTCCCTCCTTCATATGTGGCCTATACAGGGATACGTCGCCATCGGTGTGTCTTTTTATCCATTTTTTTTTAATTTTCGGGTTGTGTGGGGCCGGGTTTTGACGGCGCTTACACATCGGATATAATTAGTTAATAATTGGTGTTTCTTTGCATAATTGTATGCGACACAATAAACCATAATTATGTTTAATAAATATGGAACACGTAACACAAGTTAAGCAAGGCCACGTTGAGTATTTGGAGTCTTTGTTTGTCAAAGATGACGTCACATTCCGAAGTTTTCCAAAGATTCTTGATTAAAGTTTCAGCCATGTGAGGTGCTAGCAAAGCAAGTTTAAAACCACTGTAACTTTATTTCTAGGAAAAAATGAAATATATCTCTGATTGAAATTGATTTTAATAGATAACACTAACATTTTGAGTAATTTGGGAAACCTTTTCCTGTGACCTTTAAGGGCGTTTCCGTGGGTCTAGCGGTAGCGTGTTTCACCACAGATCACTATCACCCATGTGCGAATCCGGGCGTGGCATATCTGAAGGTTGCTTCATCTTTGACTTCGCTTCATTATATTTGGAGGTCACTCCGCCCGTTTAGCCTACCTTGCGCACAAAAAGTGGCCGTAAAACACCAATCATCATCATCATCATTTGTTGTGAAAATTAAATTGAATATAAAATAATATTGTCCTCTCTATATAGATATATGAACAAATAAATTCTGAAAACAGTAAATTATTTTAAATTATTGAAACAGTCCTCTACTCGTTTCGAAACGGGAAGCGGACCGTTTCAACAACTTCAAGAATATACGATTTTCAGAAATTATTTAATGTATTTTAAGGACATTATCTATATATAATGCATACAAATATCGATTATCATATATATATATATATATTATATATATATATATATATATATATATAAAACTAAAATAGTGCTATATCATATTATATATATATATATATATAATATTATATATATATATATATATATATATATATATATATATATATATATAATTGTACGTACCACCGCTAATCGGATCTTTTCCCATCAGTAGAACAATAATATATTTAAATAATATGCTTCACTTGATACAGCTTTATTGACATGTTTGGTTAACATACACATGTTATTCTTAAAACAATACATACACATGATTAGACACAGGATTAGAAAAAAAAGTGGCACGTGTGTTTATCATTTTGCCGGCAATAAGCTTAATTACACCCAAGCATCTGCGATCATAATGATTAAGTTAGGTTGTAGGAAATTTTAATTCTATACATCACCTTAAATTATTCCCTTTTTAGTCAGTTCATTCATTATCTGATAAAGCCATATACGATTATTTGTTGTTACAACTGTAGACTCAAACGTTATGATAATATCGTTTGTACAAATGCTTATTTTAATGGCCGTGGTTATGCTTACGTGAGCCGTATGTTTAGACCCGTAGTCTAAATGTACGTGAGCCATTATGCGCATGCGTTTATTTTTATTTTCGGTTACGGGAGTTATAGTCTTTATGGCATTAGTTTAACTGTCGTATCTTTAGTACTGGGATCTAAACATACGCGTGCGTGTTGATATACCTAAGCTCTATACAACTACGAGACCTATTGCTCTGTCTTAGACTTTAAACTTGAAAGTATTTGAATTTTGTAGCCGTTTAATTGATTAAAGTTGTACAGTAGTGAAATGTCAGAATAGTTTTATTAACTAAATCAACAAACGTAAATGACATTTTTATTTTAAAAACAGATGCGCGCGCATCCTCATACTGGTGAGTTGATATATATATATATATATATATATATATATATATATAATTTATGCCGAATAATACAAGTATATATATATATATATATATATATATATATATATATATTAAATTTTAATAATTCGTTCCTTAAGAGTGTTTTGTTTCCATATAAAACAAATTCGTGTTAACAAGACCTGACATACAGTATGAAATGTTGACAACGGCAAAACGCTACAGCTAAGAGCAGATTGGCATTAGGCTTACTCGCTTCATTGATTAAACCCATCATCTTACTCGAAGCATTATGGGTAGGTTGGCAAGGTAAATTGTGCGAATAGTAGAAAGATACTTCTTTTTGAATTCTCATTTCTCTATCTAAACACTCCATTTAAATAAAGTTAGCGATAAATGAAATAGGAATACATTAACCTAAGGACAACAACAGTTTTAGAACGAAATAGGTAAGTGTACAGCATAAGATTTATAGATAACGTTTGTGTTTTTATTTCACGTCAAAAGTTGTTTTCTTGCCACGAATTGATCGATTTGATGATAGAACCTAGACTAGGTCTAGTTTGTGGTTCTGTTACTAACTATGTATTGCTTACAGAATTGGGAAACATTTTATTGTTCCGGTAGTTTTCAATGAACAACGATAATTATTGTTATACAATATAGATGTCCAGTAACAGACAAATTAGAAATCGCACTGCGTTACTTCATTTTCAATACTTCAATCATCTAGATATAGATCTACTTGTCCTGTTAGCAGTGTTACTATTGTTAGTGTTAGGCTGTTAGATCTAGTTTAATATAGATCTAGATTTAATTGAGCGTGGAGATATCTTTCACATAAATCTAGAATTTAGATTTTCGTACTGGTTAACACAGTTTTGTTTCATTTCACTTTTTCAGTGTCATGGGATTTTTTACTTAGATCTAGATAGATGCTAAACATTTCAATAGATCTATACATAGATAATAAACCATAAAGAACACTTCCGATTAGCACATTCAGATTTATTCCAGTCTTAAGACTTAACTGTAATATATAGTCATAATACTATAACGTCCTAGCCTCAGGCCAAGGGTTTATGAGTATGTAGTGTTTTATCAAATATTTACTTGTTGGCTGTTATGCCATAATTATATGACACATGGTCTCTTTTGAGTTATGCTATCCATTCTTCTTCACAAAAATCAATGCTTGCCAGGGTTGTTCTAATTTCCATGATTTTTTTAAATAAAAAAATCAGATTAAATATTTTTTTTATCAAATTTATTTTGGTTAAATTTACTTTTAAATTCTGGTGACAGGTCCCTGCATTTCTTTGACACATTTCTTATACACTGACTGGCATCCAGCTTTCCCTGCAACTTTAGTCTTATCAAAGTATAACCGTACCAACCCGTTTTGCAACCCTGGTCATTTTGAAACAGGACCTTCCCATTTTGCAACTGCATCGCAAGCCTTGTGGTTGTAAGATGGCCATGCAATTTCACAACCACTTGGTTTAGCATTAGCATGATCAAATCATAACAGATTTGATCGTGCACCACTTGAATATGAATTTATTATTTTAACTGCCCATCCCATTTCGAAACTGGAAGAGATCCATTTCAAGTACTTCATATAATTTACTGTTTTCAGAATTTATTTGTTCATGTATCTATGTATAGAGTCATATCATTGCTAAATGGGCAGGCATTCTTAAAACCATACCGGTTGGGAAAAGGGATGGTTCCTTTTCAAACCAGCCCTGGTTGTCAGGATAGTGCATGATATAACTGTTATATATGCACCATCTTGACAACCGGGGCTGTTTCGAAACAGGTCTGTCCCGTTTTACCACATATTTTCTTAGGTAGTTGCCCCATAGCCATATGTTTTTTGGGTAATTGCCCCTTAGCCATATGTTTTTCTAGACAGTTGTCCGTTAGCCATATGTTTTCCTAGGTAGTTTCCCCATAGCCATAGGTTTTACCAGGTAGTTTCCCCTTAGCCATATATTTTCATGGGTAGTTGCTCAGCCATATGTTTTCCTAAGTAGTTGCCTCTTAGCCATACACATTTGGTAGATGATTCTATTTCTAGTTTATTATATTATAAATGAGCAATTTCAGTTTGGGGATGATTTTGAATAAGAGACCAACCATTGAAATATCTCTTACTTAAATAGTTCTAAATTTAGACCCAGTGTTGTAAACACTCTAAAATGTATTGCCATCATTAGTATTATTGTTAGCATGATACCTAGTTAAAATCCTTCTGTTGAAACGTTGTTGATACATGTATCCAAAAACCATCTTGGATGACTGATTTCTGTCATGCTGAATTCAAACTATGAAAATAAACATTCACCTAAATCTGATGTTTAGTTAATATTAACATTTTATAAATACAGCCTAATTTATCTATGTTGATGGTATATGCCTGGGAGTTTGTTATAGTGGAATGTTTGTCAAGTTAATACACTCATGTGTACGTCATTTTGTGTGTGACAACTTGCCATTTATTATGAGATGTATTTTGTTTGTTAAACAAGTCTTTTTTAAGTCTTTATTCTGGATGTCTGACTTCCATTATTTAGCTGATGAACTTCGGAAATAGTTCTGCAAATTTTGATTCTATAAGTTATTTTTAGCCTTTATGAGGAAACATTTTGTTATTATTGTTTGTTAGTTATATGATTAAATATTTTTTATATAGAAATGTCACTTCATAGACAAGTTATTTCTAAGAAGAGAAGTTAATTTAAAGATCCGTATTTTAAGGCTAGTATTCTTTCTCTAACAGCAAGAGAACTATGGTTAAAAATGTTTAGAGTTTTCTGACCAATGGAAACTATAATGATACAATTCATACTTGTATCTTCATATTCAGAGAACTAACAACACATTTCATCACTAGATTTCCAGTCCATGCAGATTTAAGTATATCCTTTTGTGTTGGTTCTCAGGTAGGATTCAAGAGTATATATTTAAATTGTTGGTTTCGTCTGTGCTTGACATTTCAATGCTAATATTCTCTGCTGTTTGTCCTTCCAGTGATCTTTGAATATGGGTGCTTAATTAGATCTTTTCTGAAATAGAGAGGCAATTCCATTCAGAAATATCTTGAATAAATGTTCAATCTTTCCATATATCATTTAACTGGTATAGCTATAGTTTAAATTTTCAAACTAAATGTGTATAATTAAAGATAGGTATGTACATTTGACCACTGTTTTCCTCACATATATCACAATGATCTACTGACCACATGGTTCAGTTTTGTATTGCCAGCTTTAGAGAACTGAGAAGCCATTAGATTAAACTGTATTTATCCATGGCATATATATTAACTAATGAAGCATAGTTCTTCAGCTAGTTGTGAAATAATAATTCTCATAATTAGCAAGAAATCATATATATATATATATATATATATATATATATATATATATATATATATATGTAATTTCATCAGGGTGTGAATTAAACTCCTGGGTGGTGTCCATTGTGGATAAAGGTTTTTGTCGAGCTGGTTATTTTTACAGGAGGATGAAGCCTGTTTGATGAGTTTCAATTAAAATTTTACCTGATCAATTATTGCACTTTGACACTTTATCAAACAAAAAACTTGGTATTTTATCACTGAGGTGTTAATTGTGAAATTTAGCACTTTTAATATTACATATTATAGTGTATATTCAATATACCCTAAAACCAGCTATATTATGCCACTGGTGATTTATCAGGGGGGCAGCAGGTCAGAATGATTATTAGTTATGCCTGCCATCTTTTAGGGGGATGGCGTCATCATGGATTCATGTTCAACAGTCGTGGAATAATAATAACCTAGTCAAGAGTGCAGCTGTCTGACCCCTCTTCTTCCTAATATTGTAGTTAATTGGGATTATGACATCAGGTGATGATAATATATTTATGAGGATTCAGATGACATAACATTTGATAGTATTAAGGATGATGAACTAGAGGGGGGAAGTCTGATGGTCTTTACCAGGATATTGGAACAATGGTACTTATTGACTAAATAGATTATTATTATTTATTTATCATGATGATAAAAAAATAGTGCTCAGCTGGTATAGGGGTTAGGAAATTTCTTTGCTACCATACATCTTCTGGGATAAATTTGGTATGATTCATCACATAGTGACAAACACTCAAATATTCACTCATATCATCCCAATTCTTCAAAAACTACATTGACTACCTCTAGTACCTTTTAGACAGCATGTCCATTTCGGCATTTTACTGAAAGCTTATAAATATGTTAATGATATGACACCTGAATACCTGTGTGAATTGGTATGCATCTAAGAAAGTCATCCCAAAAATTCAGGACATTCAATCAGATGCTATTGCAGGTATCTGTGCCTCAGCTCAGATCATATGGTGATTGCACATTTAGTGTGGGAACTCCCACTTTGTTGAACAGGTTGCCGGTGGAAATTAGAAATTTGTCTTCTACTGAATAGTTTAAATCCATTCTAAAAACTCAGCTCTTCAAGAATCCTTTCATTGACAAGTAATGTTTAGTCATCACATAATATCTCTGTGGGTTTTTATAAACATCTTATTTTAATTATCACTGCATAGTGTCTTTGAAAGGCTCTAATGTAAGTAATAGAGCTATATTACTGGTAAGTATACTTTATTATAAATTAGTCTTGGTGGCTGGATTAGATTCAGTTATGCATTTTATACATCATAATATATTCTAGGTGTATATAGTTGACTAAATTTGAATTGAATATCCTTAATCAGGAACTAATAATTAATAATAACCTACATATGATTTAGGTAACTATGTTGTAAGTTAGCAAGCAGTTTGCGTATTAAAGATTATGTGTTACTATGGTGATGAAATGTTGTTTATATTTCTCAGAAGAATATTTTTACCTAAATTAGGATTTAGTAATAATCATCGGACGTCAATGCAAATATATCTATGGCAGGCATTAAAGTGGGAGCACACTAAAATTTTAGGCAGATCCATTATTTGTTAATTAATTAGCACTCATTGTTGATCTGAGATAACTCTTGTTTGTGTTAATTTTTTATGTGTTATTTGATTCTTTGAAACATGAAAAAAACGCTGGTCATTTTATGTTGATATTATTTATTTTTTCACAGTTCACCAATTATTACTTCCTAAGTTCTATAAAGTTTAGCTGTTAGATAGCAGAATTAAATGGGTTTTTTAAATATTCATAATATGTCTCTGATTTGATAGCTGGATACTGATGTTTAATTTATAACACAGTAAATCATTAACTATCTATATTTCATCAGATTTGTATGGTTAACCTAAATCTGTAATTACTGTATTAATTTTTGTTACATTTTACTTGCTGGTGCTATTTAAGCATCACATTATTTAATCTAATAGTACTGCTACTTTCAAATGTTTATTGTATAGTTATATTATTATTAACAACACTGTCTGCTATTTATAAAAAGTCCAGTTCTCCATACAGGAAATTATCATCCATGAACCAGTTTTAGAGTATTGCCAGAAGCACTAATTTAAAATATTATCAACAAATAATATTATTATGTGACATGTCAGCACACACAAATTGTGAAATATAGTGGTAGGAATATCTTTCATATATTTGTGATACAAAACAGAATGATTCTTTGCATAGTGCAAGTTACTACAAGTATCTATTGAATGAATTGTGTCACATGAAAATAGTATTACTGACTCAGTTGACACAACTGTGGTATTACTAGTAATTTCAGATTATAATCATTACACATAAAACAGCATATAGTATAAGTGTCAGCTGTAAAATCGCCACTTGCCAAACTGTGTTAATGACATATTCATACAACTATTAACAATGATATATTAATGCTCTAAGGTATTTTAGGATACCACCTGCCCTGAGTCAAGGTGGACCATTTACCTGTCTAAAAGTATATAGGAAGTGCTATTATATTATACATCTAAGCCACCAACAGCTAAATATAGACAGATGTCTGTGAAACCTCCCTGTTACACTGACTATTAGGCAGAAATGAAAAATAGGGTGTCCAAAGAAAACAATGGTTACCTGGTATTCAAGATCAGCACCCACGAAGGTGTATAATAGAATATTATCTATAACTGCATAAATGGTTGCTGTCTTGTATTGTTGTAAAATGGCTACTTAAGTGATGGGTATATGGCTAGCCAATATAATGACCAGGTATTTTTATGTCTGAAACACCCTTTACGTTTTATATATATATATATATATATATATATATTAGTAGGTAAACAAGGTGTACTTGTTCACACCTGTTCATTTCCTTGTGTACTGTGTAAAAACGTTATTAAGACCACCAAGAAGTGGTTTATTCTTCTGGATATTAAGTGTTGGCTTTATGTGGCTTTAATTCTTGACAGAAATTGTTATGTCATTCATCAGTGTGTTTTATAAATAAATATATATATATATATATATATATATATATATATATATATATATATAAATGCATATTTATATAGTTTACATTAAATTGGTATTGCTAAGAATCCTTTCCAGTAACTATCTTTTAGTAAAGACTTGTATATTTATAATTTTATGCATTTTTTTACTTGCCTTTTAGGATTTTGAAGTGATTGTGTAAAGGATTTGTGATTTGATCTGTCAAATGGTTATACTGCCAATAGTATGTGATGAACAAGTACGAAGTTCTTGGTGTTGTGGGTGAAGGTAAATTATATGTAGTACACATTTATATATGTACAATAATAATTCTAGTTTATTGTTGTGACAGTATTTTATTTACTAACGTCAAAAGGATGTGTGTGCGTGTGCATGTACTGTCTTCCATGTATTTATGTAGGTTATGTAAATCTACTGTATAGCTTATTAGTGCATTAATATAAAGGCACCAGTACATATCAATCATTATAATATATATATATCTTTGCAGGAGCCTATGGAGTGGTTCTCAAGTGTAAACACAGGGTAAGTCGAGATTACTTATTGATCCAGCATTTTTTCTCAATCAAAATATGGAGGCATGTTTTATGATAAACAAACATGAGTGTAACTATCCCAGTAGGTCTTCTTGGTCACGTCTATATAAAATGGTTTCATTAGATTAACATTCCGCAGAAAAGCGAAACAAATATCCAGGTTTTTTACTGTTAAGATGAAGTAGAAACTCATGGTATTTTCCATGAAATTGTTATGGTTTAATTTCATATTCATAATCATGTTAGTCATACTTGATAAAGGAGTCGGTGATGTATGACCAGAACCATTTATTGAATACTTTTTTGTTGTCCCTCCATACATGTTATTGAAATGTGTAACTGGTGTGATTATGCTGAATAACAGGACTTGATGCAAAAGGTGTTATTTCTGTTATTAATACTCAACTAGCATGATGGTGTAGTGTGAATGGTATGTCATTAATATTTGTCAATAAAAAGAAATGGAAACTTAATCAGTGACACTTCGACTTAGTACTAATCTCTCCAAATTACTTAACATTTATTATATGAGTTTGACACCTCTGCCATGTCATATAAATATTGTTGTACTTACAGCAATTCATATTATTGTGTTTGGGGGGGAGGGGGAGAGGCTTAATTCATTAATGTAGTAAATTGATAACTAGCCAGAAGTTGTAATAGCTTCTCTTGTGCTAACCATGACTGGTTTTTCACAGATAGCAATCAGAAGGTTTTTCATGTTGATACTTTCAATAGATAGCACAAATTTACAGGTAAATATGCTGTAAAAATAACAGCTGTCGAGTGAATGTTAACAAAACTACAGGTAATGTAAATCTTTTCACTGACTATGAAGGTGTAGAGAGAGATCATTATCTCTAACCTAAAAGCTTTTTAATGTTATATGGTACTACTAGTGTAATGTTTCAGATGAGTATTGTAAAGAAATACGCTAACAAACGGCTTGTATGCACGGAAGTCCATGCAGTGTCACATTGACATTCTATGAAACAGGACTAATCTTATTAGAAAGAGATATTTAAAACATTTAAGTTCATCTGAATAAAGTCTGTTTGCAGTTATTTTACTTCTGTGTAGGCACTTTCTTCACCTGGTAGCAAAAAGCACCATAATTTTTGGCCAAGATAATATCTGTGCTGTGATGTGTTAAAACATGGCATTGTGTGAATAAAAGCTTTGGCTGCGATTAATTGGTTTTATTTTGAACAATAACCTGTAGGGAGAATGGTTTATTGTGTTTATGTCAAAGCTGACACCAAAATTAACATTGCTGTCATGTATTCATTTGTTATCTGATTCTTCACTCAACTTTGGTGTCATTTATCATTAACTGTGGTAGTTAAAAATCGTATATCTTTCTGGCATCAATAAACGCGCTTATGTAAATTTTTGGCATGTCAATTGTCATCCCTTTTGCTGATAGTACGGTCTCCATGATGTTTTATATTACTAATGTGTGACATAGTATTATGCAATCATTGTGGTAGTCATGTAACATTTGAACAAGCCTTATATCTTATATAGTACAAGGTGTGAGTTATTCATGAATATTTTATAGCTTTTTTTTGTATATGTATATATATATATATATATATATATTATAGCACTCGCAAACACACCCACACGTACACAGGCAGTCAGCAACGCTTTACCTAAGCGCCTTCAGTTTATTGATATTTTCAGTGGCCCAAAATTAGAACAAATGCTTATGATTTATTGATATAACTCGGCCCAGTGTGTGATGTGACCTGACCACTCCTGTCAATTCATACTTTGTTTATTGTATGGATTGCATGCCACGTCTGCCGCTCATTACGCCATTGAGTATCCTGTAGATTACCAGCCTGTAATAATTTATTTAGATGGTAGACATTGATTATTTCTCGTGGCATTAAGCCCGTCGTCGTATTATCTGTTAGGTATGCCCTCGTATTATCTGTTAGGTATGCCTGTGCGATCATCCCAAATAGTGCTATAACTGCTAAACTTAGTTGTGTCTGTTATGTGATGTGTGACTTGTGTGTACCAATTGTACTTAGTATTGCTTAGCATTAGCCATGGCTTAACCTGGATCACAATAAACCCAACCGTTCTCATTAATTACATCAGGCGTATTTCCATTACTTAATTGATAGAGGCTAGTTTATTTGGTTTAGATAAACTAAACCATTATTAATTTGTAAATACAAGGATTTTACTGACGCTGTTACCAGCTGATATTAAGTTTTTCCTTAATGTACAGTCAATCTTTGACCTATTTAGGATATCAACAGACTAAGCGTTTGCTCATCCAAAATATTAATGTATTCCTTGAACATATGAATAATTAAAATTTGTTGATAGTTTTATTTAATTAAGCCAATGTTTTGAACATGTGTTGAAATTTACATCTGTTATCAGTTGCACTTTCGATTATGATTGTTGCACTTTTGTAAACTTGGGATTCCATCCTTGTTCCGGAGAACTCAGTCACAGTATGTTATGAGGTATGCTGTCGAAGCACTCATAACTATTTGTACAGTTGAGATGTGTTTTTTATATTGTAAACACTGCCAAGTGTTATAAATTCAGTATGTGACTGATAATTTGATACTGATGTCAGTTTGTAATGTCTCATTGATAATGATAAATATGGAACATAAATGTAATATTGATGTCTTACATTAATACCAATATACTATATTTACAGAAGTGTGTGTTTTGTTGAAATAAATTACTGTTAAATTAAGTGCTTTTATGAGACTAATTATATTACCAAATGATATTTGCATTTGGATTCTTCCAACAATCAGTCTGTTATTGACAGTTGTGGTTAAAAATTACAAATCATTATCAGTTACTTGTTTATGTTTACTGTATAGTAGTTGCTAGGTTAATTACACTGAAAGCTGATCAGTAAATCAATAAACTATTGGTCTTGACAGATTGATTCTTCACAGCTGAATCTGTCGGTAAGACAACCTGTAAATCAATGAAAGAAATGAATGCACGTCTCCAGTAATTACTTCATTTAGATTTGTTTTGGCATACTGAACAAAGACCTGGTTGAAGGGAATTGTACAAGTAAATGCCCATTAATTATCCTTGGTCTGATCATATTCTTCATGTAGAAGAACTAATGCTGCCAGGGATTATTGTTTTATCAGGATCTGATCATGTTATGATAACATAATAATCTTGGTGTTATAAAACAGCATGTGAATACTACTAATGTAATGGTTTACTCCCTACACAAATGCATATAAATGCCCCTGCTCGCACACATGCATGTATGCACACACACACAATACATACATACACACATGCACTGTGTGTATGCATACATATATCCAATTACAGAAACATATGCACTTACATTTAGGGCGCCTCCGTGGTCTAACTGATAGCATGTTGGACCACAGATCACTGAGTTCGCATCTCCGGCATGGGCATATCTGAAGGATGTTTCATCTTTGATTTTGCTTTCATTACCTCTGGAGGTCGCTCAGCCCATTTAGCCTACTATGTGCACAAAAGTAGCCATAAAACACCAATCATCATCATTATGCACATACATTCATACATAATATTCTAAACAGTGTTATGTTTATTTCCAGGAAACTGGTGACATGGTGGCTATTAAGAAATTTAAGGACAGTGAAGGTATGTTAATGTTTTTTATTAATGTAATATTTTAGAGTAAAACATAATTTATTTTCAGATTTCTTGTTCTTTGATAACACTTTATAGATCCGTTATTTTATGTCGTACAGGAATTCGTGTCTATCACTTGTAACATGTCCACCATTGTACTTTTTACATAATATCCAAATAAAACCTTTCGAAAGACAGTGTTACTTAACTCATGAATACTGAGGTGTTTCTTTTTCCTGCCACAACACATTCTACTATTGTGTTTTGTGAATCTGTTTTGTCGGTCCAGTTTGTTTTTATGCACTGCTGAGGCTAATTCATTTCCTTATTCGTCCTCTTGGGATGAAGAGCTATCCCTAATTGCTCCGTAACATTATTATCTGAATCTCCTTGCTTGGTTCCTGCCCGTCTTGGGTTCATCAAATATTAATCATGTTGGGTTGCTAAGGGCAGAAAATAAGAATGTACGTCCTTAAAAACATCACCAATCTCTTGTAGCTAGGCAACCAGCAAAGTTAATTATAACAGACAATAGGACGTTGTCAGTGGTTTTGAATATTGATACTTTTTATTTTTAGTTTATCATGTTCTCCGCAAATTCAGCAAATAAACTCAATCTATTAATTCTTGGTATAAAAGACAAATCTGCAGAGGAGAGAAATTATAAATGTATATAGAGCCTTTTTTTTCTTCAAAATCTGGGTTCCTTTTGATCCAAATTCTTTATTTTGATGATTTGACTTGTGAACATTCATGTTTATGTACTATAATAGTCATAATTGTTATTTTACTACTGGTTATGATGAATACATATATTTCATCTCTGAATACAAACAATCTCAGCTGTTAAATATTTGTCAGAAAATCTGATGATAAATTCATGAATTCAAATGGCTCATGGGGCACCTCCGTGGTCTAGTGGTAGCGTGTTGGACCACAGATCACTACCACCATGTTTGAATCTTGGTGTGGGCATATCTGAAAGTTGTTTCATCTTCGACTTCGCTTCATTACATTTTATAGGTCGCTCGGCCCATTTAGCCTACCATGTGCACAAAAGTTGCCGTAAAGCATAAATCATCATCATCAAATGGCTCATGAATTGACTGCTTTATTTAGTCTTGGCCTTTAAAGTCAAACCTCAGGTATGTGGCTTAGGGACTGCTCGATAAGGAAATAAAATAACATTAGCATTTGATTCTAGAATTCAAAAGTCCATGGTGCAGTCAATTATCAACTGGACTAAGAAAGGCCCCTATTAAAGTATTTGGTCACAGTATATTGCTCCATCTCATACTTGTGATACAGATCAGTATTAAGATTTGTTCATACAAATACTAAACATTAAATTCAATAAGTCATGTGAAGGATATAGTCAGAGGGAGAGAAATAATTTAAACACACCGAGTCAGTAATATCTTAGGCACAGTTTGTTGTTGTTGTTGTGATCAGCAGTAAAATTGGTTTTGCTGTTAACTGTGTGGCTTAATAAGTTTGTGTTTGGTAGTATATCTATTTTGTGATATTGTCTCTGTCTCTGTGTGTGTGTATGTGTGTGTGTCTGGGAAATGTTTAAATTATGTGTGTGATGTAGTGTAAAGATGGCACTTTTCTAGGTGTGAGTGTTTAATTGAATAGGTGTAATTTGTATTGCATTAGTTCAAACACCACAATATTTGTTTGTTTGTTTATTTGTGTAATTTCATGTTTAACATACTTTTGTTAAGTATGAGGCAAGGATATCTTCTGAAACAGATATAAGCTGAGTATTTTTAATATCTACTTTGAAAGTATCCTTGATATTAAGATTTTCTTTTCATCTATTTTCATCTTATTTCTTGTATTAATTGCAAATTTTTGTGTTTTAATATGTTTATAGTAAATTACTATTTGCATCCCATATAAACATATTAAAGTATGCAAAACTTCCAGTTAAACTTTATGGATTGAATGTGAACCCTGATAGTACAGGAGAAGTGATCTATATTTTCTATAAAATTGCTGCAGAGATGGTATTATGACCAGTAATATAAATATGCAGACCATAATCAGTATTACTGAAAAAAAAAAACTATTTAAATTTTTGTTAATCATATTTTAATGGAGTTGAGTTATCAGCACTGGTCACATCTGGGATATATGCAGCTCGCTAGGGAACCATCCCAAAACACAGGTGTTAGTTGGATTTGAACAAACAACCTGGAGGTTTGCAGTGCACTGCTTTCTCAGACACTAACTTTATTTTTCGAATTTCCAAGAACATTTATTGGGTTGTCATACTGACAGCAATCTAAGTAATACAACTATAAACATTACACATCACAAATGTTCAAGCCAAAAAATAACTAGATCTAGCCAACATTGTTCATCAGTGAGCATAACCAGATAATCTTCTTCTGATGGGAGTATTGTTATAATCTTTACTATTATCTATATTATCTATTTAAAAGTTGAACTTTTCTTCCAGTATCCAGTGTTATATAAAAACATTTTATGAGAGACATTTTATTATTTTGGGATACTAGCAATTTATATATTAATACATATCTGTCCTGTCACCATCACAGTATGGAAAACCATCGTATCTTTTATGGCAACTGTTCATTGTTAATCATCTTTAGTGTTAGCCTTACGTTAATTAAGCTATCTGTATGTAACAATCCACACCTAGCCATGTTATAATGGGATGAGTGTTGTGTAATGTAGACATTTGATTGATGTATGTAGTTTAAGCTCCAGGTATAGGACTGGTTAATTAACACAGATGACTCAGTCGACAGTAATTCATCTTCAGCCATATATATATATATATATATATATATATATATATATATATATATATATATGCTATCATTATCAGGTCATGTTTCTCTGACATATCCTGCCAGAAGTGTTCTAGGGAACAGACATGTTCTGAAGCTTCATATCTGATCAGGTTTCCTATTTTTGCCATATTATGGGTTGTTCAGGTGATGTCCATATTGTCCCGTATCGGTAATTACTTATCTGATCATGTATTTAGCCATTTGATCACGTGATTCTGACTGCGGCTACATTGATAATGACCACATGGTAGGCTGGGTTCAAGTTTTGTCCTTTGGCATTTAGCCATCTCGTCATTGATCCGTAAATGTACCGGTAATCAATAACGTCAGAGCTTCACCATCCATGGCGCCATTAACACTGACATCTCGGTGTTGGTGTATTGTAACTTGTTACCTTTGGTCTCAGTGTCGTAATGTTTTTGACGTTTTCCACCAATACTTGTTTTATTTAATAACCTCTTGTCTTTTGTCAGAACTGCGTTCTGTTTGTGTCATGTCTAAATCATAACCAGTCCTGTGTAATGTTGAGCGGGTGTTTCATCTATGCAGCGGTTAAAGCAGTATACTGGAAACTTTGTTTCCCTTGTCACTGTCAGATGTCCCTCTGCCGTGTGGGTGGTCCCTGGCGTGACCTATACCGAGGTTAGACAACTCAACTCTACTGGCTGTAATATGATCCGGTTTGTTTGACTATTATAGTGCTATCTGAGAATCGCCACGCTTATCAACTGTTTCTAGCCCAGTGGTCAGTTCACGTCTTTATGTGCGAGGACCCCCCCCCCCCCGCTCTAAACATTAGCTTGTCATGTTACTGGAACTGTGGAAGAACGTGATTGGTTAATTATTAGAAGATGAACATCGATTTGCAATGCGTTCTGGAAGTGAATTCTTTTGATACTGGAATTGGATTCTCTTGGGGGGGGGGTTGTATTTATATTTGTTGGGTTACGTAGTACATGCTTTTGAATTGGAGTATTTGCCTGTCACCTATAGTATCCTGCTGTCAAGGCTGGTTGTAAACATTGTGGTTAGCATGAGGTTTGTTGTGATAGAATTTGTTTACTGAAGTGTATTAAGACAGGTGAGTAAACAAATAGAGGTATGGCTTCCACATGACTTTATCAATTATATATATATATATATATATATTATATATATATATATATATATATATATATATATATATATATATAAAACTATGTGTTAATGTTTTAGGTCACATATGAGCATAAACACACACACACACTGTGTGTTCGATTCAGATTCAGTTTTGACTCATCCTCGTAAATCAAAGTGTATCTTACTTTGATTCAGTTTTTAAAACTTAAATGAATATATAGGATTAATATATTTTAGTACTATCTATAAACTCAGGTGAACAGCTAAATTAAAATATTAGAGCCCACTTAATTAATATAAAAGATAAGTGGAGATTCAGTTAATTAGTGTAATAATAATGTGTATAGAGGTGATCTTGTACATATCTTATTTGTTTAAAAACACTATTTTATTGTTACATGTTATGAATAATGTAAAGCATTAACAGTGTTTGAATAGGCACTGGCACAATTAACCTCTGGATGATTCATCAAGGGACTATTTTAGTAGTCCCTAAATCACTATGTAACAAAACCTTTGAAAGATCGCCATCATTATTAATGTTTCAGAGTTTAACCCACTATATTTATTGATATATCTTTAAATGATACATCTCTATTGCCACTCAATATAGACAGATCAGTTGGTGAAGCAGACAGTTGTCATGAACCAGTATTTCTAGTCACCTCTCGGGCACGTGCACAGACACACACACGCATAGACACACACACACATATATATATATATATATATATATATGTAGGTGTGACTAGTTCCCATTTAATGAACTAATCAACCCCAGTACTGAGAAAACCATACATTAAAATTCAAATCATACTAGACCTAATGTCAGCCTACCTATATGGTTATATTGAATTTTAATCTTATTTTTACCGCAAGCAGATTAAAACTAGCCTTAGCTGTTGTAGTATAGAATACTGATAGATACAATGTACAACTGGACTTTGGAAAACAATTCCATACCCAAGAACTATTATCATTAATTATATACCGTAAATTATGTTATATAAAACATACCAGCCAAGCAAGTTAAATCCAATGGTGCCGCGCAAGAGATGTCAGGTAGCATTGCTATTCCCAAGTCAGGCTTTAAAGCTTGAATAGCATATTCTGTCTGCTATAGTCATTTAAATGTATGTTTCCCATCCAAACAATTAAACAGCACCCCTCAAAGTTTAAATAAATTGTGTTTGTGCATGTGTACTGGGATATATATATATATATATATATATATATATATATATATATATATATATATATATATACACATACATGTGGGGGGCACATCCAATGATGACTGAATAAATTTGTATAACCACATTTGTTTAAATATTTTGGAATTATAAATTATGCATTTAAATATTTCTATAAAGTATATTGGAGAAGGTCTCATGGCTGATTGAGATTTGTGAAATTTTCTATGTGACATGTTTGCTATATCAGATATAAATGTGTTTTGTGGCTGAACCTGATATTCCTGGGACAGCTAATACTAATAGTATCATATTTAGTACCTTCAGGTGATAGATGGAGTTTAGATGGTGCAGTGGTTATAGTAGTATTTTACAAACCTCCAGATTGTGAGTTCGAATTCAGGTCATACCTCTGTTTGTGGGATATGTTTCCTTAGAAAGTCAGCCCTCAGCTATTTATTCCAGGATTGACCAATACTGAGGCTAAATAACTCAACTCACCCAATTGGGGTGATACATCATATAACTCAGTCCACACTGTTTGTTGCATACAAACATATTACTGAAATATGATGATGACTTGTTACACAACACAGAGTGTTGGTAGTTGATTCAGGTATTTTATACACAGTTTGATTACTTAGCTCTTTAATTTGAAGCTTTTAGCAGCTGTAGCAAATATGAATATCCTTGTGAAGTCTAGCCATATTTGATCATACCCTAATGGATTAATCTTCAAACGATTGGCTCTAAATGCCTGTGTCCAAGAAGTATTCATCATCGGTGTTATGTGACCTTTTAAATCTTTATTCATACAACATCTGTGAGATTGGTTCATTAGTCTGTGTATATTAAACAGCTGTTTTTAAAGCTAAGCCTAAGGTAAAATAATTGTACATTTTATATCAATAATCTTATTCGAACTATTAATGCTACCTATGTATTACTAATATGTTTTTAATTCTGTCTCTGTAACAGTACACTGACTTTAATGCAGAAATGTTTCCCAGTGTGGTTTTTACATCCTATTTTGTTTTAGTGGTTTTTCAAGTTGAAAAACTCTGATCTTTATGGAATTCATAGTATTCTTTCATAATCCAGTCCTTGGTGTGGTGAGGAGGCTTGTATGTCTCAGTGGCCTATATATATATATATATAGAGAGAGAGAGAGAGAGACCTTTGGCTTTTGTTAGGGACACCCAAGCTGGACTGCTCAATGGGTAGAAGCAAGACTCATCAGATATGGATCATGGGCGAGGAAACCCTAACAGAAACCTTGGGTGCTGAGTCAGAGATATTGGGCTGCTTGGTGCACACTATAGATCACAGTACCATGCTGATGAATGATGATGATTGGTGTTTTATGGCCACTTTTGTGCACAAGGTAGGCTAAATGGGCCAAGTGACCTCCAAAGGTAGTGAAGTCAAAGATGAAACAGGCTTCAGATATGCCCACGTTGAGATTCGAACTCAGATGGTAGTGATCTGTGGTCCAATGCATTACCAACTAGATCACGGAGGTGCCCCTTATCACATTACCATGCATCAACAGCTATTATGATGACGTTTGTGTAGTCAACAAGCAAACGAAAAGAAGAAGAACAGATAGTAAACACTTGGAGTAATAGCTGCCAATTTAAGTTATCAATTTCTTGTCCCTTATCCATCCAGTGATCACTGATAGAAATGCGCTAGCATTGTCTTGGTTGAACAAAACCCATTTTTGTTAACTGACTATCGTTTCTTATAGTTCCCACTGTTCAGAGTGAATGACGTCTGACTAATATTTCAGACCTCTCTTTACTGTTGGAATAGGGTATTTATATGTACATTTCGTATATGTCTGTTGTTATTTATTTTTTAGATGACTGTAGGGTTTCCATTTTTTTCAGCAAATGTCATCATTCAGTGATTCATTGACTCCTGTGCATAGAAAACCAGAAGTGAAATGAGGTACTGATATTCCCTCGTAGTTGGTGATTGACCTCCGATAATTTTTCACACACTTACAGAGCTCAAATAGCTTTCTTTTTTCATGAAAATAACAATCGATGGCGTCCTAAGTTAGCTCAAATAGCTTTCTTTTTTCATGAAAATAACAATCGATGGCGTCCTAAGTTAGCTCAAATAGCTTTCTTTTTTCATGAAAATAACAATCGATGGCGTCCTAAGTTGAATTTAGTCTTTCCACAAACTGCCCCACCAACAGATCTAGCTCTGTCTCGACAAGATTTGTTAGATCATTGAGAAAACTTCCAGCTTTGTCTAGCTGGAATCATTTAAATCATTTAAATTTAAATCTCGTCAGTTCTTGCACTGATGACATTCCAATCGTGAACTTCATTCAGCATTTCTACTCACCTGGTGGCACTTTCCTTAATTGGGAATACAAGCTAATAGCACCAATTAATTTGAGTGTTGACTAATATTCTTTTTGTTTGCAACAGGTACAAGCTATAACTTCCATTATCGATTCTCTACAGCAACTTACATGTACATGGCTTTCTTATTAGATATTTCCATTACTTCTATTGGCTCTCATTATATACTGGTACATGTCTCATATTGTCCCAGTAGAAATGTTTCATGGGAAATAATGTTTTAGCATGTAGAAAATTTACTAACCTATTTCTTTGGTTATTTATGTGACGTTTCTTAGGGGGCTGTATCAATTATTGATAAACATTTGCTGCAAAGATTCTTTAAGAATCTGTCCACACGGATTGTCTCGACTGTTTGCGCTTAGGACTGCGTGAGACTGTGATAATGGTGTGAGATTGGATGATGACCAGCCATCGTTTTTTTCTTCATGGAGGTGCTAATAGAATTGATACCATAGTTCAGTTGGGAGTGTTCAAGGTAACATAGGTGTCTGCTTGGTATTTAACGTCTATTAATAAGTCTTGCCGTTGCTGTTCGACATTTGAATAACAGTCAATATACACTCCAATTCATCCTGTTTTAAATGTGAAAAGAAAAACATGATGTTGAAAAACTGAGCACAATATACTCAGTTACATGTTAATGAAGTCATCCTTTTCAATAGCGTCCGATGCTATAAGTCGTCTATTTTACAGTCCCTCGTTGCCTAATGTGTCAGGAGATAATCGGTCTGCTACTTTGGATTTGGCAAAAAAAGTGTCCTAGAATGCACCAAATACTCAATTTTCCAAAACTACCCCCACTTCCAGTGGAGAAGGACCACTACTGTGTTAGTGTGACTACTACTACCCCACCGACAGCCCTTAATTTCCCCCCCCCCGTCACTGTGTTTTACAGGCCATCCCAAGTGAGCTGCTGCCTACTATTTGTAAGGGATCATCTCCTCTATTCTCTACTGAAAAAGGCTGGAAATATAAGATTATTTACTTTAGTCATGATAATTAAGTTCAGCTTAGATAAGGTGTTTATATATAGAATTTTTTTGTTGTCAAGAGATGGTGACATTGGTGTGTTTTATTGATATTATGTTGTTGTGATAGTCTTGGTTTACAGTTTATTGTTTTGATCTTGTATTTTAATGATGTGTCGTCAATGATTAAAACAGTGTTTTAAAATTGAATTATTTATCAGCACTTAGCTGAGATATACCAACGTATGCCTGCCATCACAGGTGAGAGACAAGTGGAACTATGGGTGTGGGGTAGAAAAATTTGGTGACAGCCTGGGGCTGATAAAAAGATGATAAAACTGCAGCTCACAGATTAATTCTATTTAAAAACATTCATTTTACTTCAACAATGACATATATATAAGCAACACAGACCTAATAAATGACTAAAGGTCAAGTTGATGTTTAATACATGATCTCAATGGCCGATAATAAATGACACACATTTACATATGATATATACTATGAGACCTCAGGAGTAGCTGTTATCAGGGAATATGTTAGAAATAAGTTTTATTTAGCTAATGCATCAATGTGTGGTGGTGTATTTTAAACGGCAACAATACCAACAATGACAAACAATTAAAACATGCACACGTTTGTCTAATCATACACATGTTACATCACACACACACAAACAAACACACTGACACATTGGGAGGATTCAACTTTGGTAACTTATTTGAGCAATCTTTGATATAATCTGTGGCTTTGACAAGTGGGGCATCTGCATACCGGTACTTTACACAAAGAGGTGGTTGTTTATCAAGATTGCTCTGAGTATATATACACCAGAATGACCACTGTTGAGTACATCAGCTTTCTCCTTATCTGCCCATTGTTTATTAAGTGTCCAAGTGGGACTTGATATATTAAGTATGATTTCATTGCCACAAATTTATGTATCTATATTAAAGCTCCATGATTCTATCTAGGATTTTATAATATATTGTGTGTATATGTATGTATGTAAGTATGTATATATGTGTGTATGTATATATGTACATATATATATGTGTGTGTGTGTGTGTGTGTGTGTATATATATATATATATATAATATATATATAATATTTCTTTACATGTATTCAATAACTATGGCAATAATAATAATAATTATCTGGCTTTAATAAAGCATTCTAACTGTAATGCAGGTAATATTCAAAAGTGCTGCACAGTAAAATCCCAAATATCATGTATTTAAAACCCAGTTAGAAATGTTTAAGTGGTGTATTTTTATATTCTCAAAAGTGACTTTATTATTATTATATTAAACATATATAGTGCTCTTTTCAGATATAATTAACAGCCTGTTCACAAGTGTTTACCAAGTTTGTAAACTTACCAAGTTTTAAGACAGAACTTTCAAGAGATTATTATTTTTGTTGTTGGTATTATTAAGATTATTTAAGTTAAATTTATAAATAAAGCTTGTTAAGGTATGCAACTTTGTCAGTCTTAAAATGACTGTACTCTACTTGGGTGTGGTACTCTCAAGCTTTAGAACTAAAATGATTTGTTTTTTTTGAGTTTTGTTACACACGGAATGGAGAAATATTCAGTCTAGCTGAATCATCCAAGAACTAGTGAGATGTTACATGATATCTCGTCATGAAAAGTGTTTTTTTCTGGAATAAGTCCCCTGATGAATCATCCAGAGTTTGCATTAATGATTCAAGATTCTCTGTGCCAGTGTCTTATTCCACACTGCTAACACAGACATACCCCCAACACACACACAGATACACAAACACACACATACACCCACACACTACCATGCAGTTTAGGGCAATCTGACGGAACACTGTGCTGTAAACGTCCTGGTTGTGGGCACCTCCGTGGTCTAACTGATAGCATATTGGATCACAGATTACTACCATCTGAGTTGCGAATCTTGGCGTGGGTGTATCTGAAGGGTGTTTCATCTTTGACTTTGTTTCATTACCCTTGGAGGTCGCTCAGCCCATTTAGCCTACTATGTGCACAAAAGTGGCAGTAAAACATCAATCATCATCATCATCCAGGTTGTGGGTTAGAATCCGACTCATTCCCATGTTTGTGGGATGTTTGTTTTTTATAAGGAGCCAGTTCTCAGTCATAAGTCAAAGCTAAACAAACCAATAAATCAACAGGCTGCACTTCATATGGCCTCATAAGCATGACGCCATTAATTGTTAGCAATACATGTCTTGAAGTAAATGAGCTGTCTTATTGCAATATTATAATAAATTATTTTGTGTCCATACTGGTTTTAGGTGATGGATATTCTTAACGTCATGACATTAGGCATTAGGCTAGGTGTTTTTAACCTGACACAATGACATAATTAAATAATCAATAATGTGTAATGCCAGTCGGTTTTGGGGGATCTGATTAAATTTGATGAAGCCAACAGATTTTAAAAGGGTTGAGTCATCTATAGCTAAATGTCAACAATACAATGTTTCAGACAATTTCCAAGAAAGAGGAAATATTATATTCCATTTATATATATATATATATATATATATATATATATATGTGTGTGTGTGTATATGTATGTATGTATACGATTATTATACAAGTGATATTTAATATCATATGACAGTGCAGTGATCTCATAAGGTGTGTATACACTGTGAAAACTAAATGGCTAGGATCAAAACCGTGTGGGGGCACTTTAGATAACAAAAGTTACTAAGGACATCAAACAAAACGTAATTAATAAACAACTGTCTGGGAAATATAGACATTATCTCTAAATAAGTGACTGAACAAACATATTTTCCAATTGAGAAAAATTATATCATGGTTCACCCACTTGTATCAGATGCAACAGATAGAGGTCCATCTGAACCATTATAGGTAATGTTTCAGTGCTAAGACCATGTTTATATGCAATATGTATGTCATGATTTATTACGATAATTATCAACTAATTATTTGTTTAGATGATCAGTAGTTGGCTGTTAGTTTTAGATGGACAGATAATAACCATTTTGCTATCTTTTTAATTAGCCTGATCAGAACATTTTGATACTCTTTGATGAATCGTTTAATCATAGATTCAACTGCCTCAAGTAATCATCCGAAGAGCTCTTAAGTCATTATTTGCTCTCGGTCATTGTTGAAGATGGTTGGGTACACACATTGTAGATATGAAGGAGTCTTCTACCAATTCATCAACCTGTGATTTTATTCATTGCATATATCGTATGACATCATATACTCAGTTACTGGGAGATTAATATGACTCATGAAGGTACCCTTTTTTGTAGTGAAAATGAAAGTGTTAATTTAAGGCAGTTTGGGATTTGAAAATATCACAACACTCATTCGAGGTTTTTTGTATATATTGTGGTGATTGTTATTTATGATGCTGTTTAACAATTCTGTTATAATTTGAATAAAATATTTAAAAAATATTTACTAACTCTGTATGGTGTAAAATAAATTGGTGAAATCATTACTTATAATTAATTGTTGTCTTCAGACGTTTGTGAGTGCTATGAGAGAGCACTGATTGAAACATTGTGCTGCAAATCTCTACAAGATGGGTTCGAATCTTGCTTAAACCTGTGTTTGTGGGATGTTCCCCTAAGGAGTGGCCTCTCGGGCCGTACATCCTAGATGTGGTCAGTTCTGAGACTAAACAAACCAATCAAGAAACCAATAAATCTCTATCATATATTATCATATTATTTCTAACAGTCCTCTAAAATGGCAATTATCAAATTAGTGTCTGATAGTCATAATATTTAGCTCAATTATCACTAAGAATTGAGCTAATCTGAAGAGGTGTCTTCTGTAAATTTTAACATTGACTTAAATACCATCGGCTTGTTTCATACAAGGATGGTGGCATGCCAGATAATGAACAATTTGTTTTATTCAGAACCTATTTGATGTTTAGTAATTAAACGATATGACTTTGAACTCTTCTGGGAACGATTCGGTTTCTGGTCATGTGATTTTGGTTGGCATTTAGCTGGAGAAGAACCTACCGGTATCTACCAGGTATCAACCGCAAGGTTTAGCATCATGATTTGTTAAATCTTGTATGAGGAAGAATGCTTTAAATTCTGTCTGTTTAGTCTCTTCAATGAATGATTATGTTAAGATGACTGGATCTGATGGGCATTGAGAAGTTGAGAAATTGTCAACAAAATAATAATAGTACTCATAAGATGTGCTGTGCAGCATCCATCGATGAATGGCAGAAGACATTCAATTTTAGGAGAACCTGTAAAGGAATTTAATGAGAGAACATTTATTCACTAGCCAAAGCCAGCCTACATGAAGTATATTAGAGAAGAAACAAATACATAGAGTTAACCATATAAATATAATCTGTGCCTGTTATATAACATCATGAACATACAAACTTCTAGCTGAGAATTATAAACTGCAATGTGATCACTAATTGTCTTTATTTCAGGACTGGCTGCTCTAGAAAATTGGATATCATGAATTTTTCAAGCATGTAAAGTAATCTGTTCAGTTATATATATGGTCATCTTACTCTTGTTTTCTAATATTTAATTGCAGATAATGAAGATGTAAAAAGGACAACTCTTAGAGAGCTAAAGGTATTACGATCACTTAAACAAGAGAACATTGTGGAGCTGCTGGAAGCATTCAGGCGGAAAGGACGATTGTATCTTGTCTTTGAATATGTAGATAGGGTTAGTCTGTATATTGTATAATATTAAATTAATGACTAGATGTGTGTCTGTTTGTTTGTTGTGTGTGCATGTGTGCATGTGTGCATGTGTGTGCGCGTAAAGCAATTTTAAGCATCATAGTTAATGGCTTTAGATATGATGTTATACCTTATTTGGCATACAATAAATAACAACAAAACCCACAAATTGATATGAAGGTGCTAGCCATGGTTCATTGATCATTATGAAGAGAATTAATTCAGTAGATGGGATTTAGTTCATAATATAAGATTATTTAAATAATCATTATAAATCAGCCATTTTCATTTATTAAACTGGCAGATATGTGTAATTTTTTAAACATTCAGAATATGTTAGAAGTCTTAGAAGAGCAGCCAAATGGTGTGCCACTGGAGAAGGCACGTAGCTATGTATATCAGTTGTGCCGAGCAATACAGTGGTGTCATTGTAATGATGTGATACACAGAGGTAAGGCACAATGACAACTATTTAGTATATATACGTTTTTTTAAAGTAAATATGTGTTGGTTCTGTTGACTGAACTGAATCAGTGTATGAATAATTTATAGTATTCTGGTGATTTTAGTTTTATCAAAGAATTTTTCTTTCCAGACATAAAGCCTGAAAATTTGCTAATAGGTAAAGATGACGTCCTCAAATTATGCGATTTTGGTAAGTTCTTCTCTGATTTTTAATACATCAGATATTTTGGTAACTCTTACTTTTTGCAGTGTTTGTAGTAATATGTGGAACGTTTAAGTTAGCTTAGAAAATAACACCAAAATGTGGTTAAGATAATGTAGTATAGACTTACTGTTTTTAAACTCTTTTGTTTTATCCATTTGCCATCCACTCTATTTTATCGTAATGTTTTTTTTAGATGAAGTGAATAAAAGGTTGCAATTATTTTCGCATTCAAATGTAGGGTTTGCAAGAAATTTGACCAATTCTGATGCCAGTGGTAGATACACAGACTATGTTGCTACACGGTGGTACAGATCTCCTGAACTCTTACTTGGGTATGTATGTTAAAGTCGCTATTGTTGCTATTGTTATCATTATTTATAGAGGTAATATTAGCATTAGTAGTATTAAATTGTGGTAGCATTTTAGATCAGATTGCTTTCACATAAATTATGAGTGCTCAAGGTAAATACACAATCCCCAAGGTAAAAACACAATGAAGTGGTTTTAGCTGTATTAAAAAATAAGTGTATAAATACTAAGCACATTTCGGACAATAATTTGAAGAATGACCGACCCATTTTCAGATCATCTTATGGCAAAGCAGTAGACATATGGTCTATAGGCTGTATACTGGGCGAGCTGAGTGATGGACAGCCACTCTTTCCTGGAGAGTCTGAAATTGATCAGCTTTATACCATACAGAAAGTGTTGGGTCCATTGCCTGCCTATCAGTTGGATATCTTCTATAACAACCCAAGATTTAATGGATTGAAGGTATGTGCATCTGTACTTATCTTTGCATGATTTATAATGGCTACGTAGGTTTTGTGTGCCAATGTCATTTTTAATATATGTTTTTAATGCATTAAATTCTAGTTCCCATCAGCATCAAAGCCTCAGACATTAAAAAAGAGGTACATGGGTATTCTCAGTACCGTATTGCTGGATTTCATGAAGGTAGGTGTTTCTGTGAATATATACAGGTAGAGCAGCATTAACAGGATTGTTATTGTGTTGATTGTTAACTGTGATATAGTATGTGGCTGCAGTGAAAGAGTAAGATATACTATGTTACCTCACATTAAGGTTAAATTAGTTATCAATGGATTGTTCAGGCTATATTTATTCTTATTGCCTTAGTACTGGAAGAAGCTAATTTACGATACCATAGATTCATGTCTTATAGTTGTATTATTTAAAAATAATATTGTTCTAAACTTGTCTGTTATTATAATTCCTGGCACTTACAATTGCTATGTTTATAATTGTTAGAACACACTTATATTGGATCCACATAACCGATACACAATTGATGAGTGTCTCAACCATGAAGCCTTCGGTACGGAGCAAATTTTAGACAGAAAACATCCTGTGCCGCTAAGATCCAATAAAACTAAACGTAAACAAGACCAGAGAAATAAATTTGTACGGGAAAAGTAAGTATACTATCTGGTGGTGTGTTAAAAAAATTGTGGTTTAAAAGTGGAGAAATGGCCGGGTTAAATGTGCTTTTAATGTGACTAATTACCATAATATCTTCTATTGTGTTTCAGAAATAATGATAACCTTTCAAAACAGATTATCCAGACAAAGTCGCATGTAAATAATGACAAAATGGATGAGTCTGTCTCAGAGATAAGTAAGATGGAGCAACTGGGTGATGATGTCTGTGATATCAAGTTGTTATCAAAACAATCTATAAAGACTAAAGAAAGCAGCATGAAAGAATCCCACAGTTCAAATTCTGATAATGATGATGACGATGATGATGATGATGATGATGATATAAAAGAAGACATTCACTGCAATAAGCAGAAATGTGGAAGAGAATCTGTGTGTGAAACTCCAGATAAGGGTATGAATGTGAAACACATCCCTAGAAACTTTATTGATTTGGAGTCGAATCACAAGACTGTACAAAGAAGTACTCCTCTGTTCAGTGGGAAAATTAATACAGTAGAACAGGTGACTGATGTTCAAGTTGAGTCTTTGAAGCCAAAACCTAAAGATTATGAGAACAGTAGTTCACACTTGTCCTCAAAGGAGGAGGAGGAAAAGTTCATGGAGGAAATAGATAAAGAACTCGGCAGCAGTGATGAAGATGATCCAGAAAAACCAATGTCACAGCCTCAAAAAACTGACATAATCATAAAAGACACCAAATTCTTGAGGAAAACGTCTTGGGACAAGCAGTCGCCATCAAGCCAAACTGATTATGAATTACAGGGTGATACTCCAGACAGCTTCCTGCAGTTAACACCTCGACCAAAAATAGATGTGCCAAAAAAAGAGATCAGAAATCAATCGGCAGTTTCCAGCAGTTCACACAGTACGAGTACATTTACGGTGAACCTCTCAGTAACTGGCCACGGTAAAACAAAAACAAATAAATCTGGAAAAGGCAGGGATAACTCGCCCAGTAAACAAACTAATTCTGGAAGTGGTGGATCTAGTCCAGGGCCTGGACAAAAGAAGAGGGTTTGTATACATTAAGCTAAATGTGTTAGTGTTGTGCTATATCAAAGTTTGACATTGTTTATGTTACAGAATATAGTCATTGTATTTTTGTTCAGTTAATTATAGCATTATTTTATTTACTTTTATGGCTGTTTTTTTTTTTGTAGTTTTTTAATCACTCGACCCAAGAAGAATTAAACAGAATCAGATCCAGCATCAGAAAGAAGCCAAGAGAAAGCTCCGCCCAAGCAAAGTCTTATGCAGAGAAGCTGGCAGAGGCAAGGGTATGTTATTTTGATGAACTTCTTAAAACCATCTTCTCTTTATCTGTCCTATGTGATTATTGTTTGTACATTTTGTAGAGTCGCTGCGACACAACATCCACTTAAAATGATCTTGTTATAATGTTCATTTTTGTATCACCCTAAAGACCAGTTTATATTCACGTATGGACAGCAACAGTGGAAAACAGAACAGATTCAGAGATAAACCATATCAGCCAAACACCTTCAGGGAAAGGGCAAATAAGAGTCAGTATTATGGTGAGTAAACACAACTGGATTACGCTGTCTACGTCTACTCTACATGAAGCTGGCTTAAGAGTGCAGTGTGTAATCAGCATAGATTTTGTTTATCAGTCTGTTTGAAATGTTGTAAATAAGCTGACTGTTTTCTAGCTTCATATTAATCGGGTTATTGCGGTGGGTAGTGGGTTCAGTGATTTAAAATATATTTTAACACATTGTATTTTTTTAAATGTGAAAGTAGTTAGTTTGCCTTTTTTGCCATTCATGTGATCAGTAAATAAATGTACTGATGTTGATAAATGGATTACAGTTGATATCAGCCCTAGAGGTTTGGTGACTAAAATACGTAAAAGTGTTGATTCAGATGTTGGTAAGCCACTTATTTTAATGCCTAGTGTATCCTCGTGTGTCATGTGTACGATGACTTTTTTCTCTCTCCGTGCACCTGAGTTATGCAATTTGTTGTGGTGTTAAATTGACATTTAAGTATTTAGTCATCATAACATGGCTTACGGCGTTCAGTACTTGGACAACATTATCAGTAAAATTTCTTACTGTGAGAGTATTATTGCTCTAAAGTGGACAATTGTTGGGACTGCCGCTCACTAACATGGTACAGCTCCAACTGAAAATATTTAACATTCTTTGTAATTATTTGTTTTCATCAAATTCACTTTGTTATGGTTTGCTGAAACTGTTTCACATCTTGCAAAATATTAGTTAAACACCCCTCCCCCCAAACTGCTTTAAAAAGGTTTTCCACTTCTCCTGTTGTGACGATTGACAAGTACACCTGTATATTGTTATAATAATACAATTAGTGATTGTTTATCTTTAATCTGGTTGTCATATGTTAATTCATGCACCGTTAGTTTCACTCAGTTGTTTTACTTTTATGACTACTTCCAGTTTCACTTTAATAGTATGAATGTTTTTTTTAAATCTTGGGATAATTTACTGCTTTTTTATTTTGAGGTCATATGTATTTCCTGAGATAATGTTTTAAAATCTTTTTGCCCAAAATATACTTTACAGTTTCATCATTCTTAAAATACCTTTAAAATGAAGGAAAAAAAACATTTCTCTAGGCTGCAGCCTTATTATCCCAGGTGAAATCAGTCTCAAGGTTAAACAAAACTGCCACTCAGTTGAGTAGATCATATATTTATTAATAATATATCAGTCTACTAGATTATGATAAAAACTAGTTCTGGATCAATAATGCTTTTTGCTATTATTGTGAAGTTTTGTATACCATATAACCAGACAGGGGTTTAAATACTACTATTTTTAGCCTACCACTGTGCACAAATGGCAAACCTTTCATATTTCTGCCTTTGTAATGTAGCTTATGGTAATAATGAGTAATAATTTCTTGATTCTGCTGAAAATCAAGTGCTGTAGAATTATGTTTGTGTGATATATATATATATATATATATATATATATCCCATGATTAAAACACTATTTCATTGATAAGATTCATAATTGAGTTATTTATACACATTGGGCTGTTTGATCTTTTGTTTTTATTAAGATAAATATTAAATTAATAAGCAAAAAAAAGTTTAGCCTTTAAACTGACTTAAATGTGGTATCATTTAATGTTGTTTCATAGTTTGATAGTTCATTACTGATTTGATTCTTAAATAATGTATTCATAATTTATTCCCATTAAGAAGACATCATATCTAAGACTGACACCTAATTAGGTTTATAATGTGTTTCACTTATGGCCTTATTGTATCAATACAGTATTTATTTATTGAAATTCCCATTAATATATGCTAACTAATAATTAATAATTATAGTCACTAGCAGTGTTCTGATGAACAAATAATTTATGTTAATTTAAAAGTCTATACTGAATGTTTAGTTAGAGGCTGTTATACGCTGTTTTCAGGTTGTAATGGTTAGAGTATGAGTGACAAGGAACATTTGATTTCTGCCTCTTTTTGTTTACTATTTTTCATACAGCTGTTCTTAATAAACACTGTAACATGACATTTAGGTTCTGTCATGATAACTCTTACCAGAATTTCTAAAACATAATCAGCTGGAATGTATATATCAATTTGTGATGATGATGATGATGATGGTAATTTGTGGTAATTTTAATAATTCATGACAATCATAATAACAGTTTATAAAGTTATCTAAAGTGTTTAACTTTATTACATTGTAATTAGTGTACATTTATATATAAGTATAATAAATATTATTCTAGTAACTGCTGGAAGTAAAATTATTTATGAAAATTATTTGATAATTTTGGTGTTTAATAGTGATTTTGACTGATCTTTTTAGCTACACTAAAGATTTTCTGTATTTTATACAATAATTAATTATATGCCATATATTGATTATCACACTGTGCCTGTGTTTCTTACAACAGATGAAGATGTTGATTTTAATCAACCTAATTATGAAGATTCAGGTAAAATACTGTGAATCCTATGAAGAGCAAAACCTTCAGAAAGTTTTTCTTGTGTCTTAATTCACTTAATACGTTTCCATCCCATAAGAGCTATTCACTGTCTTTAAACTTCTGTTTATGACATGTGTTGTTCCCAGTGTTTCAACTAATAAGGCTCTATGTTTTCTATATATAACAAACCCTGCTTCAGATATTTGTGTTGCATTAGCTGCAGTAGAAGTTACATTTATCAGGTTTATTTGCGATTTTCTTAGAAAACACTCAGTGTTCTTGCTTCGTGTCATTTACCCGCATAATGCATACAGTTATTGGACCAGATTGTTGTTTCATTGGCTCCAAGCTTTCTTAGTGCATTCTGTGCTGTATTTCAGACAATTTAACTTATCACTTCTCTTATTTATTTGCCTGGCAGAGAAACATTAATTTAATTTCGTTTTCAGTAACAAACAACTGATCTTATTATTTCATTTACTTTTAAATTGTTAAAGGGATGCTTCCGTAGCACAGTTGATAGTGTTCTACTCTACAGTCTCAGCTCTGGGTCAAGATTCAAATAGCTTTGTTGTCCACGTCTGTGAGATGTTTCATTTGATTATCTCATTTCTCTAGAGAGTCACACAATTGGCCACATGTCCTTGCTGAAGCTAAAATAACACAATTTCAGGCAGTTTATATGTTTTGTCATAATGAGTCAGACATTTTGTATGTTTTGTCATAATGAGTCACTGGTTCCTTTCCTTACTTAATGTGGTAATGTGTTTTGTGTAAGGCTGTAGCTGTTTTTAGCCTTTTATTAGACAGTTATGTAACACAAATATTAATGATATTAATTGATGAGTATATCTATTAAGTGCCGATCATGTCCTGATGTCATCCTGTTAGTGGTTTTCAGTGAAAAGAATTCGTCCCTTTCAGGTTCCAAGTTACACCATGACAGTCCTCCTGGCAGTGGTCATCCCAGCAACATGCCACCAAAAGTACCTCGTTTTCCTTCAAACCATCTACTACAAGACCAGTCATGGTAAGTTTGTCTTTCATCATTTGGAAGCTCAGTGATGGAACACTTAAAGTCAGCAATGCATATTGCTGATTGTTTAGTATGTTGCTGAAAAATATAATAAAAATGCTAATTTATTCTTATTTTGTTGATTTTAATCATTCTCATTGAGATGTGTGTTTCTGAGTCATTGTTATAACTTCATATTCAGCATGTTTTCATTTAGTTTAATGTGGAATGTTTTTATTAGTTTAAGCTAATATATGGCTTTTAGAATAAGTTAAGTGTATGGATCCTCATAATGACCTCAACATTTGAAGGAAGCAAATAATAATAACAGTTTAGATTCCTTTTCTAAGATAGGTAAATAAATTGAAATAACTGAATACAGTGTGTGTTAATGGGCAGGCACTAGTAATCTGAGTTATCATATATACTTGTGTATAAGTCGATCTCATATATAACACTGGTTTATGAGAATGGTTTAATATCATGGGAAACTGCCTAACTTGAATATAAGATGAGACAGAATTTAAAACAATTTAATTTTCAATAAAATGGCGTATTCTTTTTGACCTAGCATGTCTAAATTATCAAGAACTTTGAACTAGTGTAGAGATATATGTGTGTAGAACTGATTTCACACCCAAAGACATCTGCAATATTTATACATAAAACTAACTATGAAGGCAGCTAATCATGCTGAAATTGTTAATTATTGTTGGTACTCACAGCTTTATGTTTTTAAAACATTGACTGAAACAAATTGCAAGTTAACTTGAATTGTTTACTAGAAAAACCAGTAGATATAACTGAAACTAATTGTACCTATTATCACTCACCAGACTCGACAGGTTTTTTCCCAACTGACTCATGTATAACTATGTATTTTTTCAGGGATTAAAACCTCGTCTTATACACAAGTATATATGGTAGTAAATCTGTCCCCCTCTCTCCCCCCCCCCCCAGTATATAGCTCCATAAAAAGTAAATTAAACCATCAATTTCCTTTAAACATATTATTAATCTTATGATGAGTCTGAATTTTACCATCAGTTTTTAATCAAGCTTATATATTTAAGTGATCTTTAATAAAACTAGGTTTGCCTTATGTTATCATTTATTTGCATAGGAGAGTGGATAACAATTATACTGGAAACATTAGGAAGAAAAAGAAGAAAAAATATGCACAGGTTAGTGACGGATCCACAATCAGTTCAATCATTGTAACCTAAATTATGGAGTTTGTTTATAAAACATTATAGTTGTATCACAATTTCATGTACTCTCTGTCAGTTTCTCTTCACTGACTGTTAAGAGCACATACAAACATACATCTGTGCATTCATGCATACTGTTTTTTAGTTTAAATGGATAGATTCTTTTAAAGAATATATTATAAAAAAAATTAAATCCTGAACATCTATTATAGTTCATTATATGCATTCATTTAGATTCTCCAACAGAAAGATTCCGATTGGGCAGCATGGCACAGTGTTGCTGGTACTCCAAAATCTAAGCCGGAACAAAGAACATCTCCTAATGCAATAAATGATACCGAGGAAGCCAAAGTGGAGAACTACAAGGAGCCATATAGAGATGATAACCACACCCCTAGTCAGTACAGACATACTCCAGTGCCATTCCATAAAGGAAACCAGAATCTAAATGACAAGGTTGGTCATGTTATAAGTGATGTTTTGACATTTGCCTGATTGTAACTTCAACTGGCAAGCATTATTATTTAATTGTTTCGCGGCCGGTGGTAAGCAAGGTTTGCAATGTGAACAGTGATTCCTGTACTATCCTAATCATCTGGAAGTACCGGTAGTTGACAGTGCGTGACTATCAAGTATTATTATGTTAAGACTGGGATATTTGTGAAATCCAAATAACAGTTTGGTGAAAATTAATTGTAATTTATTGACTAATAATGGATTAGTAGGCAACGATGTGACGATTTAATTCTGACTCTGGCTCTTATTGGGTTGAATCCTATAGTGTTGTGTGTCGAGGAAGCTTGTAGGAAATATGACGGGTGTATAAGTCGAGTTGCTTCTGATAACTCCCTTTTCCCTACCCAAAAAATCCACTTATACATGACTATATACAGGATCTCAACTCCCAAGGAAGCGTACAATGCGCAAAGCATTACTCAAACACATAGCCATCACGTCCTGTCAGGTACTAATTTTTTATGGATGAGTGAACCAGTCGCCACATGTCAGCATTGCAGCTCACAGAGTCTTGAACCCGCAACCATTCTGCTACGAGTCCTATGATCTAACTAACTGCGCTATCACCACTCATAAGACAGGGGCTGTCATATATTATTGGGTATAAGCTGACCAGTTGTATAAAATGAGTGGTATTTGTTGGCTGATACCAGTTGTATAAAATGAGTGGTATTTGTTGGCTGATACCAGTTGTATAAAATGAGTGGTATTTGTTGGCTGATCACCAAGGATCTCAACAAAATCTGGTATAAACCAAATTAAAACTTATTTGTCAGATTTTCAGAAAATTCCACTAATTGAGGCAAGTTAGGTTTCATACACTGGGTCAATTCTATTTTGTCAATTCCAATTCCACTCAATTTTATTTGGTCAATTCCAATTTCACATCAAATTGATCAATTCAATTCCAAATTTTGTTTAACTCTTTTTTTGCCTAATACTTTTTACCATGAGTAGGTACTCTGAGTACCTACTTGGGATACCTACTCTGAATGGTTTATATTGCAAGTAGGATTGGCATGGAAGAAATATTTCTGAATTAAAAAATTAAATGGTAAATTACTCTGTAGATTAAAATTTAGTTTTTGCCAGTTCTAAACATTGAAAGGGGGTAAATTCCTAAATAGCAATATCTCTATATAGATTACAGGCATGCTATATGGTGGTGCCACAGTGTTGTGGGCAGAGCCCACGGTATCCAGACCATTTAATTGGTTAAATGTTCACTTGGGGTGCCACGGTCAGTGTGTATCTGATATATATATATATATATATATATATATATATATATATATATATATAATATAGGAACCAAAGTTCTGGATCATTTGGGTTCCAGTATATTGGTAACACAACATATGTAAGTGTTAACATTGTAAAAATGGTAAATTAATTTGTGGATTTAATTTTTTTGTAGGAAGCTTCAATTCAAATTCAAATTATCTCAATTCAAATTCCAAATTTCTCAATTCAAATTCCATTTGTTTTTAAATAATCAATTCAAATTCTGGAATTGAATTGACCCCACGTCTGCACAGGGCTATTTTATAATGATCACCTTTTTCAAAACATTACTTTCTCTACATTAAGCAAGGTCCAAGGATTGCTCTGATGACTCATTGTATGAGGTGTTACACCAAATCGTGAAAGTATTTTGATTGTTTTGTAATTGAAATCAAGTTAATTAGATGAATCTCAATCATGTACAGTTTGGGAGTAAAAACATCAGCTTCGTGGACAGGTTAAAACCGTATAACTGCTTATACATAGATTTGCACATTGGTCACTATGGTGTCCCAAATTTATATTATATGTTAACATTTGTGAATATTTGCATGCGATATTACACAATCATCAGCTCTGAAACCGTTCATCGAGAGACAATAAAATTATAAGCAGTTTTGAAAATGGAGGTAAAGTACCACTGATGATGACAAAAAAGTGGAATCACAGAATGTAAAGCAGACAATTTGTGGCTATAGTTACCCAGCTTCTCCTAGAACTATATTAAACGAACAATTTACTAACATTAATTATCTTTTTGTGCATCTCACTGATACAGTAAAATTATTTTATTGCCGGACCACAACCTGCATGATAAAAGTAGCACATATGACATAATATGCTATGTGCCATTTAATATGTTTATCAGTCGATTGATAACTGAAACAAACAGCTGAATTCACTGAACTTTGTCTATCAGTGTACTGTGACTAATGAACCATCATAAAGAGGTTTGTATATCTTAGACAGCACACAATCAGCGGCTTTCCTAGATGATAGTCTCTCTGTTTATTCGTGGATATGCTTTGGAGATGCACAAACAAGTTTAGAGATGTGCATTATTTACTACTGCTCTGTTTTACACAAGTCATAGACCTTAACTTGAACTCTGTGCCATATCAATATGTAGCTATGTATTATTTATTGAGGTCTACCTTTCCTGATTAATCATGTGTGCTTGCATATTTTTAGACAGTTTCTCTTGGATTTCCGTCTCTGATCACTTAATTGTCATACACATGCTTAGTCATTGATATACAAGAATGTTTTTCGTATAATGTCGTTATTTTTGCTTGAATGTTTGAAGGTGTCTAATGTCTTGATGTTGTTTCATTTAGCTTTCATAACATCATTTGAATCAAATGAATTTTTACCTCTGTAATAACTTGCTAATAACATATTTTGAGGGATAATTTTGATATATACCTATATGTAATATGTCAGAGAAATTATTATAAACACTACTGTAACAATATGTTATTGTCTATAAGAGTGATACAAATGCAGGTAATCAAACTGGGGTGATTATTTATGAAACATAATTTGCAAAGAATCTAGAGCAGAATTCACATTTTTATTTACTGAATATCTACAGAATACATGTATTATCACCCAAAATATAGAGAAAACTGCTGGCAATTCAGGCAAGAAGTTGTTACTTCAATCATTAAAAAGAAACTTGTTTTAATCTTGTATAAGATATTAGTATAAAAATGATAATATTAGTTATAATAAAAATAGTAAGTTTAATACTGTCTTTGAATTACCTGATTTCTAGTTTCATCTAAAACCTATTTTAGTAATATTTTGCTGGCTACTTCGGTCATATAAAGAGATGTCTATTATAGATGCGTATTACATTATATTTCTTTTGTTTTCTTTTTCCCCTTATTTTCTCAGTTATCTGATTCTGTTGGTCACCATACTCAGCTGTCTTTGATACCTTCACATGCACTCAAATCTGACCAAACTAGTGATCAACATTCACCTAGAACAGTCACCACTTATATGTGCCCTGCACAGACCCCAACTAATTGTTTAGATTTTCCTAAGCCAAACCAAACAGGAATGCATAAGAGAGGCTTCCAGGCAGCTTGTAGGTCAATAAATATACAGCTGTCTGCTTTTATGAATCAAAGGCTAGGCCCTAAATAAGATATAAATTCATCTTTTCGAAGGCCTCTTTTGTTGTTGCAATAAGCAATATCGGAGTTTGAATAAAGAATCCTTTCCTGGCTATATTTAGCATTTTTCACCTTTCACGATTATCTCTCTAGTATTTTCATTCTTCTTCAGTTTTATAAACAGTATTCTGAATACTTTTGTTACATCTTGGATACCTGTTTAACTAAGAACTCATAGGACTGATTCATTGGAAATTGTAAGATTAAAAAAAAATATTAAACCCATAATATATTAGATTAAATTTCTGTAATGGCACTCAATTTTTCATTTAATTTATAGATCATTGATGTGCAATATGTTCTTTTTTAATGCATCTATTCAGACAAGAAGCCATACTGGCAGTGTACATTAATATCAGTCAGGTCAACTACTGATGAAATGGTACCTTTATGTGGTGATTGCCTCATGCTAGCCTGTTGCATTTTTTATTAAATATTAGATAGTTTGTCCTAAATTTATTTTGTACTTTATTTGAAGTGTATGAAGTAGCTGATTCTATTATACTTTTGATATTGTTTTCAGCATCTCTACCCACTGCCATTTCACAAACAGTCTCCAGCCTACCCTCATGGTACAGTACAGCACATGCAGGACATCAATGGCCTGTTCATTTCACCCAGAGCACCCATCCATAGCTCACTGTCCCACCACAGGGATCCACACTATCCCAGCCCAATTCAGCGAAATGATGCCGTCGGCACACCCATTCCTCCACCCACCCCTGCCAACAGTGACCATCATGTGTTCGGTCTGCAGAATGGATTTGACTCGAGATCATCAAGCCGGAGTCAGAGAACTCCATCGTCACCTCAGATGATTGACAGACACAGGTCACCCGATCGAGATGTGAAGGCTCTCAGACAGTACAGAGGATCCAAGCCTGATCTCAGATCTATAAGAGACAGTTAGAGATGGATAGTTGCCTTTTTTACCTTCAGTGGTGCTGTTCCTGGATTTTGTGTGTTGTTGTGTTACAGACCTGGCTGACTTAGAGGTTAATGAGTATGAAAAGAGTTCTCAGCATCCACAGCATTAGGGTTTGCTAATGCTTTGAGACTTTGTTAAGGCTGCTAGGTGGTGTTGTATTTCAGGAGATGTTTTCTTTTCACATACCTTTACTGTGCTACGATTGTGTGATTATTTGGTTTTAATGTATAAATTTGTTCAGGTTAAGTTTCTTCAGGGAATAATTGTTCAACATTTGTGGAATTAAGTGTGGTTCATTCTTACCAATTCAGGATTTCTGTTGATGTTGCATGTGTACATTATATTTCACATTCACTGTTTGTGCATTGTTATATACCTCACTCTTCATTGAATTTTCCAACATCTATGGCCAAACAATCTGTGAGGCTGCTGCCAAAAGAAATACTTGTAATGTGTACTAGTCATAGATAAGTGATTTGATTGTGACAAATATTAGATAAGTGTGTTTTACCTTACAGTTAATTTAATATAATAACATACATAGTGAGCTATTTCTATTTTTTTAATGCTCAGTTCATTAAATATAAATTCATTCAGTTGTAATATTTATAATTGACTTAAGTTTCAGTAGGGGGCGCCTCCGTGGTCTAGCGGTAGCGTGCTGGACCACAGATCACTACCACCCGTGTTCGAATCCCGGCGTGGGCATAGCTGAAGGTTGTTTTGGAGGTCGCTCGGCCCATTTAGCCTACCTTGTGCACAAAAGTGGGCATAAAACATCAATCATCATCATCTTAAGTTTCAGTAATGTTCATATTTGAATTTCAAGTGATTGAGAATTTTTGAGGTGTGGAACAGCTATATTTAGGGAATGCCTATGTATTTGTTCTAAGTAAATTTTTGAACTGTTTTAGTGTTCTTTATATTCGGAGAATTTTTATTTAAATACCTGTCACGTGATATCGTTTTCTAGTTTTTTTTTATCGTTTCTTGTTTATTGATGTTTTGACTACTGGATATATGTGCTGTGGTAGCATTTATTTAAGTGAAAATGATGTAATAATTAAAGTTTATTTCTTGCATAAAGAAAAAACTTTTCTGGGTCCATTAAGACCAGAGCACTTTGTTGACAGTAAACTATATTACTGTGATAGAATACTTGTTTGTGTATAGGGCATGTATATATTTATAAGTGCCTCTATGAAATACACACATTCACACAACACACACACACACACACGAGAGAGAGAGAGAGAGACATATGTTTTATGGTTTCATAATCTGAATATTGTTTTTGTAAAGCTGTCTTTTATTAATACAGTATGAATAAAATTTGAAAATTTTCTATGTGATAAACACCTTGCAGCTTTTCCATGGCAAAGCCACTATATTGTTCATTTGCTGCTGTTGTTGATACAACTGTTGCAGTAGAGCAACACAAGACTTATTTGTTTTGTTAATGAAAAATTAGTTTATTGATCAGGTCATTGTTGAATCACTGCTGTTTTGGGCATTGTGTTATTGATAAAATTATGAATAATTAAGTGTCCTCAGATGTGTACCACTTAATGAGTAAGGCAGTCATTTCCTTTATAAGACTTGGCATACATTTTAATATCACTACTACCAAAGACACCAGTTTACCTTCATTTAACATCATTAGGGATATTACGTTTCATCCAATATTTATTATCATACATCATATATATAAATATTAAATATTCTGTACAAAACAGTTTGTATTAAGCAAGATGTTATTATTTGTGAATACATTTTTGATGTACATAACATGAATGTCAGAAGATAAATAACGTATGTTATGAATGGTGACATGTTAGGTATGTTGACATATTAATGCTAATCAAGAGATTATATTTTAGCGTAGAGATGCATATAATCCAAATTGTTTGATATTATTTGCACCGAACTGATTTCTTCTCATAAAGTAGACATTGAGATGGGTAAAGATAAAATAAATGATACTGAATAATAATGAGCTAATGTTTGAATGAATTTCATTTTCACCAGATGATATGACATTTCTGTAGCTAATAACTTATAATTTGATTTTAAAGCATATATTTTGTACAACAGTACCTCTAATATTGTATTTAAATAATGTCCAGTCAAGCATGAATGTCTAAATGAGCTAATTGTTGGCTAATAAAAGATTAAAGTCTTTTGTTGTTGGTTGATTGTTAATATTAGAAGCACGAACTTGTTATTAATGTAACCAAGGCCCATGAGCCGGTTCCAAGCCGAATAAACACATACACGCGCGCACACATGAAATAATTTGATGGTTTGTTTTCACTCTCAATAGATGGACAGTTTTACATATTTAGTAATAAGAATGCATTGCTTATACAGTGGTGTTGTTAGCAATTCATTTTATTACCCTATGTGAAATAAAGATTTTGTAGATGAAATATGTGATGTTAATTAAGAACAACAAGGAAAATAATAATGTATATTTAATAAAGGGCCGAAATACTATAAAATTATTCCCTATTGTTTTACAGTTGATTTGAGTTGTTTTTGCCTTGACGCTGGTCACACTTTGTTTAGAAATTCCGAGGGTGTCGCCTCTGTTGTTTTACGGAAGAGGTTAAACAACTAAAATATTTTTTTTTTATAGAGAACGAGTTTACTGACTAAATTATTTATTTAAAGACATAGACAGGTTTTTAATAGATGACTGCTGTACGATATCAGTGTTGTAGCACTTCTGGAGTTAGCAAATAAAGATTACGCATATATTTTGGGGATAATCCATTTAGGGATTTATATACTATAGCAGTAACATTATTTAAACATCATAAATTATTTCACTGGTGCTTAAAAACAAATTTCGGAAGTGGTGTTCTGTGGTTTTATTTTCGAGTGTTCATGAACAGTTACCGGAGTGGAGTTCTGAATACGTCAAAGATATAACTTGTAATATTCACTTCCTGACGAAATGAATGCGAAACACATTAATAGTCATACAAAATCTCGGTCTAAAATTAAATATGATGTTAAACTTTATGCGGCGTTGTTGTAAATATCATATCTCCTTTTGGTCAAATGATCCACGGTACACATACAAACTACGATGAGTAACGTATTAGCGACTAAAGTTTGAAAGATCGTCTGCTATTTAAGACGGAACTGTTTATCACCATCTCTATATGGAACAGCATTAAGTGGTCTATATAAGCTACCGACAGCATCACACCGATCATACTGGATCACTTGAATTCTGATGGGACATGATGAAATCATCGTTTTCCGACGAGGAATATAGTTGATGAGTAATACGAAAGGGCATTTCGGTCGCGTGGCGGTTAGGGTAATGCGATGTAATTAAGCCTCCATGCAGGTTGATGGTTCGAATCTGGCTGATGCCCGTGTTCGTGGGATTTGTTTCTCTAGACAGATGACCTTTGGCCATCTGTCCGAGATGTGCCCAGCGCCGAAGTTCAAAACACTCAACCCAATAACAACAGCAACGCGAATATCAGTACCATTACGGGCCACGTTATTGCCTATAAATCTGAATGGATCATGATAACCTTATGACGAGTGCACGTGCATGTAGAGTTTGATGGTCAACAATTGATACATCTCGTACCAGCTACTCATAATCAGAGTAGTGACGTCATAAACAAGCCTCCGTAAAATCATATGAACTTGACCTATTTCCTACATACTTAATTACTACAAGAATGTCTGAATGAACTGTTCCTTTTTGTCATGATTATCATCAGGAAATCCCATGCTCGAGTTACACGTTCCCACTTGTTTTAATAGGCCAATGTTAGGCCATTTTTAGAAGCCCGGATTGGATCAAGTTTTTTTGGAGTCAATGGAAAAAAAAACCTACCGTCCTGCATTTTATCTAACTTGTTGAAAAGGATCGTTACCATATCAGTACTCATATCCAACACGATGATGTAGGCTACAGTGTGGTAACTTACAGTATGCAGAACTTACAGATAACTTATCAAACATACGGGTTATTTTACATGGATAGCTCCCCGTGGATCCAGTATGACATCACTCCTGTAGTCTGGCGGTCGAGTCTTTTCAATGGCTTAATTTATCGGTTTCCGACATCGTGGGTGGTATTAACCGTCTTCACTGAATTATCCCTGAGTACGTAATATATTCTGGCAGCGACCCCCCCTCGTGGATTTAGGCGCTCCACCTTTCGGTACTGCTCCCCTGTGAATGATGGAAAGGAGAGATGATCAGCCAGTCACCCAATAAAAGGGACCACACTTGAAATAAGTGTTAACCCTTTCGTTTGTTATATCAGCTGCGTGATTCTATATCACGAAACGAAAGCAATCCATCCAATTATAATAATGTTGCTGAGGCCCTAGATGATGATGTTGGTATTTTACGGCCACTTTTGTGCACATGGTAGGCTAAATGGGCCGAACGACTTGGAAAGGTAACGATGCGAAGTCAAAGATGAAACACCCTTCAGACATGCCCATATGTGGCCTGTACAGGAATGTACTACCTTCGGTGGAACACCTATTATTTTAACAGTTTAGTAGTGTCTACTATACATAGTCATAAGAAGCTTTCAGTAGGCCCAAGTAACAAAAATTGCGAATAAATGAAAGTTTACTTTATTCACAAATGCGTGAACTGATGAATTTGCAATATTGTACTCGCAAGATCACCATATAATCGCTCGTACATACCCGTTTTCTATTCAGTTTCTTCATCAAGCTACTGATTCGTTTAGGCTTAGCATTGTCCAGTTTGTTGAATATGGTTGGAATGGCATCTTCTGTCAGCCCGACACTCTTCATATCATAAATGATTGTGCCATAGACGGCGAAATAACGAACATACGTTCATCGAAGTGGCAAGTTGACTTCCACTACACATGTTTCGCAGCCAATCTCGCAAACGGGTCTTGTTTTGTGGAATGAATGCATACTCCATCCACTGGCAGATCCACTTGCACAATTATATGCGGCACAACACATCATTTTATATGTTTAACAAAGACAATATAGAGCACGTAACACAGGTTAAACAAGGCTACGGCGGGTGTTTGGCGTCTATGTTTGTCAAACATGACGTCACATTCTGAAGCAAGTCTTAAAACCAATGTAACTTTATTTCTAGGAAAAACATGTCTGACTTATATGTCTGACTTAAATTGATTTTAATAAACAACACTGACATTTTGATTAATTTAGGATACTCTTTCCTGTAATCTTTAAGAATCACTTCAAAAGGTTAATGGACAACAAATAATTGCTTTACTGTTCTAAGTATCCAATTTTTAACCAAAACTTAAACATCATACATGTTATTTTACATCACTGATGTCATAGTGATATCAGTACAATACATGTGAGTGAATAACAATGAAATATCATATACATATTTGGATGATATACACTGTAGTCATTATAATAAACATGATTACTTTTTAATGTAATCGCAATCGAACACAATTTCGTGTATTTGAATTTTTCAGTGCAGTAATTGTTAGTGATCGAGCGTCTTAAGTTATTTTGATGGCCCTTTTGTTGTTGTTCATTATGTATTCAGAACCTAAACTATTTCAACTACTATTTTATTTCTTAAAGTGAAATGCAATGTCTATAAAATATAACCGGATTGTGATCGCTAAAGCTTGCAGTAATTTATAGGCAGGGCTGGCAGATTGTTTATACAGATGTTATACACACCGTTAAATTAATCAACGTGATGCAAAACAGTTTTACAGTTTTTACTTGTTTATTGCAAAAATCAGATTACCAATTATCCTCCACGTTGACTAAGCGTCTTTTAACAATTATTAATTTCTTCCATCACATAAAATTACAATCACCCTATCTAGGTGACACTTACTATATAAGCTTAATTGCTTATCCCCCGGTGTGAAGATATACTGATTGTTACCTCTATATCTCACCGTCTACACCAATAAAGTTGGTCTCCATATTTTAATTATATTTGTCACTTCATTTCTAGAAATCACTGAGTTTGGGACTTCATAGTCATTCATTCGTTTAGTGTTGGATAGTATCAGATGATTAGTCTAATGACATGCGAACATCGTGGATTGAATTGATATATTGTTTACGTTCTATTACCACTACTCTTAGCTGGATTATAACGATTATACTTGATGTGTAAATAGTTAAATATTTCATATATTGATACTTCAGTGATATACAGTGTAGTTAACTCTCTGGTGGTCCACTCTTTGTTATGCTGATAAGATAGTTATCGACACAGGACTTGTAAATGAGCCACCAAGATCACTAAAACGGATATATTGAGTACTGATGATCTGTATGTTAAGTATGTCCTGAAGAATGTTAAGTGTGTTGTTTCCATTCAAACTCACCCACTTCACAAGTATTTCTCTCATATGAGATCAGAAACAAGGCTAAGAGCTTTACTATGTAAAACTAAAAGGCATAGGAAATCTTTTGTCCCAAACTCAATTAAGTTGTTTGATAAATATTTATTCATTCCATTGTTATTATGTAATGGAACAGAGTTATAGGTGCTATGAATGTCTGTATATTAGTTAAGGTACTCTCAATGTGTACAATAATTCCTATATTATTTGGAGTCAATAAAGAGTATGTCTATGTCTAATTTATGAGCAAACCTGCATGATTTATAATTTAAAAAATTTCTAAATCGGAATACGATGCATTGGATAAAGACCAATGGGAGGAATGGCCTCGTCATACGTCGTCTGAGAATAGTTCACTGAAAAGGAAATCAACAGCTGAAGACCAAACGCTAGAGTCACACTCTATTCCAGCAACAGAGACCAAGTCACACAGTATCTAGGTGATACAATCGGTGCCTTGGAAGTCGGAGTTCGAGATCTCAGCAAAGAACATCCAGCACTAGCCTTTGAAGTGAAGCATACCGAGGACGCCATTCTACTGAAGACCACAATCCCGTAGAAAAAGGACTTGGAAATAAATCAGCTGGAGAAGAATCCAGTAAAATTCTCCCTGATATCTCCCAGGATCCGGAATTTAAGGCATGCAATTTTAAATGTACTTTCAGCAAATATATGGCTTCACGGATGTCAGGGGACTAAAACTAGGAGAAGAAAAGACCTTATCAATGATATATACCTCCAGTTTGCTACCACTTTGGAAAACAGGGTCCAAAAGTTGCTTCCTGACAGTAATTTGGTGCAGAAAGCCGGAGCAACCAATGTGTATCAATTGTCAAAGAAACCACAACCTAGCCTACAAAGGATGTCCGTCAAGAATAAATATGGGACTGGAATCCAAAAAGAAACTACCACAACTACCAACCATAAAGTGAGTCACTTGATGGAAACAGTGGACACCATCAAGTAACTCACCAAGACATTACCCGGGGAGTTTACAACGAGGCAGAGGAGCACCTAAAATCGGCACAGAAATCCATGCTATAGGACCGGGGGGTCAACTGGGTTTTATACAGTGCCATAACTACGTCCAAGAACTCAAAAATCCACCAAAATCGCTGAAATCACACAAACAAAATTCTTTCACCACGACAAAGAAATTATAACCAAGTCCTCAACCCAGATAATATCTAAACCATCAAAACAGTCACCAGCTCACGGAACATTACAGTCATCTCCTGGAACGTTAAAGATTTCCAATCACACATATATTTCCTGTTAGCCACCATTCAAGACAGTCAACCATAAATCTTCATGCTTCAGGAGACATTCGCCAAAAATATTCCCCCACCAAAGCTTCCAGAATACATTGTTTTCCACAAACCAAGGAAAATAAACGCTTCCACAGTAGATAGAGGACTCACCACAAGACTTAGGGATGACCTACCCCATGTATTCACCTCCAAATACACAGCAAATAAAGACTGGGAAACTCTGACTATAACAGTTCAAGGGATCACCAACATAACACTGGATGCGATAAACATATCTGTTTTCCTACGACAACTCTTGGACTTAGACCTAGCAACAGCCAGCACCGACAACTTTCTTGTAGCAGGAGATCTGATTTCCAATTTGGACGTCTATGGATCGTCAAATACCATAAGAGACCGTCATCTATTAGACCAGCTGAACAGATCAAATAATATCGTGATAAATGATTCAAGTGTTCAATACACAATTTACGGTTGTATACTGGATCTGGTCGTTGTGTCCCCACACATATTCACAGCTACACATTGGGACCAAAATGAAAGCCTCACCTCGAACTGCATAGCTAACAGTATTGATAGAATCAACTCATTCCAGAAGGCACCAAGGATCCATACACTACAAAGATGGATCAAAGAGAAGGCAAATCAGGATCTCTTTGCAGAGAAATTTAAAAAAACTCTCCTGATCCAAATCCGAAGAATAGCAACAGTCTAAAAAATTAAGACTTCCCAATCTCCCCGATCCTTCCTCTATTCATAAGCCAGAAAATGGACCCAGCATTCAAAATCTTCAAGGCCTACCCAACTGAAAGGAGCAGAGTAAATCTTTGACTTTGCTAACAAGAAACCAAAAGACAACCATTCTTTCTGAATAAACAACAATGGGATATATGGTGTAACAAACTGACTGAAATTATGTCAAAACATTTAAAACCATGAAGCCAAAATACGAAGCCGGCAGACTCACCCAGTACTCCACGACCAGAGCAGATCAGACTACACTACCCAATAACAAGATCACAGCCCTCAACTACCACTAAGATGTTCCAATTTAGTAGCAGCGAAATAGAAACAGCTCCTGGTGAGGATGATTTCATTTACACTTTCTACACTAAATCCCCACACTCCTTTAGGAAGAGAATCCTCAATTAATTTAGTGATTTGTGGGTAGAGGGAAAACAACAACAACAATGGAAGAATGTCATAGTGATCCCAGTTGACTTCCGTTGAAAAGTCGAAAAACATCTTCAGTTTCGTCAAAGACAGATTCACTCTGAACGCCCCCCTTCATATATCAAATATGTTTATAACTGGAAAAGGCACCAAAAGAACCAAGCCCTTATCACACTAGGTATTTCTGATAGGATCATGACATGGGCAGGAGACTCCTTAACAAGCCGAAAGATAACAGTGAAGATACAAGGAAACATCTCTGACCTGCACGACCTCACCACCTCACAACAATATCTCCTACCATCTTTATCGTACTTCTGACAGTCAGTCAACACCAATTAGCAGACATCCTGGCTTATGGTTACGACCTTGCATTAGTTTCACCTGGAAAGAGCTCGGCAGACAAAATTCAGAAAGCCCTAAATGCAATACACAAGGCAGCCAACGGCTTAGACTTGTACTTCTCTCCACCTAAGATGAAGAAAAATTTAAACTCGACCTACAACATCTCGAAATGGTCCACAGCTATAAATATATTGGCATCAGTATTGACAGTCGACTCACATTCACCCGCCATGTAGCAGAACTAAACGTAAAGTTGACTCCAGACTCAAGGCCATTACAAACCTGAAGATCGGAGACAACACAAACACAACACAAAGAACCATATTCAATTAGAAGAAATTTGACACAGGAAGACGCCGTAACAGTCACTACCAAAATTGCTAGCAATGAAAGCAACACTCCAATTTTCAAGATCTACAGCGATGCCAGCTCCCAAGCTAATGTTCTAATCTGGATAACGAAACATTTCCATGAAAGAGTCATCATCCACTCGGACGTTATGGGCGCACTCACCATCATTTTCACAACTAATTTCCTCGTCTATCCCAAATTCATAACATAAATCTTCATTGCGCCGTCCGCCGCCAGACAGCGTGAATTTCAAGTAATCCTTCACTGGTTTCTAAGCCACGTAAACCATGAGGGCAATGAACTAACTCACACACTAGCGAACGAAACCACAGACTTATAAATCGTCACATTCAATCACCCCATGGGCAGATTCATCTACAACCAACTCAACTCGACCTACATAAGCTACACATCATCTTCCAGTGACTGGTACCAAGTCACAGCGGTATCCAGCCATAATTTCATTAACAATAGACTGACAGATCCAACTCAGACTACTATATTTCTAGACATGTGCATGAAACTTCACCATCTCTCATGCCCCAACATTCTGCCCTCAATGCCAACAAACATACAGCTCCATACATTATCTTCTCAACTGTCCAGGTCATCAGAGATATCGAAGGATATCCTCCCCGAACAATTCACTCTCAGGTCACCACTTTTATATACCAAAGGACAAAGCTACCGAGCTCAAAGTCCGGATATTCAGAAATGTGACCATTGGGAAGCTATAGCTTTCATCTCCACATTATGTTAACATTCATTTTGGATTCCATTGAAGCTCAACATCAAGGATGGACGCCCAAAGGCTATAATGTGGCAGAACCTCTGGGGGTGGACATTTAGTGGCTGGCAGTGAGAAGACGAGGAGACATGTCGCCACCAGAACTATATTAGACACGCTGGACGTAACTATACAAGAGCTTGGGCGGTAGGATCAGATCCTGCGTATCCGTGTTCATATTACAAATCTGTAAGACTCTGAGATCAATTAATGTCGTAAAAGACACTTGATACCTTGAAACCAGATCTACTGGGTAGTGATGGCACAGCCTGTTAAAACATCCGGTCAAGTCTTGTTTTCTATGCAAAATATTTCTTATTTCTAATCCAATGTGTGTCCAATCGGGACTTGAATGTATTTATTGTGGGACTGTCTACTACGTGTGCTGATCGCCAGATCACATTTCCATATTCCAAGTGAGGGCGTACCATAGTGGTGAATAGCCTGGGGAGTGTCGTCTCGTCAATGCAGGTGAATGTTGCTCTAACAGTTCCTTTCGTACCTGTGGATGAAATCCGTCTGGGTCTGCTGACTTGGAAACATTCAACATATTTAGTTTCTTCTCAACAGATCAAGAGCCATTATTACATCTCTGAGTGTAACACTTTCCTGTCGCTCATTCATGATAGGTATGGTGTCTCTGTCTTCCCTGGTGAACACACTAGTGAAGTACTTGTTTGGGGTTTCTACTTTTTCATGATCATCACTAGTGAGGTTGCCATACTACTGTATTTCACCAAGGCCTGTTTTGGTCTTCAGCTTTTGGACTTGCAGTATCTCCTAAAATCTTTTGGATTGTTCTTAATATAATGTTTGTACCTGACACACATGCCACACACAAGCAGACACATAGATCCAGGGTTTAATTCCAGTCTTGTTTTACAAAAGTTTTCGTCCAGGACAGATACACAAATTTAATGGATTTGGTTTTACTGAATATCTCTTGTAAATTATATTATTAACTAGAGTGTATCTGTCAGCCCTGGTAATTAAGTTTAGGCTCCTTTATATAACCCTTCATAATTTGTGGCCAATTGACTGTGAGTGTGCCATCACATACAAACAAGTCTAGTTATTTTATTTACATGGTTTGGTTCAATTTATCTTTGATTTGTATTCTATAACTTATAACCAACATATGTCAAGTTTATTTATTGGCTCCCTGTTTTTATTCACTTACATGTTGCAATTGGTTTGCCTGGTATACAGATAGACATCCCTTTGCATGATTATGTGTTATTATATTCATGTTTTTGTAGTACCTTTTTACATATATATAATAATTGTGTTTAATATAAATAATAATTAAGCTAAGACAAGTCAACTGTGATTGGACAATGTGACTATGTATGCTTACTGACGGTGTTCAGTGCAGAATGCCATCACACCTCAATACCAGAACTTGGTATGAATAAAGTTAGTTTTTACTTGACTTAGTGTCTTAAAGTGCTTACGTTAGTTTGTGACTTGTATGCTGAATGAGTGTGATACTGACATAACTAACTCCGACATGATAGGGAGTGACGAATATTAACTTTAAATCACAAGTTAGCCAAACCTATAAGATAAACTTTTGGGTCGAGATCCTGAAGAACTTCTCCCCTCAATCCACCTTTCAATTCGTCTATATATCGGTTTTTAGTTCCAATCTTAGAATATCATTCTACATCAACTTTGTTGACTATGAAAAGGCGTTTGACAGCATAAAAAGGGATACACTATGGAAACTGCTAAGACATTACAGCATACCAATTAAGCTGGTCAGCTTGATTAAGAACAGCTATGAAGGAACAGGTTGCAGAATAATGCATAGTGGACAACTAACAAAGCATTTCGAAGTGAAGACTGACGTTAGATAAGGTTGCTTGCTCTCCCCATTCCTCTTCCTTCTGGTCATCGACTGGATTGTGAAGATATGCACAAAGGAGAAAAGAAATGTAATCCAGTGGACTCTAAATACGCAACTTGAAGACATGGACTTTGCCAACAACCTTGGACTGTTGTCCCACAGCCACCAACAGATGCAGGAAAAGAAAAGTAAACTGGCCGCCATCTTTTCACGAGTGAGGTTAAATATACATAAATGCAAAACTCAAATCCCCAAGGTAAATGCAGTCAGAATGGGGCCAGTCAAACTGGAAGAGAACGAAATTGACGAGGTAGAGACCTTCACGTATCTGGGTAGTATTATTAATAAACCTAGTGGTACAGATGCGGATGTTAAGGCAAGGATTGACAAGGCTAGAGGAGCATTTATACAGCTCAAGAACATCTGGAGCTCCAAAGTGTTGTTATTACACACAAAGATACGCCCGTTTAACTCCAATGTGAAGTCTATACTACTCTATGGAGCAGAGACATGGAGGACAACCAACATCACCACCAAGAAATTACAGACCTTTAGTAATAACTGTCTGAGAAGAATCCCTAAATTCGCTGGCCAAACACCATCAGTAACAATGACTTGTGGGGGGAAACACACCAACAGAATGTTGGAGATGAGATCAGGAGACGATGGGGGTGGATTGGTCACATACTGCGGAAACCAGCATCAACCATTACCAGGCAGGCCCTAACATGGAACCAACAAGGAAAGAGAATAAGAGGACGCCCAAGAAATATGTGTAGAAGGGATCTCCTGACAAACATAAAGAGGACAGGTTACAGCTGGAGGGAGCTTGAAAAGAAAGCCCAGGACAAAAGACGTTGGAAGACTGTTGTCAATGACCTATGTCCCAGGAGGGGTGAAGGGTGAATAATTAGAATATCATATAGTTAATGTTTTTTACATTATTTACAGTTTTTTACATCTTTGAGAGTTTTACTGTTAATAACAGTTTCTTTATAATTTAAAGTAGACATTGTTTTTAACATTAAATATTCTACTCAATGTATAGGTCTAAATTAATCATCCAATGATTAACATATTTCAGGCTCAGTACTATAATCATATAATGATATAGTACTACGGAATAATATGGTTAGAGTCTACCTTCTGATGTGAAGAATAAAAATATTTGGATATATATATATATATATATATATATATATATATAATCTGTAAATAAATATATTAATTTTATCGTTAATTTATAGAAGATGATCTACCTTTTTTATAATGTACGCGTCCTAATAAATTAGTTAAGACAATTAGTATATACGTTATAGCAAAACAAGTTTAGTTTACTAGTGAGCTATATGTTTATCCTCAGAAATGTTGTTAAGTGAAAATAACGGTAAAGCTAAATAGGGAAACATAATAGACTACCTTCATTTTATTCGTCGTGTCCGATCAGAGATTACATAAAGTTTGGGGGAAAGCGGAAGCGACATTATTTTGACACGTTTAATATGGAGATTGCTGTTTCTTCTCTGGTTTTGATGTGTTTTAAAAAGTAGCACATCACAGTTTCGTAAATTTTGGGATTATGAATTGGTGTTAGATCGATACGTAGCTTATATCGACAGATGTGTTGTACCGGGATACACCAAATTGCTTGGACCAACTTGGTGGTGTATCAGTATTTAGATAGTTCGACGTTTAAATCATAAATGTGTTGTGTTTTTGGCACAGTGACAGTCCCAACGTAGCGAATTTCTGTCAGCTGTTTATATTGAGACAGTTGTAAGATGCTAAAAATGAGTTCGTCGGGCAGTTCGGTGCAGTTGTTTTATAAGACTGTTGTTGGACTTCTGGTTGTATATAGCTTTATTAACCTCCTACATCCAACCTCGGCGGCAGAAGTTGTTGCACAGCCTACAGAAAAACAGTCAAATATCAACAAAGAAAACGCTCAAGTCCAACAACAACAAAAGGGAGTTGTACCACCTCAACCCAAGTTACCTGTGGTATGTGTTAATATTTGAACTCGGACCAGTAATTAGATCTAATAATATTCAGATGTTTGCATACATGATATACTGAGTCTGATATCATATACATATTATAGTCTAGATCTAGAGTCTAGTAAGTAAACCCAAAGCCAATAAACTGAATAAGGGGTGGATAATTCATAATATGGATGCCATCGATTGCGGCCCATGTCGAATGTGGACCATTATGTTTACGTGTATGTCAGTTTGAGTATGTTTAAAATGCAAGTATTTTGGGGGCCATATATAGATCCAAGGTTTATTCTCATATTACATAAGAACTAGGTTTCCATCCAGCACAGACACATAAATTTATATCCCATCACTGGTAATAATATATATATAATATTATATACTAGTTACTACATACTACTTTGGGATACTAACAAATTATCTTTAAATCAAATTAGGCTGTTGTTACGTTTCCGAGTGTCAGAATCGTGTTTCTGATGCTCGGACATGGAACAGCAAGCCGAGCATCGGGATCGTGTTTGTTGGTAATAAAGATCCGAGCATTCAGCATCTGAACCATACATCATCAGTATTATTATAAATTTGAGCAATTTCTTGATCGTTTTTAATTTTTCATCTGCTTGCATCATTGTCAGAGACGGGAGCTTAGTTGTAATTACTGCTACTAGTGTTTAATAAAGATATTAGATTAAGTATATTAATAGACATTATAATCAGATTAAAAAGAAAAGCTGACATTTATAAGAAATGCATTATTTTATGGTTCCCGCAGCCAAGGAAATATTCTTTTCTACATGCATACTATTTATTAATATTTTAAAATTCTAAGTTGGGTTTTCCAAAGGCAGTATTTTTTCCATGAGGTTTTCAGATTTTGTCAAATTCAAAGACATTCCCAGGACCAGGAAAATGAATTTGCTGTTTTCTAGGACAACTGGGAACATAGATTATTTGTAAAGCCCCACAGCTGTTCTATCAATCGTCTATTTCTTTGATGTTCGTTTGTACGTCTTCAAAACTATCAAAAGCATCTTCTACTTTCAACCCAAATATAATAACAACTACATACTCGGCCTCCATATTTGAGCGGAAGTAATAGCAAACGAGGAATAATTGGTGCATGTGCATTGAGTGCTCAAACCTATAACGTTGAGGTAAAGGGTTCCGATGCTCGGATATGTAACCACTTCGATCAAGTTATGCAAATTATTTATTCTTAACATTTGTTTTGGTAATATTTCACTTTTGTTTTATTACAATGGCGTATTCATTTAAGAAAATGTGAAATGATCATTGGTTTTTGCGTGCAACATGTTATCAAATTACGAAATAGATGGTCCGTATTAATATACATGGGCTGCAATCCACATAATTCGGTATTATTACCATCCACCCCTTAGTCTTAGAGAGTTAGCCATCTGCAATGTTACTACCATAGTGACATTGCAGAGGGCTTTGTTTCATTAAACAGACATGTTTCTAAGAAGTGGTGCAAGAATTAATAGAAACAGATCATTATGCAGTAAATGAGCCTAGATAGATAAATTTATTCTGTTTACATAACAATTATAAAAGAAATTATAATACCGAAAACATTTATGATAGATCTACAATCTGAACTGAGGAACTGGGATAGCTATTGCTGACAATTCTGACAGTCTTTGCAGTGAGTGTTAACACAGCTTACCTTACTTGTGAGACAACATTTCAGCTTTTGTTGCTGTTTAGGTTCGTTATCAAAGCCTAATTTGGCAACTATTATTTTAATGCATACCAATTTGACAGCCACATAAAGGAAAACAAATTATAAATATATGAATTCACTAAACATTAAGATTTGTGTAACTTGTAATTAATTTAACAGAAAGGCCTATCACAATTAAGTTTGGCTTCGAAAGACAATAGCGTAAACACACCTAATTAATTTGGTTATTGTTCATATATTCATTATTAATGTTGAAAAACAATATTATTGTATTTCCCCCTAAATTATGCCAAATATTACCATCCCTTTTAGTATGACCCGCATATAAGACGCACTGGCTTTTGCTGGCTATTTCAATGTATCAAAAGTGCGTCTTATATGTGAGTATATATGGTAATTCATTAGCAAGTAATACGTTTTAGTGTCCTGGATGTTATGTTTTATTTAATTGTTATCTCACAGTAGTGAACATAGAATATTTACATATACCAGTCAGGAAGTCTTCTTTATGTGTGTTAACATAAAAAAGTATACCTCATATGCTCATGTACAAGGCAAGGAAATAGTTCTAGAGTCGGTTAGATTCCAGGCAGACCATCTTTTACATGAGAAATACCTGTATCCAAGAATATCTCTCGGAATGCGTTTGTGAACAGTCAAGGGTTATAATACAATAAATTTACATTAATGCATGGCTGTACAATATAATCCTATTCCATGGAAAATTACTGGCATATTCATATGACGTGCCATAATTGTTATATAATGATGATATATTTGAACAATATCCAGTTTCATTGATAGGCCCAGTTAGTGCAAAGCAAATTTCTACTTCACATGACTTTGTATTTTGGCAGAGTGAGACTAAACATCAAGTGTCAAGCACTCAAAAAGTAGGCTGTTCATTTCCTACGCCATTTAGCTAAACAAAATATGCACCTCCCTCAAGGTGAATTACTTCTAAATGGAATGGTACACTATAAAATTAGGCGTGCTGTTTATGCGTGGTTACAAATTAGTTACACATGGTAGCATAATCAGTAGTCAAGCATGCACAATTTGGTGGATAATTCTGGTTTTGGAACAAGATAATAAGTAAAGAATTTTTATTTGAACAGGAATGTTGAACTAAAACAAAAAAAATCTAGTACAATTTTTCTTGTGTTAAATGATGGTTGTCACTTTACCAATACAAAAGTTTGATGCAATTTCCTTTGAAACAATCACATTATGAACAGATAATAATGGCCGAAATGGCAGTTATTTTACATGGCTGAGATACCTCAAATGAGAGAGACGCATATGGTCTGTAATTTATTGCTTAACCACAGAGACTAATTCTAAATAAATTTAAAATATATGGCATATTCGGTGGAGAAAACCTTGCGTCTTCCTGTTATAGTGCCATGGCTGGGATTCGGACCTCCCGCACAGCATCACTAGGAGTAAGAAAGTCCCACACTCTTATCCATTGAGCCGGTTTAATAATAATGTAAATTTAATAAAGAGCCCTTACTAGCAGGAGCCATTCAAAGGTGCTGTACAAATAATATGTAATATAATAATATCCCAAATAATATCTGTAAAAACCCTATAAGAGATTTAAAAGATACTTATTATTTATTTGTGAAAGAAACTTTGAACAGGTGTGTTTTTAGAACCGATTTTTTTTTAATTCAAGAGATGACACATTTCTAATATCTGCCGACAACCTATTCCATAAAGTGGGGGGGCTGCAACACTAAATGCACAATCACCATATGACTTTAGTTGAGACACTGGCACCTGCAATATTATCTGATTAGATGACGTGAGTTTTTGGGATGACTTTCTAATGAACACCAGTTCACACAGGTATTCTGGTGCCATATCATTGATAGATTTATAGGTTATTAATAAAATCATGATATTTGTGATACTTCAGCTTGAGGTGTCTTGATATTTTTGTGGTATTCTCACTTTTGATATCAGGGTGTTCTTAATTGTAAAATTTAAAAATCTGTTTCAGAAGTAATTAATGGATTTCTGGTAATTGTACAATATATTCTGTAAATCTGTTGAAAAATTGGTTTGAAATTAGTTAAAATTTTTACAGCTTTTTGGTTTAAGGCTATTAATGGCAAATAATATGAAAAAAATATAATTGGGACCCTATTAGTATATTTCTGGGACACTATTTTCTATCTAGAATAGATAAATATATTGATTATTTAGTGTGCAGCAAAAATAACACATTCACTGCTGTATGTCATACTGCTGATGTTGGAAGATGATAAATAACATGGATGGAGAGCTGTGATGAGGAATGATCCTTTCCAGGTGTTAAATGAGGAAAAAATTGTTTCATTGTTGTGTTAATTTTTTGTATGTGTTCAATTTCTGTTATAATAAGCTTTATTTTTGTGACAGTAAAATTAAATAATTTGTGCATTGTTTGAGTTTACTGAGGGGGAGAAATAATAATGCAGATATGGATGACTTGAATAAAAACGTTTGTATGTTATATCCATTCACGTGGTCCCAACTTCCTTTGCCTATTTTGCAGGATTGGAAGATTTATGCCTGCCCACTATTAAACAGTCTATAATTATATTTTTCGGATCCAGAATGGAGTGATTGCTAGTGAAAGTGTGGATATATGTGTGGACTTGGATAACAGTAATTTAAAACCTGACTAGAACCTCCCATTTAATCTCAGACTGCCTTTAAACTAACATCAGAAGCTAAATTTATGCCAATATTTATAACACATGCAAACTTTTATACAGTGACAGTTTATAATACTTTCATTTATGCCATGTAATTATAATTAATTATATAATAATAAATCCCACTAATAATTGATCCAAATATATATATATATATATATATATATATATACTCTTAAATTTCTTTTCAGGACAAAGATGAAATCATTGCTAAAGATCCTTATGGGAAGTTAGTGAAAGACAAGGGTCTTGTTGACTTTGGCTTTATCCATGCCTTTGTTGCGTCATTATCTGTCATAATAGTCTCTGAGCTTGGTGACAAAACCTTCTTCATCGCTGCTATAATGGCCATGAGACATTCAAGGCTGATTGTCTATCTTGGTGCTATTGGAGCTCTTGGGTTTATGACTGTTATGTCAGGTACTGAGAATATGTCAGATGAATACCATTTGTAAAATGTTTTGTTGTATTAGCATATATTATATTTTAAATATAGATTTTTTTTGGTGTACATTCTTAATTAATTTGGACACTATCCACTTGGTGTACACATCTATATTTTTTGTGTACTGGAAAGAAAATGTTATGTTTTCGATTTGCTTTTATAATCTAAAATAGGCTGCTACTACTTTGGTTATCTCTTTGTTAGACTCTTTTGCAGTGATTCCCCCCAAATTTTCTTTTGATCAAATTATTTAACTTTTCTGATTTACCGGAATTAGTAATGTATTATTAGAATAGTGCATTATAAATTGTAATGAATACACCAATTATAACAAGCTCAATGTTTACCAAATACTGTTTGATGATAACATGTTTCCAACATCTTATCATTACAGAATAATTTTATCAGATCATTTTGGAAGCAAATTACTTTCGTCGTGTAGGTTGGCAGTTAATAGTATTTAAACAGTTATTGCATATTAGTAACCAGATGTTACATGACGATGTACTGGGTTAATTTTTGTACTATTAACATTCTCCAACAGAGAGACTCTTGTGCTTGATGTTTATCAGTGAAGTCTTGCTTCCTTTTCAGCCATCTTGGGTTATGCGACCAATGTTATTCCCAGGTGGTTCACTTATTATGCTTCTTCTGCTTTGTTTGCCATTTTTGGACTGAAGATGCTCAAAGAAGGTAAGTAGGCCTACTTTGATTGATATTGAATACTGTGTTATATTATAGGGATTCAGTGATGTATTTCCATCCTAATAGATCTGGCCATAAAACATCGATCACCATCCTAATAGATGCTCACTAGTGAATTAATTTATCACTAGTAAATTTATGTCATATACGTTTTCTAATATCATTCAGTCATGGACTGTCCAACTCCAATAATACGGGGCGCCTCTGTGGTCTAGCGGTAGCGTGCTGGGCCGCATATCACTACCACCCATGTTCGAATCCCGGCGTGGGCATATTTGAAGGTTGTTTCGTCTTTCACTTCGTCTCATTACCTTTGGAAGTCGCTCGGCCCATTTAGCCTACCTTGTGCACAAAAGTGGGCATAAAACATCAATCATCATCATCGTCCAACTCCAATAAAGCTGAAATAATTTTCTGGCTAATCTTTGACTGAATATTCTAAAATTGTTTGATACTACAGAAAACGTTTGAGCCAGTGCGATACCAAATATTTTTTATACTGATCTCATAATTTGTGTATAATATGTCGTACTCAATGATCACCTATTAACTGTGTCCAAGTTATATTTATATTAGTTCCCAATACAAGTTTGCATTCTTGGCCATTTTATTGAATTAAAAAGTCTGAGGTTGACAAACAGAGCCTAAATAGACCCAATGTCCTAGTGATTAATGTCGAAGAAAATGGGAATCATTGTGATAAATAAATAATACAGTAATAACGCTACACATTATATTTTGAAGAAGTCATTAATGATACATAGTTTAGCACATATTTTTTTCTTAGCCGCTATTGCTATTCTGTTGTGTACAGCTGTGTTCTATTGTGTACAGCTGTGTAGGTATGAAGTGAGTTTGTTAGCTTCAATGTAGACATAATCAATCAATTGTTCAAGCAAGTAGTGCACATAAACACAAAAGAAATGGTAATTGAACTGAACATCACCCTACATGCCACGATGTAGGATGATAATTAGACAAATGTAGATCTATGCAATAGACAATTGATTTTTGTAATGTTGGTCACCATATGTGTATATATTTATTTAAATCAGTTGTATCCAGCAGATTGGTTCCTTTGTATCAGCTGCATTTAGTGGTTTAGTAGTTTGTCCAACACACACAATAGAGCCAGTTGTCTTGTTAAAACTACGAGGTGTTATATATCAATTATATTAACTGATATTATTGTGTTAAGCATTGGGTTGAGACAAGATATCCAGCTGGTATTCAGAGTAGATAGTGGCTGGTTTATCAAGATTATTTAACAAAGATTTAGTTGAGGGAAAATTCAGGAAAAGTAAGCAGGGCTGCTTTGGATAGGATATTGGTGTTTCTAGGGATTTAGACAGTTTGCTGACAAATGTATTTGATAAGTGGTGTCCATGCTCTTTTTTGAGAAGTTAATAAGGCCATTGCACATATTCTTTTATCGGCACTAACCTTATCTCAGCTATCTTTTTTTCTTATTTTCAATAAGTGATGATCAATAAGTGATGATCCTTGTATGCTAATATGTGCATTTCTAGAATGTACCTGGTCGGTTAACATCTATGTTTGTGTCTCTTTGGATATTTAGTTCATACTTTGCTGATTATTCACATTTTTATACTTAGTCGATCTTTCATTACTTAACATGTTTTTGGATAATCAGCTAAATTTTAGTTAAACATTGAAGATCAACCAATGATAAACTGACTCGGGTTGAATACTGAATGGGCCTTTTTAGTGCTTGCACTATTGAATAGAGCCTTTGATACTGTAAGGGCGCTTTATTAAATATACATTATTATTATTATAACAGAGTTTCATTAATCATCAATAAATGACATCATGATTGCTATGCTGAGAGAAAAAAACCTTTTAACAGCTTCTTTAATTGAAAGTTTAAGTTAATTTTAATTTTCCTATGAACACCATAAACAAGGTTCATCACATGGATGCAGTGATAAAAGAGATATAGATACATAATCTTGAATAATTTGGATCCCTTCCAAGTTTATATGTTCTAATTGATCTTACTATTGAAAGTTAAACTGATTCCATTCACTAGTAGTATAAAGATAATTGTACCCTATTAATGCACTTTAAGTTGCTTTAGGCATGATACTAATAAAAAGAATCCCTATATTTGAGGAGGACCCTCCTATGACGTGGTAGCTAGAGGATTGCGTGTGTCTCAAATGAATCCGGAACATTTAGCTGACAGACACATAGCCAACAGACATTTAGCCATTATTTGGAGGGTGGGACAATATTCCTATTATTAAGTCTACATCATATAATTTTAATATAGTTGTTGTATTATCTATATTTTTTCCATGTTTTATATTTTTTAACTGGGGACCAAGTATAAATATTTTAAATTAAATTTTTAGACGTTTAAGAATAGAATAAAACAAACCAACCGTAGCCAGCCATAACAATCTCATACAAATATATTGCTGTAATATAATTTGTAGTCCACAGCTGTATATAATTAATCATCATTCTCATGGTTCGCAGACTTCCAGCATATGTTATGACCCACTCCCTGTAGTAGTTCAGGGATAGTCTTCCTGTCTGCTGCACGATCTTCACACAGTTTATACAGATGGTTCTGCATGTCCTTGTATTCATGCCTAATCCTTTTCTTTGGAGGTTGACCATTTAGATCATTGGCAGTGTGAGTGCAAGCTACTGATTCTTCTTTCTTCAAGACATCTATCATAGTCCACACTGAGGGATGCTGGTAGCCAACCAAATGAGTAAAACGATTGTTCCACCCCTCACACTGGTTATTTGTTCTTGGTGTACCATCCACAGTGGCCTGATGAACATTCCACAGGGCAAGTGGATATCGAGGTGGAACTTTTCTCATACGAACAATGGCAGCAACAGTTGTGGATCCAAGGGGGACCCGGATAACATATAGCTAAGAAATCCAGGTGGTGCCATAGTGAAGTTGCCAGCCATGAACCATGTTTCAGCTGTAGAGAGCGTATGCAGGGCAGGTGGGGGATGCAAATACTTTTATCCTGGAATCTGATTCTTGGCTGTTGTCATACATCAGGAATGGTTCTTGTGTAGGGCCTGATGTTTTTCCTTCCTGGTGTATGGCCTGACCTTCTTCATGGTATCCTCCTCACCAACTAACTGTCTGGCAGCAGCAGATAGATTTTCCTATCCGAGGGAGTCCCTCAATGAAGTTTTAATGCTGTTCATGAATGAGAACTGCTTTTCACACTCCACAGTGGATGGACTCAATGTCATCAGAAGGTTGACTAGGGCCACCATGCCAGGCATGTCTGGGTCCCCATACTGCAAAAGCATAGTCATCATACAAATAAACAGGAAAGGAGCGGAAATCCATCATATAAACAAAACCATGTGCTTTTATTTACTGTAAACAAAGACAACTGGCCAATCAGGAGAGAGTATTTGAGTCACGTGACCATCATAATGCAATTTGGACATTTACCAGCCCACCAAAATCTCTCCCAGCCTTCAATCTTAGTTCTTATATTTAGCAAATATTTATAAATCTGACATTTGAAATGGTTACAGCAGTGGATTTTTGCATTATTTCAGATCAGAAATTTTTTGGCATTTATCATGACTCTTTTTCTGCTCAAAATCCTGCCTACAATCAGGAACAGTGGTTTTTAGCGACGGTTGATAGGGTATCGGCGCATGTGTTATTAGTGGGCATATTTTGGAAAATTATCAACACATTTTCATAGATCTTGGTGGGACTAATTGATCAAGCCAAGAATTTCCATGCATTTCTTCCACCACAAAACAGCGGAAAATCATTCTACAGAAAACAAACTTGAGACAACCCCATATCCTGCCTCAAAATGGAAGTAGCGGCTGGGCTAGTGTTTTAAACTACTCACTAGCGCGAAGGCAAAATCCACACGTCCCTGGAATCTGGGCTACCGATTTATCAGGCCCTGTGTCGATTTGTTGTTTCAATGAGGCAACACACATAAGATACTCATTTATTTAGTTGAAGGTTCTTATGTTGAAAGTGGGATAGTTGTGTAACTGAATATCCAAAATAATTGCTGATGATCATTTTGAAAATAAATTGTGTTTTGGTTGGTAATTTCACACAACTAAACTGATAAATAAATAATAGAAGTTATATTTTGGTCTGATAAAATGATAAATGGAATCAAAAAATAAATCAATGCATCCATAACACCTTATTAAATTAAAAATGGAAATTATAAATATTTACACTTACAAGTACAGATTTTACATATTGATCGAATTGTTATAGTTTTAACTGGTGAACTTGTCAATTGTATTTGCAAAAACTATTATGCAGGTTATTACATGTCTGCCGATGAAGGCCAGGAAGAGTTAGAAGAAGCACAGGCTGATATAAAGAAGAAAGAAGAAGAGGTCTGTATTGTTGCTTTTGTGTCCAAAATTTACTAATATAAATCTGGGTTGTTTGATTTAAATCAGTGGTTTAGTGATTTTTTTCATTTAGCTGTGATTTAATACACAATAACTAATTGAACATTGCCAGTTAGGTAGTTTTCCCAACTGTTCGCTAGGTGCAGCACTGCTTTCGCCATATCGCCGTGAGGTTGGCCAACGAGAGACATTGAAAACAACATATAAATCTTAAGCTCTAGCATGGACTATATAGGCAGATATCTACCTTTTTCTCACCAGACTAGCTCCACCTATATATGATATAGGGAATAACATGAATCTGAAAACCGGAGTTTTACTAAGAATATTCTTGTGGTCCTGTTTATAATAAAACATTTATATGAGAGATCCCGGAGATGGCGGACAACCATGTTTGTTTACAATTATTAATTGCCTGTTAACATCAATGACATGCACTTAAAACAAAAAGGAAATACATTTTCAATTAGCTTCAATTAATGGTATAGTATCCAAAAACAATAGTCAATCGCCAAAAAGTTTTGATAATTGGGAGTAACTGGTGGATTATTACAAGGAGTTTTCAGTGTTGATCCATAACCCATCAGCCTGTCAAACTACATGCCACCAGCCTAGGGGGCCTGTCAGTTTAGCAAGGGGTCATATAAAATATATATTCTGACATAATTTATATTTGTACTGGTGTGTTTTCCCAGCTGGTCAACATTGAGCAGTGAAGATGACCAACATGATCCTACACACACGTGCATGTCTGCCAATGCCATTTATCATGACTCATCACAGCGAATGACGGCTGGTCCGGGTGACTTATCTTATCTTGCCTTTTTGATGTTTTAAAATTTGTCATGATAATATTGCCGAGTTTACTGGTACAATGTAATGTGTGTCAGGATGATATCGGTTTCGGAACAGGGGTGTTTTTTTTCTATGTGTAGCCTATATGTCAGTGTTTGGGTAGATCTGGGAGGTGGAGCACCAGTGATTGACCTCCCCAGAAGTTGGGACAGCACCCCTGGCAACTGTTTGTCCAGATCTGGCAACTGAGCCATTGTGATTTTGATATATTCTATATTTGTTTGGCAAATTTAATCCTATGCTAGCCATAGTCATTTGTTAAATAATAATTTGCTGATGGCCGATTTCATATCTGAACACCCAGTGGTGGAATCCAATGAAAATACAGCCCCTTACTATAAAGACATATAGCATGTCTAGTGGGCCTTCATGACTACAGCATATCCAATGGAATTGTGACACATCCCCTATATTAATTTGGACAATCAAACGCCCAATTAGAGATGAGCCTTCAGCAACAACAACACTAAACTGACAGGTGAAGCCACATACTGTAGCCATTAGGGTGTGACACCTTACCTTTATAAAACTGGCTCTGTGGTTGGAATTATCATTAGAGATTTAATTAGACACAAGAAATACATGTTGCATATATATTTAATATTTTATTACTGCACAACACAAACATTTATAAGCATTTTGAATGATATTATGGATTGTCAAAAAAAAATATTTAAATAAAAAATCAGATTTAAATCAAATAAATCAAACAAATCTGATTTAAAATTTGTTTTTAAATCATGATTTTTATCAGCCCTGATATAAATGTATTATTTATTATTATCTTGTAAACTACTTGGCCCACTCATTGAAAACAGATATAGTTCTGAATAAAACATTTCATGTTATTATAAGAAGGTTCAGAATTAAGTTTTACACAAGTATATTATTTGAATGATGTAATTTTTATTTGTTTGTAATTTGTAAAGTACTATTTTATTGCAGATTGACAAACAGTCAACAACAGATGTTGAAGTGGCTAGTTCAAACCACAGGAGGTCTTGGCTTAAGTCCTTTTTCTCACAGGTCTTCATCCAGTCTTTTACGCTGACGTTCCTTGCAGAGTGGGGGGACAGGTCCCAGATCAGTACTATTATTTTAGCAGCCCGCGATGTAAGTAATTTTAAGATATAACTAACATAAGATTAGTATTAGTTGTCCTTAAGGTTTCATAGCTGATTTGTTAGTTGTCACCTTTGCATGATGTATTTCTTCAGTGAATCCAGTGGTGACTGAGTTGAGATATAATATATAATGTTTTGTTTTTGTGTTGGTGTATTTAGCTGTTATGTTTCTTGTTAAAACTTATTTAAGGGAGTGATTGTTGTTAGTGTTTTATCATTAGAAACAGGTTGTAACTGTTTTAAAGCTATATGCCACATTTCTGTGTATTATGACTTTATAAGCAATTATCATTCAAATTCATTCTTACTCTTAGATTGCATTTTACTGTCTCAAGAGTTTAACGATGTTATTTTATTTAGTAAGTCCGATCCAAATACAATAAAATAATTAGAGGCCATTAATGCGCTGGCAACACTCATTGACTCTTGCAGTTTAGTTTATTTATATTTAGTTTTTATGTATTAATTTTAAGAGAACAAAAATCTTTACTTTTGGTATAAAATAGTTTAGAGTTTTGTTCAAGAAATATTAAATGCTATTTGCTAAACTGTTTCATTTGATTTTATATAATTCCTTTTGGCAACTTTCTTTATTTGCAAATATGATAATGTGATTGCCTTACAAAAAACTTTTATACCACAGGAGTTTAGTAATGAACTGTAACTGTGATGTAGAGTTAAGTGTTACATATGTAGAGCTATATTAGTACTATTACAGTGCTTTTGTACCATCATTGGTTAAATATTCAGCATTTTCAAATAACATCTGCATTGTCAAAATATGCCTGAAACCAACCACCAGAGGACTGATTGCATCCATTTATTGTCCAGGCATGTCTTTTTCATGAACACAGTCATACATCTGATTTCAATTTTTTATCATTTATATGCAGAATACGGACAGGGTGAGGTGATTTATATGTAATATAATATTGTTACCTGTTAAAATGTACTAATTGTTATTCGCTTCTGGTGCTCCACTTTCATAACTACTGTAAAGTACTTTTGCTGTTGCAGAGAGATATTTTACTGATAGAAGAATTATGAAATCTGAAACAACATCCCACCTGAATGATAAATTGTATAGTCAGTTTACTCTAATCAGTTGTTAAAGTGCTGGTGGGTATATGCCAAAAGGTGGCATATATCAATATGATTTCATGGCTTGACATTTGTATGTCATCTGTCTTCTGTGGATAGTCAAGTAATCTGTGGCATGACTCTTTTGTGGTTTTGCATCCTGATATAGATTTGATAAAACATCCTTTGTCTAATAGTAATATACTATAGTGTTTTATTTTGCATGTAGTACTAGAACTGGAAGAAGGTTGTCACACATTTGACTGAATATTTTATCATTATTCATATTATGCACATGGGAACTGCAGTGGTATAAATTAGAACTGTTTTGATTTTGATGACTAGGTCAGCATTGTATGTAATTAAAAGTTACAACTTTAGGGGGATTACTGTCATAACAGCTTTTATGAAAACGTTTCATCCATTTGCCATCTTATGAAGTAACTTAGTTTTATTCCTTTACTTTTTATTTATTGATAAATTGATGCTGTTTTTCTGTCTATCTCTGTTAATTACGGTGGCCCAGGATACTATTTTAAGGCAGTTATGCATCTTGACTTTGTAGAATATTGTGAAATATGACAATTGCTGATCCATATTTTAATTTTACGTTATTTAACTATTAGGTTAGCACTTAATGTTTAACTAGCATTGATTAACAATAGGTATCTAAGAAAACCTAATGCGGCTGGCAAGAAATTGCATCCTGCATGATACAGAAGTACTTTACAGTAGACAGTCTTCTATACTCTGTTGTTTTTATTAACTCTGGTTATAGTCATATGTGGCTATAGCCATGTCTGCTTTCATAGTTGGAGAAAAAGAAACAATATTAAAAGTGTAGATTAACTAGTTATGAATAAAATAACCATTCCCAGTCTTATTGGGGGTGGGGGGGGGATGATTTTTGGAACATTATCCATTTTCAGTCTAATGGAGTATGTTTTTTTGTTTCGTTATTTCTTACTTCGTATCCTTCATTGTGTTGCATATTCAATATGGTTCCAATTAAGCCCCAATTAAATATTAATTTCTTTAACTTTAGATGAACTAAATGAAATACTAGGTAATTAATGAATGTTGATTATGTTTTGGGTTATGATAAATACTAAGCACTAAAACTTTGTTTTAATTTTTATGAATGTTAAAGAGCCTATTTTATGGACTATTTTCAGTGAATAATAGGCTCTGAGCAGTTTGTTACATTGCTGGCTTATAGATATGCATACTTAAATAGACCCTGACATTTGACCCTTTTATTGACATACTTCGTAAACATGCTTCAGCAGCTCTTTAAAATATAACATAGTAATGTAACAGATTCTGGGTAAACCAGTAACACTGCGATGGACCCCAAATGTAGTTATAAAATTAATTTGGTGTGTGAAGCTTTAGCCTGTTATGCCAGAGGATTGGTCATGAAAATGTGTATTTTTTGTTTTTACGTAGTAGTGTTGTTGCACAGAAAGGGGAATTGATTTTTAACAACTGGATCAGTTTCTGTTAATGCATTATCTCGTTTACTTAAATAAGAAGTACATGCCAAAATGAGTGTGTTAAGATTGAAAGTGAATTACAATTTATATTACACGCACACACACACACATGCACACACACACCATTATATAGCAATTTGAAGGCAATGATTCTTACATATCTTACCCTTTATTGTCCCAAACTTTGAAGAAAAATGTATACATTCTTTGACTAAAAAGGCATGAAGATTGCATTCATCATCCTATGCCAACTATTTCCTGCTAACATAAAGATACTAGAACAAACAGAGAAAGGTAATTTAAAAAGTACTCATCTCTTTAGCTGTTTTATGGTTTCATTGTAAAACAACTTTAAAACACACAGGTGTTGTCTAAGTCATTGACATAAATAAAGTGTAGCAATCATCTAAGAATGGTTCTTTGTGGTATGCCACATATAAAGGAGTTTGATGTTGACTTATGGTGGTTAAGCTCAACAAGTCGAGTTCTGTTAGTCAAGAAACTCTCAAACCATGAATTCTGGTAGAATTTAATTAAGCAAAATTTTATGACTTATTATTACGTCAAATACTTTGAAAGGTCATTTAAAAGTCCTATAGCCAGTGATGTGAAGCCAAATTCTGAAAATAATTTGGTATATTCAGGATCTGGCTTATTGGAAAATTCTGCACACTGATTGAGAAGATGTATAATACTAATAGGGTGAACAGTGGAATGATTAGATGGAATGCCATATTAATGTTTGAATAGAATACCATTACTATTTAAAAAAGAAATTAATTTGTTATACATTAATTGTTGCAAGTAATTTTGAAAAACAAACCTGAAAGTATACCTATAGGTCTATAATGTTTAGGCTTCAATCAGCTGATTTATGGATAGGGATAACTTTGGCAGTTTCCATTTCACAATAATAATAGGAATTATATCTTGGCAGAGATGTCATGACCATAGCCCATTTTACTTTTCAATTTGCTTGCCTTAAGCACAACATCAGATGTGTGGGCGCCTCCATGGTCTAGCGGTAGTGTGCTGGACCACAGATCACTACCACCCGTGTTCAAATCCCGGCGTCGGCATATCTGAAGGTTGTTTCGTCTTTCACTTCGTCTCATTACCTTTGGAGGTGGCTCGGCCCATTTAGCCTACCATGTGCACAAAAGTGGCCATAAAACATCAATCATCATCATCATCACAACATCAGATGTCATCACAAGTTTGAGGAACATACTATATTTTGCAGGTCTGGGCATGTATTCATGCCAACCTTTATTTCTAGTGAAACATTGATTAGTCTGAATGCTTATTTTAGTGAAGTAACCATTATAATTTCTGTCAAGAGAGTTCTATCTGTAACTGGTTTATTGTTGATCATAAATGTGTTAGGGTTGTTAGATTTATCATTTAATTTGTCTTTGGCTTTCTCGGGATCTTTACATTAAATTTGTTCATCTTAATCACAGTAATTACTGGTAAGTACCTATAAGAAAATATGTTGTCTAGATAATTGGATGTTTTAGGGACATGATGACACAATGTTGATTTAAAGCATCCATAATATCGAACAATGTGCATGAAAAAATATCTTGAGCATTAGATTCATCAGCATTAGATTCTGATTTAGGTCTATGCGCAATGCCAAGAACAGTATTTTTAGCTAAATTAGTGGTAACTTCAACAAAAATATATTAAAATATATATTGAATAAAACCAATAACCTACAAACATAGCTTTGGTATTACTAAACCTGACTGCTCCCATGACTGGCATCAAAGTGGACCAACTAGCTTTTCTGTAGGCCTCGGGTAAATCATCAGCTAGCCTGTACTGGGATCCTTTAAGTTTTCTCCTGGCAGACCAGATTCGATCATGTTTTGCCGTATGAGTTAAATGGAACATGAGTGGTCTTAACTGAGATGTAGTGACTTTACCTAGGAGAAGAACAGCCTCGAAAGAAATGAGATGTGCTTTTGAATATTTTACATACAGTTTACTGGAGGGGAGCCTGATCTTCTTGAACATTGGAAAAGATTAACTTGTTTCTGTTAGAATTTAGGCTTCCAACACATTAAGAATAGTGTTGGTAACTTTTAAGTTGCTAATTTTCAAGTTTCACAATAGCGACAGCATTCACTATGGCTGAATCTTTATGGAAAATCTCTTTCAGTTTGTTTTATCTTCTTTTAGACTGTACATCCTTTTGGAGGGTGGGTGTTTAATTAATAAAAAAAAATTCAATTCATTGTAGCCTACCTAATGTAAAATTTGAACTATTTATGTGTTTCTCAGTGAGGGGGAAGTTATAGTTAGTTTAAATTTACAATATTTCTAGCTTTGAAGACCGATTTACTGTAGAAATAACTGAAATAATTTCGAAGTGGAACAGTGATATGTCTATTGTTTACCTTTTTGCTGATGATTCATGATTAAAAGAAAATTATAAATGCTCAAAAAAGTGATTGTGAATTCCCAACTAAAGGTAGAATATGTTATAGAAAACAGTGTTGTTGGCCAGACGATCATCAAACTGAATGTGAATATCAATGTAAAAGTAAAACATAAAGCCAGAGTAATCCAGAATATGTATCGTGGTGCGTTTGTAAATAGTTGGGTACCGAATCTGGCAAATCTTTCGGAGACTATAACTTTGTGTAATTTTTTTCCGACTGACGGAAGTATTAAAAAAACAATGGCCTTAGACTTAATCATACATATTATGTTCACATATATAGTTCAAGAATGTTGGTTTAATAGTTTGTATATGAACACCAGTTTTCTAATTTGAGTCCGTCACTCAGTTTGGAGTGTGCTAGACTAAGTGTAGAAAAAACACATTCCATGTTAGCACTAGATGAGACAGCACCAACAACTTGCCAACAAAGTGTTATCATAGAACTATCTAAACATCTTTTCTGTGATTCCTATCAAGTGATCGGTGACACTGAATTAAATAGCTCATCAGTAAACATGTATGGCTTGAATGGACTACTTTGACTACAGAAATTGATTATTGATGAAAGGCACAATCATAGTTCTGACAGCAGAATTCTATAGCAGTATCATGAAACGCGGATTGATAATATTTGTGAGGTAAACTACATGGTGTTGAAATCTAATTGCAATTCAAATATAAATATATGTAAGTTATCTAGTTTAAGTAACAAATGACTTTAAATAACATAAAAATTGATAAATGTATGCTTACAAAATAATCAATCAGAATCAAATAAAAATAGGCAAAACAAATAAATAAAATAAAAACCCATGATTTAAAAAAAAATGCAGTGATTTAAATCAAACATCTCTGCTAAATCAGTGAATGTTTAATTAGGGAATGGAAAATATTGCAATGAAAAGACCATAGTTACTTAAGAAAAGTAATTTCTTTTCAATTGTAAATATAGAATCAAAGCATCTGGTCTTCGTGATAGAAATTAAAAAGACATTTTTGTTAGTCAGTGATATTTGTATACTGAATGCCTGTAGGAAAATTGACTTTACAAATAATACCTGCATCTAAATGGTTTTCGCTAGAATACTGGCATGTTTGTGTTGAAGATAGAGGAGAACAGTTTTGTGATTTGGTGTGAAGTTACTCTGGAAGATGAAACCTAGTGATCACTATCTCCTGAATGGAATATTTTGATTATAATTTGATACTGTGCTATAGAGGACAAACATTCATAATTAACAGTCATCATTTATACCACATCTTACTTGAATGAATTACATGTTGCTTTTAAATAACTGCACTGCATACTGTTTATGAAGTAGATGGTGGGTGTATGGAAGATTGATATGTGGTTGTGGTTGATCAAGTAATCTAAGTTTTGTTGCCTGAAATTATTAACAGTGACACTTACTGTTCCTTTTCTTGTTCATGTATATAATGTTGCATCACTTAGTAAGATGTCAGACATTTATATAACTCGTTACGTGTTTCAGATGGTTACAAAATTATTGTTAATCTATCTAAATTATTAACTAATTTTCAGCATCATAATGTTTTTTATATACACATAATATTCCATTGCTATCTCTAGTATCTATTTATTAGGGTCAGGTAATTCTTGATAATTCTTATAAATTTATCGTGTTCTGTTTTGTTTTCGCAGGAAGTAATTGGAGTCATTCTGGGAGGAACACTGGGTCATGCACTATGTACAGGTCTAGCTGTATTGGGTGGTCGCTTCATTGCACAAAAAATCTCACTGAAAACAGGTATGTTAAGCTTCAGGATTTAAAGCTAATTTAAGAATGGTGGTAAAATATATCTGCTATATTTGTTACTTTGCTAAAAAATACTGTTATTTGTTATCATTAACTGAGCTCATTAAATCTGCTGTAGATCAATTAATTTGTGGTTTATTTTTTCTTTCAGTGCATCTGGTTGGTGGTTTAGTTTTTATTATCTTCGCTTTATCAGCACTTGTAATAGAACCAGATGATTAACTGTGTTTATGCTATTAACTCATTTAACATTAATCATACATGTATATGTGATAGCCTGCCACAAACAGAATGGTTAACCCACCCATTATCCCATGTCTGAATAGACTGATTTGTGTGAACAATTACAAAATGGTCATTTCTCTGGTAGACGCTGTATGAAAGTTGGTGACATGAAAGTAGCCTGAAGGCATATTTTTAATCAGTATGCCATCGGTATGTGTCACTGATTGCTTCATTGGTTATTCGTGTGATAAAGTATATTTTGTCTATACCATTAGAGAAACATAGTGCCTGAATAATGCAGATTGTATGTTAAATAACAACAGACTAGCATATTGTATGTTACATTCCATTTAACTATGATATCAGAGGAATAATGCCTATGGTGTTCAGACATAGCATTTCTCAGTTTTGTTTATTGTGTTGTATATTACGTTTGTCTTTGTTACTTTAATGTGATCTATTCATTTCTAGCCAGGTTTGTGTTGCTGTTACATATCTGCTGATAATTTGTTTCAGCAAATATGACACCTCAGCACATTCCTCGTTTAATTCACTATCAGGTCATGAATATTGAATAGTGATTGTGCACTGTAATGTTTAGTGTACAAAATCACTTAATCCTAAGTATCAGCTAACAAATCAAAAACAAAATGGAATGCATATACTGTATTATTAAGGATTATATGTACCTTTCATTAACTAGTCCGTTTTGTGGAGAACTGGAGAATATTTCAGAGTTGGGGATTATTTGTTTGAAAACATGCCTAAAACATGTTTCAGTCAGAAACTGTCAAAGACCAACACATCTAAGAAATTTGTGTATTTATTAAATGAAACTTATGGAAGACGTCATAAAATGGGGTGATTGCTGATGGAGGGGGTTTCAAGGGAAGTAGACTTCAGCTAGTTATTCATCAAATACTGGCTTAACATGTCTGGCAATCTTTATTAGAACCCTCTTAATATTCGGATGGATGATGGAAAATGTGCTGTGTAAGTGATAATTGCAGTCTCCTTTTTTCTGGATACTGGTATTTGGTTGGTTTGTGGTACTCGTTTAAACACAACTATCTAAAATGGCATTAAGTACTTCATTATATTTGTCATGATGTGCCATTGTACTTCATAGGCCTCCTGCAGACTGTGTTTCCCACATTTAGTTAGCCTTTTTTGCCATCTGCTTCTAATCTCAGAATCTCCATTCAATAAGAAAATTTCTGGCCTGTGGCCATGTGATCATAAAACACCATGTAAAACAAGTATTCTATATTAAATATGTGTATTATTTTGTGTTTTCAGTTACTACAATAATTTGGGTACACTCTACTGATATTTATAAGTTATTGTATGGTTTCAGTCCTTACATTGTATTGTTAGCTTCCAACAGTAATCCATGTCACAATCTTGGGGATATGTTGCACCTTAAATATAGTCAGGTAGTGAGATATTTTAATGGCCATCAGTGGAATCTGTGTTTTTATTCTATTTGATAATTGGCATATTTGGAAATAATTGATATATTTATTAACACAATATGTAGTTTCCAGTGTATTTTTCATAAAATAGGTGCATTGATAACAGATATTTTGAGAATAAATCTCCCTAATACATTAAGCGAAATAATTTTTGACTGTTTTGGACTTTTGAAAAACTTCGTTTTTGTAAACAGCTAAATCCATGGTATAATGTCAAAATGTTTGGAATGGATTACTTTAGGTATATCACATTGTGGTAGTTTTGAAGAATTGAATCAATCAAACGCCTTCAAGTGTCACTGTGTGCATGGTTATGAGCACAATTAATATAAATACCTGTGTGCTATTTAATTTATTGAAACTGTTTTAATTTCGTACATATGTTATTAAAAAGATTTTTATTAAATGTGTGTCACACACACATGAATGCACACTATTTGTTTCTTGTACAATTTGAATCCACGGCTGTACAATGGATAATGCTTAAGGTGTAAAGGTCGCTGTGTTTTTGTTAATTTAAAATCAATCTGCAGTATAAGACTTCAAATAATTAATAATTCTGATAAGTTTATTTTTATATTAATAATGGCTAATTTGTGTCTAGAAGGAACACCTACCAGTATGTAATGATGTTTGGCATATTATATTCGGTATTGACTTATTTCAGTGTATACTGTATCAAGTCCTCTTATTTATTGACTGAGTTGAATTTTCTTGCTTATCATTTATAGGTACATATAGTTATAACACACGTCCATCTTATCTAACATTATTTAACAGTTATTTCTATCCATGTGAAGTGCCTTTCACAGTTTAAGTGTGATAAAATTTGGTTTTGTTAACTCGCCTGAGCAAAAGGAAGAACCGCAGCAGATGAAAGCCTTCTTAACGACTGGCTTTTAAAAATACAAAATAGCAAACGTAAACACTATATATGCAGAAATACAGCTCACCATTTTTAAATAATACAGATGAAACTTTTAGAAAAACAAATCGCATTCTGAATATGTATTTGTATGTGTTTACTGCAATTTTACTTTAGGTGTTTGGTCAGTGACTGCAGTTTAGTTATTTAATGATATTATGCATTGTATTGGATCAAATGAGAATTAATAAACTAAATTGATATAAGTGTTGATATTCAAATGGTATAACTTCTATAGATTAAAACGTAGTTTCAGAAGCATAATGTTAAATTAAAATATTTAGTTTGATAGCTTTATTAAATATCCTTTGTTATTAATTATAATGCCTTTCCTGTTATTTAACTAACTTTTGACTAACAGTGTAGAAGATGATAACTTTACCTAGCGAGAATGGTATATTACGTGTTTAATAAACAGCTGATATTTTAGTAAAAGCAATTTATATATTCATGTATCGTTGTAAGTGCACATCATTTCAGGAATCAAAATTATGTATGTATATATATATATATATATATATATAAAGAGTGTTTGAAAGAGACAAGGTTGACTTTACCAATTTATTGCTGACGTATATAACAATTATTCATTAGGATGGCTATAAGTTTAATCTTGTGTATTTATTCGTATATATACTGACAGAATGGTAAGTTTTTTGTCGGATAGAAGGAATACTGTTTACAGTAAATCATCATGAAAACTGCGGGAAAAAATAGATAGATGTATGAGAACACCGGATGTTTCTTACACTTAATTACCATATATAGAACTATTATGTTTAGTGGGAATTTTGGTTTATGGCTGTTGAATTTCAGTTGGATTACATATTTCCTGGGTGATGCCGTGTTTGTTGTATGATGTGTGGTATTAATGGTGACTTATATGATTGAATAAAATAGATCTTAACTGTCCGGTATTTGAATATTGTTGTGACACTTCAGTTATGTATAGAGATGTCCTGCTGACTGTTGATAATGTTTTGGAAATAAATATATAATTTGTATTGCAAAGTGAATAGTTTATTCATTAATGTTTTATTAAATATCTATAGATGTTGTATAATTGTGTCATCACCCTAATTTTCAAAAAATGACAATTTTAATAAACGTGTTATTTCTTATAAAATGGTGCATGTTAACGAATGAAAGAATTTCCGACCTTTGGTTATTTTATTTAATAGCATTCTTATTGAATCCATCATTCCATAAAATTTATCTAAAGTGTTTTTGATTGAAAATAATACTATTAAGTAAAAGTTAGAAAGGAGTGCAGGTGATTATCGTTATAACCACAATATGTTTAATATCTGACAAACCCTCACACATTTACATCGATAATCCAGATGACGTATCCTCATCGAAATATTGTGCCCTATGGAATTGTTTAGTGAAATTATTAATCATAGCATTGTGTTACGTACAATTCCTTGCTAAGTAAATAAGTCATAATAAATAAGAAGTATTTATTCACTCGGCTCCCGGTTCCCCAGTGAAGATTTTGTCTCCTGTTCACCTGGCAAAGATTCGGTTCCCCAGTGAAGATTTTGTCTCCGGTTCACCTGGCAAAGATTCGGTTCCCCAGTGAAGATTTTGTCGCTTGCGCACCCGGCCAAGATCGATTTTGAGGTCTATCTTGCCAAATTTGAGGCGTCTACTTACACCAAAGATGACTCTCGAACCATCGCAGTTACTCATTTTGCTGAGCAAGAACAAAAATTTGCGTTGTATACCCGACTACCGGGTAAGCAGTCGCCGATACTTTCCTCGGGACCCGGCTGCCGGATGAATAAGACATGTAAAGTTAATTTTTCTATGGCTATTCGTTACTACGCTGCTGGCCTTGTGATATTGGTTGTAGCCCGAGTTTTAGTAGATCCTATTTAGAGATGCAATCGTAAACAACATGTTTTGCGATATGTATGGTAGTGATGTTCTTTCTGTATGAACATATGTTTGTGTAGTTAATTAGGTAGTGTTATACGTTTGATATATGTGGAGTTAATTTTCAGTATTATTAGATATGCACTATATTATTGTAGTTTACGGCGGGGCAGATAAATATTAGGCAGTGAATAGTCTTCCGGTTGCCAAAATCCGACATGTCGGTGTGTTCTGACTTTCTGTTTGGCGATCCAGATGGGAGTGGTTCGCGAATTTGAAAATATGTGTTCCACATAATGTTGGCCAAACTGAAGACGAATTCGACTATCATCGGTTGAAGACCAGTTGGTTTGAGACTAGGTTTTAGTTTAGCTATTTATGGATAACACTAACTACACATGTTTGGCGATGGAGAGGTATATTTAGCCAATACGGGATTAAGACATCAGTGGGCGATAGAAACACGACTCTTTCTTTAGTCCCATATGTATTGTTGGCACATGATTTTCAAATTAACATATCACTGCTTATGTTTTCACAACATAAAATACACGTCTGAATCATTAATAAAACAAAAAGAGAAGCAGTTAGTTTAAAAATCCACGTTTAGAATTGATAGATCTCGGATGTTATTATGGTTTATGGGAGGTTACTAGTCACAAATACCAACTTCCTCACTTGTAAGAGATATCCATGAATAGCCGAACATATGACTTTTTTATGGAAAGAGCTAATTTTGTTATGAACCAAACGGAATGAATTTATAATTAAGCATATCTGTCATAATCCTATGCTTTCTATACACATATATTAAATAACTTTAATAACTAATGAAGAACTTGCATTAAAGGTCACAGGAAAAGGTTTCCCAAATTAGTCAAAATGTGGGTGTTAATTTTTAAAATTTCATTTATTCCTAGAAATAAAGTTACAGTGGTTTTAAAACTTGTTTTGCTAGCATCTCGCACGGAAAAATATGCCACACCTTCAATCGAGAATCTTCGGAATGTGATGTCACGTTTGACAAACACTCACCGTGGCCTTGTTTAATCTGTGTTACGTGTTCTATATTGTCGTTCTTAAACGTATAAAATGGTGTATTGTGCCGCATATAATTGTGTGAATGGAGTATGCATTCATTCCACCAAAGACTGGTTTGCGCGATTGGCTGCGAAACAGGAACAGAATGCAGTGGAAGCCAACATACGACTTTGAGGAACGTATGTTCATCATTTGTTCATTATTAGAGATAAAGAGGTAATCTTGGGAGCAAACTATTGGACAGTCACCAGTTCACGCAATCGTGAATAAGTAAATTTTCACTTATTTGCAAAAAATAAGAATTTACTTGGCCTGCCTACTGAAAGCTGTATATTCCGTGCACTATTTTCGTCTTTGGAAGGACGCAGTTTAGGTGTTTGCCTGTACATTCTTAAACATTATATATTGAAGTTTGGGGTAGAAACCCCTGGCTGTCCCCTATTGATTAGCTCTAATCTGCTTGTCATAAATAACATATAAGAACTACAATAGCAGACGTTAGGTCAGGTTTGAAAATGATAGCAGAGTTCAAACAGTACGGAAGCTATGACGCGCTATTACGGTCGGCTTCAGCGCAGATGTCAGTCTTTTAATAGCAATTAAGATAAACAGTTTTAATGGTAGTCGCTTCATGACGCCTGCCCGTTGTAAAAACTGATCTTTGAAGACAGTGACAATTGGATTATATGGTTTATATAGTATTGCTTTGAAGAAAGATACAGCAATTGAAAAATAGCTATAAATAGGGCTGCTTAGATAATTAATCTAACAGTGAGCTCCGGTGGCCTAGCGGTTAAGCACTCGGCATGGTCCAACGGTAGCAGGTTCGAACCCCGTAAGAGGTCGAAACTTTTCAGGGATTAATTTCTCGGCTCACTACATCGTGGGTGGCTGACCACGTTAAATGGCGCTGCCGTCTCCACTCAATTATTTAAAATAAAGGGGGACGTTAAAAACCCCCTGAGGACGTAAAACACTCTGGCAGTGACCACCCTCAGGGTATTTCGGATCCATCTTTCCGTACTGCTCCCCTGTGAGTGGTGGGGGAGGAGTGTTTCTCAACCACTCCAACATAGAGGCTGTGCTGATTAAGCGACAGCCTGGGGATTCTCCCCGAACAACAAAACCAACCATCAACGTCTGCACTTGCTGCAGCTAATTTCTCACAAATAATACTGTCTGTCACCTTTTGCGCGAGTGGTTCAAAGTTGTGGGGCTTAATATCCCTGAGAAAGTCAAAACTTTCGTCGGAAGCTGACATTTTGTCTCTCAACTGGTTAGGACGTTTGTAAACAATGCTGTGGCACTACGTGATGTTTGGCAAAGATGATGTCACACAATAATCCATAGCGAGTGTAGTACACACTAGCAATGGCTCGTGGAAATTCGGAAAGTAAGGATTTAGAGAACATTTTAATGGAAATATGATAGCTGGTGGTTAGAATTGAGTATGGTGGTGCATCTGATAGGAAATAAAATGATTGTTTGTTACGTTATCTTCACGTGGAAATGTGAAATTTCGTTTAACCTGGGATTTCTTTACGGAAAAGTGTTGCTATAAATCTGATTGTAGTCTGGTATTTAGTTTTACATACCATCTTTCATTTCATACCTTTATTATCAAGGCAAAATAATATTGCTAGTTAATATAAATATACACATAATATCATCTTAACAGGAAGTTTTTTTATATATTTTCCATTCAACCAAATAGTCACCAAATAAATTCTTTATTTATCCTGCTAATGATTAATTAAAGCGACGATAAAAGAAACATCACATTATTTTATTAATACAAAAACGTTATGAGATATCGTACAATTATAGAACTTAGACAATATTTACAGTGTACATGTTGACTAGACAGCACCTTACTTGAAATGTTCGTTTTCTGTAATTGAAAATAACTCTTGAGCATAAAAATGCACTTACTACCATCTATTATCTAATACTGCCATTAGTACTATATACTACTACTACTGATGATAATAATAATAACTACACAGAGCTTACCCATGACAAATAATTTGATAGCAGTGTTAATCACAGATCTCTGGGGCCTGGGTTCAAATCCAGGCCGGCCTATTGACTTCTCAAATGAAGATAATTCATTTTCCATTTCACCCAATTAATTTCGAAGATTGCTTGGCCAAATTAGCCCACAGTACCCAAAGCTGGCTGTAAAACGACATTGAGTTAAATTTATAATTAAAAATAATTATTATAATAATAATAATTTGTACTTTTAAACTAAAACCTTTATCTGTGGCAAGCATTAATCAACATTAAAAAGTGTAACCAATTCATGAACCTAAAATGTTTACGCTTAACACACGAAATCCATCAACCGGAAATATCCTTTACATCAGATTTAAATTACGTGTTAGTAAGAAAAGACAGAAGCACAATGGACATTGAAGCCAGATTTGTGGAATCAAGAGTGTGTTTCGTCAATTCCATAAATAAATTACTAGAGAAACCACAAATTAACTTCAAATTTGTAACATGATTAGTAATTTCACAGTAAGTGTATTGGAATGAAAGTGACTTTATTTAAACAAATCGATACTCTAAAATAACGAGAAATAATTATATGTACTTGCTGATAAACATTGTGTACAATTTAACTTGACAACATGGGTCGATTAAATAACAGCAAAACCAGCGAGATTTATTGAATGAAACAATAGCAACCATAATATATAATGGTATGTTTATGATTGTTCCCAAAATAAGTGGTCACGCTATAGACTAATCCAGATGTTAACTGGATACAAGTAATCATGGATATCATTTAGGACATTGCTGTTTTGTATTTAATATAAAAGTTGTGGTCTCAATACGTAACCCACCCACCTCAAATGTTTCACTTTCTCCGTATTTAAAAGGTTAATCCAATTTGTAGAAATGTGCAAATGTGCGTAGACTCGATTCGAACAGCCTGAGCTCAGATATGTAATAATAAAGTGATAATTTTAACTCATCATTTTAAACAAAAACACCACATGATCTTGACCCGAATTGGGGTTTCCCCAGAATGTATCTCTGTTTGCGTCTTGTTTAAGATACCTTTTGTAGAACAGTCAGTTTCCATGGAGTTTCAGAGCTATATTCACGAGTCGTTATTCACACACGGTCGCATGTACATGAATATCGTTATATAACATGATTCGTCAAGATTATCAACATTATCCGTTAGTGTGATAAAAGGCCCTCAACTGTGAGTTCCGTTTATTTGAATAATAAATTTAGCAAAACAATACGAAAGAATGTTTTGATTAGAAAGTGCTGCTTTGTCTAAAAACGTTTAAATTAAGCAAGTTTAGTTATAATACTTGGAGAAACTATGCGTTTATAAATTCATTTCTTACTTATCATCGACAAGTTTAACCTGGTTAATATTATCTAACTGTATATATATATATATATATATATATATATATATATATATATAACAGGGAGTTATGGTTTCAGAAATTGACGATTTGACTCATCAAATTCCCTACCAAATAATCTAAATAGAGATTAATTTACTTAGATACTTTAAATCAGTTTGAACTTCCATATACCTCCACGATTACAAATAAGAATCTATGTCTCTCATATTGACTTCCAGTTTATGTTTGCCTGAATCTTCTATGTGTGCTTTTGTTTTACAGATGCTTTATGTAAATAAATCATCTAAGTCTTCTCGACGCTGCTTCAGTAACATATTACTCTATATGATAAAATATTCTGGATGCGACATACTTTTCTGATAAAGTGTCACATGTGAAAAGTTTTTCCTCAGCCATAATTTGTATATTAGAATAACAAATACATCTATGACCGGAAGCGGCTGCTGAAATACCAAAAAACTATTTTAAGTGGTGGTTACGAGGTTGTAAAACATCTATTTTGTTAAAATTCTGATCTGAATTTTTAAGTATAAGTGCGAGCTATATAAGTCTTCTTTATTCTTACACTTCACTAATATCTACTCTCTAACCTGAATTAGATTGATTCTATACGCATATACCGTATAAAGTTAATCCGATTAGTTACAATAGTTTAATCCACAGAGCTTCCAGATTTAAACTTCACATCTGGAGAGGAACACAGTGAACCATAGAAACAAGCTCTGACACTGGTCACGATTGATGAACCATACCCAGAGACATCATGAACACAGGTAGATACTGATGGATCTGCAATAAATGCAGTGGAAAACGGAGGGGATGGAACATACACCATGGATCCTAGTGGCTACCGAGAGGAGGCACATTTTCCTACAGATCGGGAAACACTACACAAACTCTGCTGTGGATATTGAGAGTATCATTCATGCTGCCCATATCATCAGCACTGGATAGGAAAACTGTTCAAATGTTGTCTTCCTGATAGCTCCAAGCTCTCGAAAACAACAAGCTTGGCAAACTTTCAGAAGCCTTACATCCTATCAGCAGTGTCGGCCAAGTCGTGTTGCAATGGACCCCTGCTCACTGTCACATACCAGGAAATGAAAATGCCGACAGACTAGCAAACTGAGTGCAGTTAAAGAAAAGAAGGATAACTGGGTGATATACGAAGAGGTGAAATCCAAAATTATATCTCTATAAACCTCCCAAACAAACCAGTGATTATTAACTCCTATCCCGTCATGAACAGGTCATCATTTTCCGACTAAGGACTACTAGACACAACAGGTTGAACCAGCATATGCATAAGGGGTTCCGACTGCTACCTTATTTCATACGCTCCTGTGGAGAAGCAGAACAGACAACCGAACATGTCATCGAAGACTGCATAAACTTACAGCAGCTGAGACAACCACTTTCCAGAAGAAGTTGTATGACATCAGAAGTGATCTACAGATAACAGGATCGTTCATAATCACTGCTGATAAGAAGAAGACTACGGTTTTAATTCAACAAAACAAATAGTTTTCAAGAGAAGTGCTGCCATGAGGTTGCCGATAGATTTATTTATAATTAACTACACTGTTGTTCTTGTTACAGCTTAACTTCAGCTTGTGGCTGTTTGTCCAGTCACTTTCTTCCTAATAACGCTGGACCAATCTTATTTCTCAGCTTAATCAAGTAATTCATCGTGGTAAACGGTCCACCGCAACACTTGTACTTCACAACCTGTAATTAGAAACTGCGTAGAATATATTCAAATATGGCCTACATGCTAACGAAACCGAACTTCAAAATTCCACAAAAGCCTTTCATGATTATTTCTTTTACTTTCAAGTATAGTGAACAAGATATTAAAAGGCATGTTTCTCCTAGGCCTAACTTTAACATTTTCAGGGATAGTCAAGCAAAGAAACCTGCCCCTTATGGCACAGGGAATTGGATTGTGAGGAGACAGTGGTGATTAGTGAGAAAGGAGCTGAAGGTATCAACCATGCTAGCGTCGAAAGAGGTGTCGACATCAGAGTCAAAGCTGCAACTAGTGTGTACAAAACATGCCGGATCAACTTCATAAAACAAAAGAACATTGATTGGACAGATTCTGCTCAATCAGTAAAAAGAAGTGCTTGTTTTTGGGTGGCCATATGACAGGAAAACATATTGCTTTTTCTGTGGAACCGAAGTCAAGAAAATAGAACCAAAACAGACAGAAACAGACAGTTTTAGCTATGTGAAGACAGATGCATTTGTTAAAACTATATTGGATCATTGTAAAACACGAAGGAACGGATGGGCCATTGCTGTGTTCAAGGCCGCATCGAATATTTTGGGACCGATCTTCATGCGGCGGAATGTGTTTACGACAAGTCATGCAATGCTAATTTTCGCACAATGCGGTAAATTTAAAAACAGTTCAGTCCAGTTGATTCTGCAAAAAGACGAAAAATTGGAAGACCAAAGGACTGTGATCAGGAAGAGGCATTTGAAAAGGTCTGCACATTGCTCGACAAAAATGATGTAGAGCAGCTAACGATATCAGACCTTGTTGCAAAAACCCTAGAATACTTGAGTGATTGCAAATCTGTGGCATATGGACATCGGTACATCAAGAAAAAGTTCCTAAAACAATATAATGGTCCTTTATTCATGGCTGAGGACAAGGGTATGAAAACCATTGTGACCTTTCAGGGAAAAACCTAGTCAAGCTAGTCAAACCATTTCAAGACAGAACTTTGCTGGTTTGAAGCTTTTCGAACTGACAAAGATTGATTTGATAGATTACACTACGCAAAGCAGATCAACCGCGGTGTTAAATTTCAACCCCTCTCGTCGGTACAGTTTCTCCCAATGATTGACATAAATCCAGGGGGAAAAGCCTGTATACTGGCCACCCTAGATTACCTATGCAAACTTGCATCAAACACAACATGCTAACCATTATTACGTTCGACCAACCGCTGTTTTGGAAGGCTTCTGAGATAGTGAATGTTGCTCCGGATGATAGCCAAAGGAGAAATGTGGTGTTACTGTTTGGTGTTTGGGAGCTTCCATACCTTCATGAATTTGTTGGGAGTAATCGGAACTTTGATTGGTGATAGTGGACTTAAGGAGATCCTGGATACGGTGTACGGTGAAAATACCATTATATTGATAATGAGCGGGAAAGCAGCGGAGTGAGGAATTTGCGGACACCTGGTGGTGGATCAGTATCTTGCATGTCATATTGTAGCTGAAATCGTGGAAGATGACCCTGGTTTTCAAGACTAGATGAAGGAACTAGAGAACTTTACAGGCTGATGACTTGGGGTCATTGTTGCAATCAGATTTCATATGCCAGATTGACAAAACTTTGACACTGAAAAAGAATGAACTGGTAGGGACCTCTAAAAACCAGCGCACTATGGTTGAACTACCAGCCCATGATAGGAATTGCTCAGGCACTTGTTGCAGCTGATCGAATGGGGTCATGGGAGATGTATCTCCGTGCCATTTCAGCTTGTTTGCCGTTTTTTGTAGCCGTTGGCCATCCCAATTATCTGAATCCAGCTCGTCTCTATCTCCAGAAGATGCACGCATTGGAGGATGAAAATCCTGAGATTCATCAGAAGTTCCAGTCTGGGTTTCATGTAATCAGGCATAGCAGCCAATACTAGGCTGGGCTTGGGTCTGGTCTTGTGATAGAACATTTTATCGTATTGGCACAAAAGGTGTTCGAAAGTCAAGGCCAGGCTGGGACAGGCATAAAAGACTGTGCTCATCAGCGAATAAGTAGAAATAAGAATGCGAATATTACAGGGGCGACAAAATTAGTTGGGAGAAGGGATTAATTCTTGTCAAATGAGGCAAACAAGCAGGCAGTTATCCAGCTCACCATGGAACGTTTGTGACAGGGGGGCTGCGAGGTGATCCAAGCTGAAGGAGATGCCGATGTTGAGATCTCAAAAGCAGACGTCACAAAGTCTGCTTTGAAGTCTACCACCCTCGTTGGAGAAGACACCGATCTCCTCCTATTGTTGCTCTACTACGCTGAGGCAACAAACTGCAGTGAACTGTATTTCCGCTCAGACAAGACAAAATCAAATGTCTATAATATCAAGGTGCGTAAGAAGATACTTGGAGAAGCAGTCTGGAATGATCTATTGTTCATTCATGAGTTCACCGGATGCGATTCAACGTCCAGAGTATTTGAGATCGGAAAGAAGTCAGGATTCCAAAGAATCATCAAGAAAGAAAAGGAAATGAAAGACTTTTCGAAAGTATTCTGCTCACCAAAGCAATGACTCCCTGGTATCTATCTATCAGGTACAATATGCTCTGCAAGAAAGTTGCCAGAGCTAAGCTTTTTGTCATGTCTGGAAGACCGCTCCCAAGATTCTCAGCATGTAACATTTACTCTCTGCGGGCATATTACCAGGTTATGGAGTGGATTGGCAGCATTGATGAATGGGGATGGAGCCTAGAAAGGGAAAAACTTATTCTAGTGATGACCGACAAAAGCCCTGCTCCAGATGTACTTCTTCAGATGATTCGCTGCAACTGTGCAGAAAGCATGGGTCGAATGCACCAATGCGTGTGGGCCTCGACAAGATGGCAATTATGACAACATGACGAATGAACCAGTGACAGAAGAGAATGATGAACGAGACGGCGTCGGAGAAGCCGTAAGGCTGAATATTAGGCATTATGACATCGGGTGTGAGTAATATTAGAGTGTTCCCTTGATTAGCTCACTGGCGACGTCATGGATGATGTCGTGACGCCGTTGCAAATACGACATCCATTCCGGAAAGTACTGTTATTTGAAAAACATTGGTGAAAAGAATATTTGTTCAAATGTCAGGTCTGCAATTTGATGGTTAGCAGTCACATTTTTGATGTCCAACTTTTGATATGTTGTTCCCCACGTCAAATACTATACAAGAAAATATCATAAAGGGTTTTTTGTATTTATTTTGAGATTGCGTGGTATATTGACAGCACTAATAGCTCACCTCCCTTTTTCCTTCGTGTCCCAATAAGATGAAATGGTCGCTGGAAAGGAACTGTTCATCGTTTATCTGAACTTTCCTTTTCTCGCCGTGAATCTCCAGCTGGTCTGAGGTGTAGACCCACGAACCGAAAGTAAATGGACAGAGCCACGCATTTCCCCGGAACTGGTGCTTACACGTGACCGAATAGGTCACCGGTCGAATCCACGTCGCTTCGCCATTGTAGAGGACGCTGAGCTTGAGATGATTTCTGTCACCATCTGGCTCAGAATGTATCCTAAAAATTGTCGGTGAAAAGCGAGATAAGAACTGTTAATAAACCAATAAATATTGACGACAAATTGATAACGGAATGATCTGTAGTTAGTTTAATTTGAAAACAAATGCATTATTATTGTTTATCATATGGATTAAATCGACCGAAAGTGTGTATGTGAGAGACTGTTTTATATATATATATATATATATATATATATATATATATATATATATGCATGCATACACGTGATACCTACGCATTATAGAGCGTTATATCAGGTGTCCAGATAGCATCAGGTGGTATAAACACTCTGTTAATCCTGCCATATTGTTCGGGATTCCAGTTTAAGTGAAAATCCTTCCATATCTGCAGTAAAAGATAACCATGAAAAAATTCTTGAAATATTTGACCTCTATTTTCCTTTTTCTAAACCCCAGCTACAGAAACGCCCTGATAATGACATTTTAAATTCATACAATATCCGTAGAAATGCATACCATTTTTAACCATATTAAAATCTTGACCTGTCCCAGATCCTCATTTAGATCAATTGCTTCGCGAAGAGATACAGCCAGCTTTACGCGGACAGGCTGATATGGCTTAAAGACGGGCCGAGACATTTTGTTGTAGCCAATAAGCAAATCAGCGAGTAGTCGATCCTCATCCGTGGAACATAAACAACTCTATAAATATTGTATGAAGAACAAAGACATTATTCCGGTTACACAATGCGGACTCTACATGCTCCCATCCAACAAATAGTCAAACACTCCAAGGAAGAGAGAGAGAGAGAGAGAGAGAGAGAGAGAGAGAGAGAGAGAGAGAGTGGTTAAGTGAGTGAGAATGTTTTATTTCATTTAAATATTCAACTTTAAAAACAATAAGTTCTTATTATTATTATTGTATGGGGGTTTTAACTCGTAAGTCCAATTAGACAAAGAACGTAAGACCCATTTTTGTGGCCATGAGAAATGTTGCTGTTTTAGAGCCACATTTGTGAACGTAGTAGACTAAATGGTCGGAGCGACATCCAACGGGAATGAGGCGAAGCGAAAGATGAAATGTTTATCAGACGTAAACACGCTGGCATTTGAACTCAAGTGGTAGAGGTTTGTGACCAGCCGCACTACTAGTTTAAGGAACCGAAACACCCCGTCTTACCGCCATCAGAAAATTTCATAGTATTGTTATATAATCAAAAGTATAATTCACAGATAAGCATCATTATCCAGACATAGTCCAATATTGAAGCTGTATGTTAACAAAGGCGTTACAGAAAGTGTAGATGCCATCGTTTGTGGTCTGTAAAATAGATCATATCTGATGGCGTATTGGTGTAAAATGAGCTATGCCACTGTACTGATTGTTCCAGAGATGTGTCTGGACTGTATCAGAACACTTCATACTGTCCTACTCTGTCTCGGGTTTCCGGTTATGATTGATCCAGCAACACAACCACCTTATCGACGGAATCGGATCGAAAAAGAAGTGTTTTTTTTTGGTTATCATATGAAAACCAAATAATAGAATATCAGAAGAGACTTATTGTACCAAAAGATGGAATGTTATGTTGAGTTATATTTTGGCCTCAGAAATAGTTATTTTGGACGTCTCTAGTCTAACTAATTAGGTCGGTAATAACATATACTTCTGTCATAATAATATAATGTTAGTCTGTTCCATGTCCAACGTATGACGTCATGACAAGAATATGTCGTTTGTACAGGACTTGAACTTTAATGACTTTCTGTGACATTGTCTGAGTTTAGTTTGTATTTAGTAGCTCAATTCACAGAAGAAAGTCACTGACGTTAAAATCCTGTACAAACGATATTCTTGTCATGACGTCATATGTTGGGGATAGAGCAGATTAACATTATTTTATTGTGACAGTCAGAAGAACATTTATTTGATTTAGAAATAGTGTTAGAAGAATACTGTAGAAATAATAGAACATGTTGTTGTTATAAATCGGACAATAACTGTGTACAGTAGAGCCCTGCACGGGTTGGGTTAACCCAAACGGATTAACCCAACCCGGACCCGTGGATCGGGTTGGACGGGTTGAACTTTCTCTTCGGGTCACGGGTTGGTTTTGGGTTTAAGTCTTGTGAGTTAGGTTGGGTTCGGGTTGTTGTCTTGTGGGTTGGGTTCGGGTTGTTGACTTGTGGGTTGGGTTGTGTAGGGGTCATTTATTTTAATTCCAAAATAAAAATAGAAAATTATATATATATATATATATATATATATATATATATATATATATATATATATATATATATATATATATAATAGATCACCCGTCACAGAATTGATCCAGTATGTGTTTATAGAGCTAACAATCTATCTCCAGTTTTAACAGTTCAAAAAGAACCTGTTATAATAGCAGTAGGTAGTTAATGTCTGGGACTCTTTACAGAGAGGTGTTGTGTTGTTACAGCTGCTAATTAGTAAGTATATTACCTGCTTATATATATATATATATATATATATATATATATATATATATATATATTTACCTATGCTTTCGTATGTTAGTGATATCCGGTGGCCTAGTGGTTAAGCACCCGACACTTGGTGCCAACGGTCACAGGTTCGAACCCCATAAGAGGTCGATAATTTTTTTGGCTCACAATATCGTGGGTGGCTGACCACGTTAAATGGCGCTGCCGTCTCCACTGAATTATTTAAAAATAAAGGGGGACGTTAAAAAACCCCTGAGGATGTAAAATACTCTGGCAGTGACCACCCTCAGGGTATTTCGGCTCCATCTTTCTGTACTGCCTGGGGATTCTCCCCGAACAACAAAACCATTAATCTAAACATTGGTCTGTAGTGAGCCGAGAAATTAATCCCTGGAAAAGTTTCGACCTCTTACGGGGTTCGAACCTGCTACCGTTGGACCAAGTGCCGAGTGCTTAACCGCTAGGCCACCGGAGCTCACTGTTAGATTAATTATCTAAGCAGCCCTATTTATAGCTATTTTCAATTGCTGTATCTTTCTTCAAAGCAATACTATATAAACCATATAATCCAATTGTCACTGTCTTCAAAGATCAGTTTTTACAACGGGCAGGCGTCATGAAGCGACTACTATTAAAACTGTTTATCTTAATTGCTATTAAAAGACTGACATCTGCGCTGAAGCAGACCGTAATAGCGCGTCATAGCTTCCGTACTGTTTGAACTCTGCTATCATTTTCAAACCTGACCTAACGTCTGCTATTGTAGTTCTTATATGTTATTTATGACAAGCAGATTAGAGCTAATCAATAGGGGACAGCCAGGGGTTTCTACCCCAAACTTCAATATATAATGCTTTAAGAATGTATAGGCAAACACCTAAACTGCGTCCTTCCAAAGACGAAAATAGTGCACGGAATATACAGCTCTAGATTAACTTTTCTATATATATATATATATATTTTATATATATATATATATATATATATATATATGCGTGTGTGTGTGTGTGCGTGCGCGCGTGTGTGAGAGAGAGAACATCTGTGAATGTGTTCGTTCGTTCGTATGTATGTATGTATGTATGTATGTATGTATGTATGTATGTATGTATCTATGTATGTATAATTAATTAATTAAATAATGTTGGCAATAGTTCTTGAAACCCATAGTATATTTAGTAAATATTATTCACATCACTTACCCATTGTATTATAGCCAGTGACATTAAAAATGTCTTGTACATCTTCAAAATGAGCTGCCGAAGTACGTCTTGGCACCACAATCGATGTGACAACAAAATATCATCGAAAAGATGCGAGGTTAGCTAATATGTTATATACGTCACTGACACATCAGTTGATAAGCCCTCGATATAAATGATCATTTGGCTAGAATCAATCCTATTCTAAATCCTGGCCCTCTCAGTTCTGTTCTCAGGATTCCAGTGCCATTTGTTATTTCGCATCAAGCAAATCTAACAAGAATCACTGATGTCCCGCTCGGGTCAGGGAAGACAAACCCATCAGGGGACTCCCTGTCTGGGGGGGGGGGGGTAGTCGATGTTATCAGGATTACAAACGGGAAACGTCATATTTCGCCGCCATACTCTGTCTACCGCCATAAGTTGAGTTTTGTCGGCGTTACTGGAGCTTCTGTTTACAAGTGTTTGTGTGTGTGTGTGTGTGGGGGGGGGAGTTAACGTATATATTTAACGTGTATATTTCGTTGACATGTACTCTTTGTGTGTCAGTAGGGTCAATGAAGACTGGCAGTTGTTAACCTTCACAACTGATCCTGCTTCCTGTTCGTATCCTGGACACATATGTCCAAAGATTAATATGGCCGGAATGTTCCAGAACAAGTTCTGAATCCAGCAGTACTCCGATGTAAACTATTTTAAACATCCGTCAGGGTGAATGATTTTATATTAAGCAGATTTTCCCGGAGTATCGAATGCCACAACTCGGGATTACTAAAAATAGATTGTATCCCATAACGCCCTGCGAAACATCGGACAAACACTATCCATGCCCGAGCCAAGTAACATTGACATAACATTGGAATGGAGATATACGTATTCCGTTGGTCTGCAGTGGAATGCGTTTTTAACTGTCTCACCTTTCAACTTCCCGGGGTATGTCTTTTTTCTCTAGCCCCAATAATATGAGTGAATCTATGACTTATCAACAAGAAGATGCATCTAGAATTCGAACCAATGTCCCTTCACATTCTAAACTAACGCCCTACTATGATGCTCAGCTTAAATAATTAACCCGCGTCTATATTTATATCAAAATAATCGATTTATGTTATTATCCTTAACTGTTATATCATATATGTCGGTTGTGATTTATACTGATACTAGGGAAGAAACGAATGAAAACGGAGAGAAGAATATTTGTCGATCTTCTCTTTAGTATCTGATCATACAAACATGAGATTGTGGCTTCGGAGTAGAAAACTCATTAAAGACGGGACTATCTCCGGATAATGATACTCATGGGCTCTCTCTCTAAACGTAATGTTGGTATCCCGACATCGATAAAGTCAGTCTGAAGGAGACTGAACAATCGACTAATCTCTTATAAAACACTCTCTGAGAAACACTACGGGGTTGAAAAACCTTCATTGACGTGTGTGTGTGCGTGCGTGCGTGCGTGTGTCTTTCTTTGGGTGAGTGTGTGCGTCTCTCTCTGTATCTCTCTCTCTCTGTATATATATATATATATATATATATATATATATATATATATCTGTGTATCTGTGTGTGCGCTCGCTTGTCTGTTTGTCTGTCTATCTGTGTTTGTCTATATGTGTGTATTTTAAGATACGTTTATATGGTGGAACTGGCTTAGAAATTCAATACCTATACCTCTCTTCAAACATATGCGTCCATTCATATATAAATAAATATACATAGTTAAATTTAAGCATACAAAAAACCTCCACCTCCACACATCTATTAAACTTAAATATTTGTCTGGGCTACTCTTCAACCTGTGGGGTCCAGTTAATCCGTTTTTCATACGTGACAAATGTATCACGGCTATTGTGTGTGTGTGTGTGTGTGTGTGTATATATATATATATATATATATATATATATATATATATATATATATATATATATATATATATATGAACGAATATACAATGATAAAATGAGTTAGTAAGTGAATGAGTAAGAAGATGAGTAAGTGAGTGGGTAATTGGTCGATTGATTGATTGATTGATTGATTGAGACAGTGAGTCAGAGAGTCAATGAGTGTGTAATGTGTAATAGATTGATTGATATATCGAATGAATAAATGAGTGAGTCAATGAGTCAGTGAGTAATAAGTAGCTTGATTAATTGAGTGAGTGAGTGACTGGCTTGCTGTATTTTTATAAGTGAGTGAGTGGATGATGGGTTGACGGAGTGATTGATTGATTGAGTGAATAAATGAGTGAATAAATGAGTGAGTGAATAAATGAGTGAATAAATGAGTGAATAAATGAGTGAGTGAGTGAGTGAGTGAGTGAGTGAGTGAGTGAGTGGTGGTGGTGGTGGTGGTGGTGGTGAGTGGTGGTGGTGGTGGTGGTGGTGAGTGAGTGAGTGAGTGAGTGAGTGAGTGAGTGAGTGAGTGAGTGAGTGAGTGAGTGAGTGAGTGAGTGAGTGAGTGAGTGAGTATTACCACAAAGAGTAATTTATTCTGGGCTCTCAAAACATACAGAAATCCATAGTGGAGACCAGTTTTATACCCGAAAACCTCAGAGAGATAGGGTAAACTCCAATATCTATTGTAGTCATTTCCTTTTATCAGATATGTTTCTTAAAGCAGAATTTTCACAAACATTCAAGTCTGACGGTGATCACAAACACTCTCGCCTGATGATAATCACAAACATTCTAGTTTGACAATTATCACAAACATGGCATCTCACGAAATGAATCAAATTCGTATAATAAGAAACCACAGAGGCATCCCGTTAAAACTAGAGAAATCTCCTCAAACCAAGCCTCATCGGTGTCATGAGATAGAGGATCGTAGAAAATAATGTTACTAAATGATCCGTGTAGTCAATGACTCTTTTATCTCATTGTAATAGGGAGTTATCTCTGGTTTTGGTGGTTTCCGGTTGACTTTTATCCTTAACCTTCCAAGAAATAGCTCTGTTCCGGATAGCGCATTGGTTCGAATCCGGATCACACTTGGGTTTGTAGGATTTGTTTGCCTAAATAGACGCCCCCTAGGCAATATATCTCAGGTGTAATCAGCTCTTTGTTGAACAACTAAACTCAAATGGCGATTACAAATATATTAAATATTATCTTCTGAAATGTACTGAATGATCACTCTTACCAAAATGTCAGAGATAGCTAATCTATAAAACTACCAAATATCTAAACAAAATTAAGCCATTGATCTAATCACTGACAGATAGTAATATCTGACACATACCCTACAGTAGTAACTGTGGTTACTCTTTATGTGACATATAACCTTAGAGGTAATTGATTAACTCAGCTATTCCCTGCTTGTTAAAATAACTGTATTAAAGACAAATATTTACTCCTGAAGTAAAAATGTACTGCAAGAGTAGTAGTAGTAGTAGTAGTAGTAGTAGTAATAATAATAATAATAATAATATTGTTATTACTATTATTTTATTTTGTATACCAACTTAGTCAATATAGGTTGTCCTAAGGCGCTTTGCACTGAAAAGAGGAATACAACATATTTTGGCTCACAGAGCACAAATACATTTTGTTCATAAATACACCGCTTTATAGATATTATAAATAGACTAATTTAAATAAGTGGATTTTAAGAATTTTCCAAAATATTTTACCTGCTGCAAATTTAATGTGATCAGGCAACTTATTCAACAGCCTGAGAAGCTGATGTTTGGAAAGATTTCTTTCTGTAGATTGCTGTTTGGTTCTTTGCATCCTCAAAGCCAAATAAGAGTCAGGTCGCAGCAGTCTCATTGGTATATACTTTAGGATTAGATCTCATAGATACACTGATGCTGTTCCACTCAATACTTTAATGTGTCAAAGAAGATCGTGGACCTGGAACAAAACTGTGCCAGCATATTATCAGAAGTGCAGCAAAATTCTGCAATCCTATAACCGGTTAGTCAGATAGATAGATAGATAGATAGAGAGGGAGAGAGAGAGAGAGAGAGAGAGAGAGAGAGAGAGAGAGATGTTATATAAGAATGTCGAGTAGGAATGCATTATTAAACAAATTAAACTATTTTGGATCGAGAACATCATATCATGGGTAGTAAGTAGTATGAATAACTTATGACATTAATACCTTCAGCATTAGTGATATGATAACGTTATGATATGTTCTCCTCTCTCTCTCTCTCTCTCTCTCTCTCTCTATATATATATATATATATATATATATATATGTGTGTGTGTGTGTGTGCGTGCTTGCGTGCGCACGCGTGTGTGTGTGTGTGATAACACTTTATATTAGGTATTGTAAACTGTTTATGTGGTCACGACATCAGTATTTCAATATGTACAGTGTTGGGATAGTAAATATTTAAATGTCTTATTATAGTGAGCTAAAGGCTAGTCTGGCAGCATTTTGGCTTCTTGTTCAGGTGAAGGGTTCAGAGTAAACTTGCACACTAGAACAGCAATAGCTTTAGCTTTTATCAGTAGGCACACCCGAAATACAAAATGTTAAAATCTCTCCGTCTACTTGTGTCATAGTTCTATTTGAAAAATCTACTTTCAAGGTAACATTGATTGACTTATGACATTGAGTTCTGAGATTGTTCTGTGGGTAGGTGAGGGGGATGAGCAATATACGTTCAAGCAAATACTCGTGTAAATACCTCTACAAACATGTAATACATTTACGAGAAGAAATGAATTTACAGTTTTAATTGATTTAATTAACTTTCATAACAATCGAGATGCCGCGACAGGTACTCTAAATGCCTATAATAAGTTGAATCAGGAAATTATAGTTTATTTCAGACGACATTGTTGTTTTTTCTCGCCAAGTATTTAATCATTCTATCCACTCCCCACTCATCTAACAATTATAACAAGGCAAGAAATGAGATAGTAGTTCACAGTTTCCGAGATACGAATATGTCTGTTATTACGAGTAACACTGTCTATGGTATGTAATAATGATAAATTTACTTCATGAAGACCTGCCAGTCCTTTAGGTAAACCTAACCAGGGCGACCACACACACACACATACATACAAACACACACATATACACACATACATACATACATACACACACACACACACACATATATATATATATATATATATATATATATATGGTCCATACCACCCTACAGACAGTCTTGTATGGAGGTATATACCTATCTACTTATGAGACAAGCTTCTGTAGACAACAATATCAATGCTCAGCTGATATTGATGAACAATCCGCTGAGAGATGACACTTGAAGTATCTCTTCTTAGAGATAACGAATAGATTAGAGAAAGGCAAGTGGCTAATAATCTCATTATGTATCGATTGTACATGAAAATAATAAACTAATTAGAAGTACAATAACACTTGTTAATGAGATAAAAATGGCGTACTTCATTCCTTGACGCCGATCTGGTAATATTTTTGGGGAGAGGATGGTGAGTGTAAACAAGGTGGGACATATTTTATAATGTAGCCAATATTCTTTGATTGATTATGTGGTTATAATAAGCCATGTGTGTGTTTATATATATATATATATATATATATATATATATATGCACGCCACACACACACACGCACACGCATTTCCTATATCACATATATGTTGAGACGGCTTTCTTACTATTTTACACCCAATGTCGGTCCGATCTAAGACAAATACGCGATGGACGTTTATTGGCGGAGGAGGCAGCTCTTAGACATTGATGACGTTTGGATTCAATCCCAAAACCAACAGATCTGCCATGCAATTCACTACCAACTACACCACAGATCAGGTGTCTTCAAGCATTTACCAACTAGTAAACATAATATATCTAAACAATTTAGAGGTTGGCGTCACAGACATGTTAATGTTACAGTTATAGCTACCTGGAACATCAAAGGCTACCTAAACGTCTAAAGGTAACCTTATTATTTGTTCATTTGTTCTGTTCTGTTGTTCATTTGGGGCATAAAAACTGTATTTAAAATATATACACTTTTGTTTAAAATTACTTATACCAAATTTAGATATATTTAATTGAGTGAATGAGTCTGTCAGTCAGTCAGTCAGTCAGTCAGTCAGTGAGAGTTTTGTTTCGCCTCGACGCTGGTAATACCTGAAGGAAATTTCGATTGGATGCAGCTTGTAAATATATTTTATAGCAACCAGACCTGGGGTAATTGTAATAGTAATGATTACATTTTTCACAGTAATAGTAATAGTGAATCTCATTTTTAAAGTAATAGTAATTGTAATTGTAACAGTTGATAAAGTAATCCACTATTACTTTGCTATTACATCTTTCCCTAATGCTCCCCTGTGAGTGGTGGGGGAGGGGTTTCTCAACCACTCCAACATAGAGGCTGTCCTGATTTAGCGACAGCCTGGGGATTCTCCCCGAACATCAAAACAAACAAACAAACAGCTCCACACCATATCTTACAGCTGCTATCACTGCATTAGATCTGATATACACATAACCTGATTTTTAATATATTTTATGCTGTATCTAGGATATTATCAATAATATAGACATACACATAAAAACAGTATCTGCGTCATTTTGAGATATCTACTAATACCGACGTCAACTACAAAGCCAAATGTAAGCATTTTGGTACAAGCATATCAGGCTCAGCCAAGACTATTTCCAACTTCACCACAGTATTTATTTGTAGATTATAATATATTGTATACTGCATGTATTATTATTATTATATTATTATATACCACATTTGAAAAATGACAAGAAAATAAATGTAACAGTAAACACATACCGTAATCTACTATTATAAACATATGAGAGCGCATTCACATTACTATGCAAGAGGCAATTGGTGTATTATCTGGTATTGTTGTATACACCATCTTACTAATCATGCTCATTCAGCCATGACAGGTATATATGGAAATTCTTCACCTATTGGGAATTTACTAGTTGTTAAGTGTAACTAGGTAAGGTCAACTGAACAGTGTTGGTTTAATATGTAAATGAAGTTTTGTTTTGTATTACTTTATGATGAGAGTGACCCAGTAACATATAAAACTACCAGCACTATCATTACTATTACCACTACCACTACTACTACTACTAATAATAATAATAATAATAGCATAAGCAAAAATGTAATAGTAATAGTAAGAAATGTAATAGTAATAGTAAATACTACATTCAATATCAAGTGTAATAGTAATAGCAATACTCAGAAGTAATAGTAATATATTACATTTCAAAGTAATTGACCCAGGTCTGAATTAGCAATATATGCATCTCTCTCTCTCTCTCTCTCTCTCTCTCTTCTGTATATGTGGGTGTGTGTGTGTGCGCGTGTGTGCGTGTGTGTGTGTGATGAAAAGGTTTTCGACGTTCCTCATACACACCAACTTTCATCTTATCTACATTTTGATACTGTTGTCAATTTTGTGTTGTTTCACTATATATTGGTTGAACATTAAGTCCCGACTCTTGAAGTTCTCATTTATCTACACTGCATCTAATTTTATCATCACATTTTGTGATGCTGTAAATCAGATTTCTTTATATTGGATACGTTTAAGAACAGCTCAAAACCATCATCAGACATCTTATCACGGTACATCGAAACGTGATTAGTCATACTCTGATAACAGTCTGTATGTTTATAATATAGACAACAGGTTTGTAGAAAATTTTAATATCAATATAAAGCTGAAGAATTATATTTTGTATATTATTATGTTTAAGGAAAATAAAATATTAATTCATAAATTAATTAACGATTTGATGATCTAATAGTGATTGATGTGTATTTGTGTCAGCGTATGTGCGCGCATTCGTGCGTGCGTTCATGTTTTATTATATATGTATCTATATTGTGGCACTGGCTCAGAACACAAACATCTAAACATCCTTTGAAATCTATTCCTCCATAAATCTTAACATAAATCAAACTACACATACTTCCATATAGATATTAAATAACCTACACCTCCATATATATATATATATATATATATATATATATATACGTAGACCTATACATGTGTCTCCGTTACGCATCAGCCTGAGGGGACCACCTAATTCGCTTTTCGTACGCGACAAATATGTCACGCCCACAGGGAAGCGGCTAAATGCAGATTACGTACAAAAACGGAAGCATGTACAAGAACTACCAAACAAGCGACAGCCTGGGGATACTCCCCGAACTACAAGCAAGCAAGAACTACCATTCGACACCACAGCTCGCAGTAAACAACACGTACGTGTAGTTCAATGTGTATGGGTGTGCTTGGGTGCGTGCGTGCTTGCCTGCGTATGTGTCGTTTGGAGGAAGGTGTTTACACACCACACCTACAAAGAATACACTGAGGACGCAAACGTATATTGACACAGCACATATTCCAGTTTGCCGGAATGAATGACCATTACCTCAGCAAAGGGGATATCAAAAGAGAACCTGTAATCAATGATAATACAATCTTGCCATTGTTAGTTCAGGTAAGAAAGCTTTATAGACGGCCTGGACGTGATTTCTTGCCACTCACAATAGTAGGTTGATGTTTATCCCCGATCGACAAATATATTTATTAGTGTCTCGGTAAACAACAAAATACAGCTCTCTTTTCACATCAAATCTTGAGCTATATTGCACCTCATACGGTCTACAAACAAGAAGAAGCTGAATACGAACAGTACATGTATTTGTTGACCTATATATATATATATATATATATATATATATGTTATCATAAGGCCTATTGCACCATGGGAGTACACGGAGAGAAGCCGAGATAGTATCTATTAGTTGTGAAACTGGTGATCGGACCAACTGTACAAAGTATTGGAGATATAATGGATTATGAGAGCATTGGCTAAATTAGAACTCAGTAATATGTAAACACGGGATATTAAATAACAGACCGACCCTACATGGTGAATAACAAACACCATAACAAACGTGCAGGGCAAATAACATACAATTGTTTAGAGGTAATAGATATTAGTTATAAACTGGTCATGTATACACGACGACTTGGATACAAATAGTCATGTATACACGACGAATTCGATACACAGGTGTATATGTTGTGTAACAAACTTTCAAGATGTGCGCTGTAAACTGTTGAATGATTATGACACGCCGCGGTTATGACAAACACCAGACGTTACCATGGCCATCAATAAGCTGTTACTAGATAGAAGACGGGATATTAAACAAAAGGTACTCGTCCGTCGGATGGTGAAACCTACGTCGATGTTACCTGTAGCCTTAACGACCGCGTAATCGATAACCAGCCAACTTTTTAAAGAGCCACCGACGGGGATTATGAGCGTCAATTGTTGTGACAGCAGCACGCGGCTATACCGGGCACTGTCTACTCTTTTTCACTATCCGTATGCCGCAATAGTAGCTGTCCAGTTATACCAACATCAGTGTGGTGTCACAGACGACGTGTGCTGTACTTGTTGCGTGTTGTATTATTCACTCGGTGCTGTACGAGTGACGACGTGAAGCCGTGTTCATCAGTTGTGTATTTTTCAAGTTCGTTATCGGATACGGCTCTGACACGCGGCTGTCGGTGTCTGTTAGCGGGATGCGTCGATTTCCGGTTGTGTGACAGGGAATACGTTGTCACGTGTCGAACAGGTGACACACCGAAAGCAGCTAGAACATGGCTACTATCGAGAAAGAACATGGTGTATTTAGACTTCCTGACGTATATGACGCCAGTCACCGTGGAAACGGAAATACCAATGGAACAATGGCTTCTTTCGGTCGCTATGGCAACGACGCCGCCATGGAAACATCAATGGCGTTAAAGAACTATGGGGAAAAACAACAGTTTCCGACTATCATTGTTCGAGATATTGCAGGAAGGCCGTTAGACACAAATACTTCATACCAACGTGCTATTTATGAAGCAAAATGGAAGGTAAGCATTAATTATATATATTATTATTGCTCAGTTACCTCACCGTATATGAAATGTCTCCATTGGTCTATTGGCAGTACAGCTTAATACATATCACTAGCAGCTGGATTCGAACACTATTTATGAAGGATGTTTCATCTTTTACACTGAGGCCACAAACGTATATCGACAGAGAGTTACCTTTTGGAGGTCGATCGGCCCATTTAGTCTATCATGTGTATCATGGTGGTTGTAGAACGCGGCTGTTTGCCATACGTGTATGGACAGACAAGATGTGTGACAGTCAATATATACGTGTCGTAATATTTCGTGTAATAAAGATGATATTAATTTTATTCGATAACGGGATGTGACTGATGCCTACCGCAGCGAATAGGGAATAACACTGAAAATCGGAGCTTCAACACCGATAATATACAAAAACTTATGATTGTATTCTAGTACCCATCGTTATAGTATGCTCTGTCATCGTTCTTTACTGTAGTTTTCACAGGGCGAGCTTCCTCAAAAAGCAGAGGAATGGAGGCTGCCTCACGCGCCGCTGCCAGCCAGACCAGACTTTACGCGAACCGCTCCCCCACTAGCTATGCAGCATAAACACAGAAAGGAGTTGAAGAAATCGAACAAGTTGAGCCAGTCCTATCCGCAGTATTCAGTAGGTGCAATATAAAAAAGCTCATAATATATCGCATCGCATCAAATCTATGACAATTAGTAGTTGCTATTTTATATCGCGTTTACGCTAGGTGGTAATATTGTGACAAACAGTGACAAAATTCATACCTAGATCTAGATCCCCAAATAGGAGGGGGCGCAATTCATCTCCCACTTCGAACTATACCCATAGTTATTCTCTCCAAGAAAATGATTAACGTTACCCGAGCACCTAGTTCTACCGGACAGTATCATAAATATTCAGCGAAAGCCTGATTATCATCTGATTTGCATACAACGAGTTACACATCCATGAGAGTTTCACATATTGACTGCAATATTAAAGACATTTATACCATAAACCTAATTCATCCATCGCTCGGTCATAGTTGTTGTCTGCGAATCGATGTCATTTCAGTTCCGTCGCGATGTACATCGATCAATAGTTGTCATGCGATAGAACGAAATACAAAGCCGACAAAAATCAAAGTTGACCCACTCAGGTGTTTGACCATTCATCGGTCAGCGAAGGTTTGGTGTGTTGTATGAGGATACTTCCTCGTGTTTAGAAGAGCCGCCACACTCAGAAAGCCTGTGCCACAAATTCGGCATCGGTTTAACGTAGAGGCTTTCACTTATTGCACTATGATTATCGTCTATTCCTCAATTATCATCTGTCAATAAATGGAATATTTATTTCGCTGAGACGATGGTTATTGCCATTCTGATATTCACACCTTCGCGAAGGCATAATTTTCGCCGTCCTCCGTGCTACCAATATAAATTATAGACGGCCATGCAATTAACGGCTCTTATTCGATTACTGAGCTTCATATTCCGTTGCCGTGTTGTCTACGCGATATCACGAAACTGATTGTTACCTATTTAGTGCCATGACCCAGACTGGGTGTGTCTTAACACGGTATACTGGCCTCGATCATCTAGATTATAGTAGCAATATATCAATTCTATACTATATTGATTACTGAAGTGGTTCAGCATCTATGTTTTAAACTTAATTCTAGAACCGAGTCCACCAGGCCAGAGCCAAGATCGGCTGTTTGAATAATCTACGTGTGGCTAATAATGTGTATCGCGGTGCCATTAAAACTTGCGCAGTTCCCCAATTTTAATTATTTCTACAACGATCTGATTTTTAGCCATTAAAATACCCACTTCGATGCTTCTTTATAACCTTCGTTTCTTCGCTAATCCATTTCACCCGATCAATCATTCTTCACGACATTAGCTTCGAATAGGTCGGTAATCGATACGATCAGCTAATATGACCATAGGGGTCTTGGGACAAAGGAGGCAAAATCGGGTTGTGATCATTTGATTGTTGATGTCTTGGTGTCCTGACGGAAGAAGTGTTTGCAAGATCGAATATTTACGAACAGTCATTCCACATAATCGATGGTGAATGATTGTTTGAACCCCCCCCCCCCTTAACACGCGTTCATGATTTCGCCAATGATCAGGAAATGCCTTCATTCATTCTGGAGCAGGTACCAGCATTGTAAAACAGCGGTGTGAATAACTACAGCGCTTTCAAAATGTGAGGAACCGATATTCGAGTGTGGGTTGTTTTAGGTTTGCGTCATCAAGAAAGGCTTCATTAGCAGATAGCCTATAGGCAGGTATTCTGTAGTTGAACAAAAGTTATTTAAGTACATGTACGTACTTAAGCCACGTACTTCGAACACTAAATTTACGTTGTACAATGATGAGTGTGAATATGATCAGAACTCCAAAACCACATTGTTATCTATTCACATGTCATCTCGTCATCTCGTCATTAATAAAGGTATCTGACAACTAAATTGGTTTATTATGAAACTGACTCATCCCGGCTAACCTATGATAAACAAACGATGTACCAAGTTGATCTGGTTACGATATTTGACAAACTATACACGATCAAGTGTTCTGACCGTGGACTCCTATCAGACGCTATAATCGAGATTGATTGCTTTATACTCGAATCGATCACTGATTGTAAACATGGGCGTGATGATGTTTACCTTGGTACGTGTTTCTTATGGAGATGATCTACCCTCCGGAATAGGTAAACAATGGACTTTGGCGAAGACTCTTATCGATTTTAATGATCGATGGTTTTAGTTTGGCCTAAATCTGTTACCTTCGTCGTGTATCGGAGAGTTTATCCGGTACTACCTCGTAACATGAAACAGACGAACAGCGTGACAAACAATATTAGAATGTGGATATCAGAATCCACTTTGTCTTAGACCCCTTTCCGTATACTTCATTTACGTCACTGAAGTCTTAGGTTCACCTGCGCACATAAGCGCATATATTTACATTTATATGTGCATACATGTACTCAACCAAATATATATATATATATATATATATATATATCCATTCTCTCATTGACTTGCACACAAACAGACAAATAGACACCGGCTCACACACACATACACACACACATACACACTCACACACACGCATTTATATATATATATATATATATATATATATATATATATATATACGGTAATTATGTTACTTTGGTTAACCATATTATTAGTTGATCACAAACCATTTTGATATCACAATCTACACCGCCATTATGTTAAAATATCGCGACATGGGTAATAAAAGTGTTATACACTAATGGGAATTTAGTTTTATGTAACAATCCGTTGGTAGCCAGGATTTTTTAAAGTTTATACTATCAAACTACAGTCAATGTATTTGGTGACAAAATCGATCGGTAAACTGGCTTGATAGTATACTTCAAATGATCTGGTTAACACTTAATGAGATGTAGATATTGTTTATTTAAGCGGGTTTCGGTGGCTGTAACAATTTAAAAGTAGGTTTCAAAGTTTTATGTGTCACCTGTAGACTAATGTGATTCTATAGGATAATGTAAACTTCACATTCTACCAGGTGTATCAGGGTGTAGGTGTTTGAGTAGGTGAGAGAGTGAGTGGGTCAATCAGTCTATCAATCAGTCAGGGAGCTAACGAATAAACATTACAGGGCTGCGCGGGTTGAGAATTATTGCCTGCAACTGCCCCACCTCGCGTCGATTAGGCCCACCACCGCCCCCTTCGGCAATACTGTTTTATTTTGAAGCCCCCACCGCCCCTCATATTCGCATAACTGGATCGCGACCTCCCCGCAAGATGCTGAATGTTACCCCACATTTAGACCGCACTTATTGAAGTCAGGCCCGCAAAATGTCCGCAGTAAAATAGTTCACATTCTTATTATTTATTAATTGATTCAAGAAACTTCAAACTGATTTAATATAGAAACTTTATTTTTGATATATATATATATATATATATATATATATATATATATATATATATATATATATATATATATATATATATATATATATAATTTATTTACATTATATCATTAATAAGTTATTTTTCAAAGCACTGTATATCAGTAGCTTATTACGTACATTTGAATATTTCAAGACATAACACCTCTCAGTAACAACATAACTAGTGAGAGTAAAAAAAATAGCTTGTTCTGTTAAAAGAGAGAAGATAGAAAAATACTCTGTGTCCCTTTATTTATATATAGAATTATAAGAAAAAGGTTTAATATTGTCAAGAGATAAGGAACTCTGTTGTATATCTTTTATTAAACTAATTCTTACTCCATGTATTTATCGCTTTCATTTCAGGATACCATCGACTCAGATAAAGGTTACGAGAGCCTAAGGTAAACTAATTGCCAAAATATAAGAAGAAAAAATGTTACTTGATTCTAAAAGAATGCATAATAATAATAATAATAATAATAATAATAATTTATATAGCACCTCAATCAACTTGAATTGCACAAAAACGTTTTGGATAAAAATACACTCATTTATAGTTATTAAATATATGTTAATTTCACTAAATAAATAGTTGTAAGTTTAACAAGATTAGGAAAACTCATTCCATAACCTTGGAGCTGAAGGTCGGAAAGATTTATCTCCCTACATTGCTGTATGATGTTTTGGTATCGTCATAAATTAACAAGATTCAGATCCCAGTAGTCTCACACAGTGGTATATACTTCCGGATCAACTAGTTTAGATACAGTGGTCTTGTTCTACTCAGTACCTTGAATGTGTGAAACAGGATGTTGTACAGTCATCTGAAATGTACAGGAAGCCAGTACAGCTGGAACAAAAGTGGTATTATATGTTCCTGTTTTCGAATGCGCGTTGCAGCTGTATACAGTGAGTGAGTGAGTGAGTGAGTGAGTGAGTGTGAGTATTTTGTTTAATCCCTGAGATATGTGTTCATTGGACACTATATGTTTATATAATATACGCGAGACATTGGTAATATTGGATTTGAACCATGACCCTCAGTTGTTTAACTACCAACTACAATAGGGTCTCGTCCATCGTGTCACTCAGAATTTCTTGATTTACAAACAAATTACTATTCAATAACGTGTGAGTCATACTGATATACTTCGGCTCGAGGAGATCAACACTCTACTGATTGTTCTTGTACTTATTGCTTGATTCAACCAAGAATCAGTAGCCACTTTGATGAGGTGTTTTACTAAAGATTACTGGACTATGGTTGAATGTTGTTACTTTTCTCCAGAGTGCTCTACGCTATATCACAAAATACATTTCTAACAATATCCCAGCCGGCCTATGTATGAGGCGTGTTTCATCTTTCAACTCATCTCATTTCCTATAGGGACGTTTTTTGTCCCATTTCACTTAACATATACATACAAAGTAGCCGTAAAAGAGGGTCAAAATTTAACCTTTTCACCGAATGTGTATTATGATCCAACCACATCCCATATTTTCAATAGAAAAATATTTAGGGTACATCGATGTATCGATAGTGAACTAAATAGCAAAGATTTATAGTTGTTTTTTGCCCACAGATGGAGCCTGCAGCAAGCTGAGACACTTCCTCCATTAGCCGGAGCTCAGTTGATAAACATGAATTCTTGCCGAGTACCACCTAAGACTTATTTCCCTTTTGTAGGAGCAGCGCCTGCCACAAAAAGGTTTTACTTAGAGGTAATAAAAACACAATAAACTACAAGTATTTGGGTACTGATGTATTTCTGTTTGTGCGTGTGTGGATATTTGTGTAGTTGAGCGCGCGCCCCCGTAGGTTCAAACATATATGAATGCGTGCACGCAATTAGCTGGGTTATTTACAATAATTTGAAACTCATCTATGTCAGTTTTGTTTTGTTTGTTTGTAACATGTGTACCTATTTTTAACATAATCCACGTATTCAGCCAATAGATTCACCGCCAGATTCATGATTCGCCATGAACGCTGTAAAACTATTACTTTTCTGAGACATTGACTATATATATATATATATATATATATATATATATATATATATATATATATATATATATATAGTTGTTGTTGTTGTCTAGGTGTAATGTTCTGATTTACGCCTACACGTTTACCAAAGATAATGACAAACATTGGAGATCATCACTTTAATCATTGTTTGCATACAAACAAAAGACCGCAAAAAATAAATAACTTGAATTTATAAAGATTCTCTATATTACTCATTAATTAACACTTTTATAATAATTTCATTGAACTATATATATATATATATATATATATATATATATATAGACGGATATACGTGAGGCAGAATACGAGTTTCCTGGTTTCTGTTCTGGTTGTACAAAAGGTACTGGCTTGTGTTACGGCTGTGAGAAAGATTCTAAGCCTCAGTAAGTATCTATGACAGCTAATTATCGAACCAAGATTATGCTTTTAAAATCTATTACAATATTTAATACACATGTTTAATTTTCTATCTACTAAGCCTCATAGCTGTCTCATATGAATTATAAAGTCGGCCATATTGTTTTCCGTTAGTTTCCATAGAGACAAGGTAGCTCGTACAGGAGGTGGCTTCGTTTACTTGAAGCATGACAGGGCTTACGGCATCTTGGCAGCCAAGAATCCGGCCAACTGGAATGTCGCTATCCCGGAGGAGGAACGGAGACGTCTCGAGCAGTATCTCTATCCACAGCATCCAGGTGTGCCTGGACACCGTCATTGGCTTCCTGGATCACCTAAACTATTACCACCGACCGGCTATGTGTTTTATGATGGTAAATAGGAGAAAATATTACCAATCATTAACATAATTATGTGACAATTTCAAATAACTATCCCTCTCTCTCGTGTGCACGCACGCATGCACGCACGCACGCATACACGCACGCACGCACACATGTATTACTCTAAACCCTTATGGGTCGAAGTTTAAAACTTATCCGCTGAGCGCTGTTTTTAAGCTTATATATATATATATATATATATATATATATATGTGTGTGTGTGTGTGTGTGAATAATACATGTGCACGTGTGTACATATGTACGCATATCCGTGTCTCTGTCATTCTGTCGCCCTTTAGTCGTACTATCCGTATTTCGACAGGTGTAGAAAATAGCCTACACACAACATATTATATAATTTGATGAAAATTAGCTTAAAACATGTTTTTTTTAAATTTCAGACGTAGTTCATCCGGATTTCAAGAAGTATGGCCACAAGATGAACGTTGTGAGACTTCGGGACAGTAGAGATGAGAGATTTGTTGAGGACGTAGGAATACCCTATGATCCCGATGAACCAAGTACCGCATCACGGATAGCTACTTATCTGACCGATACCGGATATGACGATATATCGACTCACGGTGCCATACTTGCGGATGTGTCATCCCCCGAAGAGCAAGACGATATAATACGAGGTAAGATACTTGTTGTAGGGGGGATGTTGATAATCTGTTTAATCTCAGATTTTGTTTGGCAAAATATATTGAACGGTTCTTGTCAAAAACATAGATATTGAGTGACACACACACACACACAGAGAGAGAGAGAGAGAGAGAGAGAGAGCAGACAGACAGACAGACAGACAGACAGACAGACAGACAGACAGACAGACAGACACACACAGCACACACACACACACCATGGATTGTAAGGAGATGGGTATTTGATATTGTTTACAGTTGAGACTGGATGCCCACCCTCCATCATATCTTATGATCAACTATTATCTACACTAAATGGTGAGCATTGTAATTGTTATAATAGTTTTACATGTTTTAATCTATCTTTAATATGCTTTCTTTTATACTAAACACACACACACACACACACACATATATATATATATATATATATATATATATATAAAGGGCTGCCATCATAAAGCGCTGCCACCTGGCGAAAGTATTGGTTTAAACATAAAGACACACGCTCTTTATTTTTATACATATACGGTGTTATAATTTAGCATTTCATTTCACTTAACTAGTGTGATATTCTGTTAGTGTCGTGTTTAATCGGATTTTCCCTAATATATTTACGATAATAGAGGATTCCAGTGTTATTGAAGAAGATCTAAGGTCATCTAAGAAGAGCAGAGAATCTACCAAAACTACAACAGAAAGTGGCATCAGTTCAAGGGCCCACTCGTTATACAAAGGTAGATGCTGTAAAGAATACCAGTAGACTGTTTGATACAGGGTGTTAGAAAATATAGGCAAACCATGGACGGTGCATGTTCTTGGCTAATTGTAAGTTTACTAACAATTGTGTTATGGAAGAAAAGAATAAAAACTCTAATTCGTGAAAGCCGACACCAAAGGCTGCAAGGCTTCGATACTGGAGCTGGTTCATCCGTTGCCCTTGACGGCCTTTAGAGAAACCAAGTACAGTAGCGTGAGTTTTGACCGTCCTTTGCAGTAGCCAACTTGTCAGCTCCCTTTCATGACGTAACACACTTTCGACTGCAGCAAACACACATACATAAAAGACTTGCCTAGGATGAGAGCGCAACTACAAATTGCACCAACTTCAATATTCAGTCATTTGGGAAAACAACCATTACCAAAAAAGTAGCTCGAAAATAATACAATTATAGTATTGGCAGCCCACAAAGAGGGGTCCGCACATTCCGTATGCCCCCCCCCTCCCCCCGGTACGCCACTGGTGAAGCATATTCGATAATACTGATAACTGATCTAGTTATTTAACTGGATCAATCACCATCTGTCCTTAGCTCATCATCTGAATCCTCACTAACACATTAACAAACACGCCTGACACGATGATCTTGTTGCAGCAACTCTTTTATTGCTGTCATTTTATAGAAACCTGTCCTCTATCTTGTGAGCAGTGCCCGGAGATACACGTCGTGCTGCTGAGAAAACCTCCACACAGAGTTGTTTGTATGTTTCAATTCATGCGAAAAACTGAAATATATTGTTTGATGTTGAACTCTGAGTAGTTTCATATTTATATCTTTCCCGATGGATTCACCGTTTTGATTGGTGGTGAGGATTTTAATAGTGAATATTCTATCTTGGATTGTTCATGTTATGTTTGTCCTGAACTGTCGGTGAAATAGAAGGCAAAGCAGTCGGTTTCATTAATACATGCATTATCCGTCGGTTTCAGATACTTTTGAACACCCTGTTCTATTAACTAGTTATCATTAGTTTCCAGTCTATGTGATTGGATCCGAACATCAATTTGCTTGCCAAATTGTCTACCTGATTGCGTGTGTGTGTGTGTGTGTGTTTTAGTAGTGTGGAATAAGGCACTGGCACAGAGAATCTCGATTATAACCCAGTTAAACGGTTTCCATCTCCTTACATAGCACCATCGCCATTTAAGCTAAAGTCAGCAGAAACGAAACTGACAATACCTGTGGATCCTTTCTCCAAGAACAGAGAGTACAATATACCCACAGGTGGAGCTATAGAAATCAAGAAAAGTGACAAACCTCTGACGGAGTTTGATGAATTTCAATTTGGTGAAGGTGACTGGAAGGTGAGTTAGTTATAACATTGTGTTGTTGTTCTGGCTTTGGTTTTAGTTTTTCATAGTGGTAATAGCTCCCGTGGAGAAGTTGGCAGAGCACCACCGGATGACATACTGACATTGTTACGGCAGTTAAAACCAATCGCCTGATAACGGCACTCACTCACTCACTCACTCACTCACTCATTCACTACGGTCTCTCGATGCCTTCTATATGGTACCCATAATCCATAGTTAACTGGATGGATTAACCGTAAGTAAATTAGTCAATAATCATGTCACTGATCGGACGATAATCGAGTGAGCATTATCGTAACACTGAAGGTTTATCTCTGAGAGTCAAATGGGGCGCCTCCGTGGTCTAGCGGTAGCGTGCTGGACCACAGATCACTACCACCCGTGTTCGAATCCCGGCGTGGGCATATCTGAAGGTTGTTTCGTCTTTCGCTTCGTCTCATTACCTTTGGAAGTCGCTCGCCCCATTTAGCCTACCTTGTGCACAAAAGTAACCGTAAAACATCAATCATCATCATCTGAGAGTCAAATGATTAATGGCATTTCAGCTGAAAAATATTGATGTTATTATTTTTATTAAATTTTTTATTAATTAATTTATAAATTAATAATAATAATAATAATAACAGCAATAAAAGTAAACAAATTGGCATGTTTATTTACGATATTAAACTAAACCTGCTGATTTAACAATTCTAAATGAGCAATCTTATACATTTATTCACATTAGGAGCCTACATTTGAAGGACGAGCCAGAACTGAGCTGACGCCAACCGAAAGGTCACGGCCTCCGACAAAGGTCACTTACGACAGGAAATCGAAATCTGATGTCACTGAAAGCGAACACAGTTTTAAACCACCAGCACCGCCGCCACCCCCGCCTACTAGCGAAAGTAAACCTGAATCAATAACAATGGTATGTATTGATGAAATCTAATTAATGGGAAATATTAATTAAAAATAACAAGTAATTAAAAATTACTCAGTGAAGAGTTTGACTAATGCGCATTAATTATTTAGAATAATGTTCTTGTTTATTTACTCTTTTAGGAAAAAGAAACAAAAGAAGAGTAAGTATCATACATTGTAGACATGGTGTGTGTGCGCGCGCGCACACGCACACACACACACGCACACACACACACACACACACACATATATATATATATATATATACACACACACGTAAATGTAATTCTGATTTATTTCCAGAAAGCCGGTTGTTGTTGTTGAAGAGACCCCCAAATCCAATTCGCCAGACTCGGGTAAGTGCCATCACTCTGTACAGTAACTATCTTCTTCTTACAACAGGTCAATTAGACTATCCTATAACTTGTCCATATTACAATACTGACAGAGGTACCATTGACCATGTATCCATCCCACATTGCTACATTTCACCATCAAGTGATATTATTTACCAGCTTCTGCCTACCCACTTCGCTTCGTTAGCTTTAATAATAAATATATCATCATCGATTAATCATGTGCTTTATTATCCCCGCTTTAAGTCATTGATGAGTGATCAAACAAGTTGCATATGGCTTCGCTAGGCAGTATTCTATATTACGCTTATATATATATATATATATATATATATATATTGCTTACCATTATTTTTTATTGATGGCAGTAGGTGTGGATGTAATGTTTATTTTGATTTATCTAATACAAGGCAATCATAGTGAACAAGGTGATCCTTTGTCACCTATGTCAGACAGATCAACTGTTTTAGACGATTCGACATTAAAATATCCAAGTGCCAATACTACACCCGGATACTCTAGACGTACACCAAGTGTACAGCCGCAACATCCGGGTACTTCATCATCTTCATCTAAAACGATAAGTAGCGAGCACTGGCATCCGTGTACGGAAGCCAGCACACCTAGTGGCGTACAATCACACCGCAGTACGCCGCCGAAGAGTACAGAAAGCATACAGTCCCACCATGAGGTAGCTTCTAATGGACGTGAAAGCGCACAAAGCCATTGTTCTCAACCATACACCAAAGGTCTGAATTCGGCAGAATCCAGTCTGAGGTCAGCAACCCGAGATCGACCCCAAAGGTTCCGGAGATTGTCACTTGACAGAGAGCGCCACTTGTCGGGACAAGGTGCTTTGTTGTGTGTTTGTTAACAGTGGCACCGTCAATGTTCTCAGCACTGTTATCACTAATAACTGTCATCATTCGCGGAGAATAGATACTAATGTCTCTACGGTAGATAGAGTGATAGGGTAGAGTTAACATTCTGTCTGTATCACGTAGGTTAGAGGATTTTGGACAAGGCACCGTTGTGTTTTCATATTTTTATTTCATTTCGGCGTGTTTACACGTGTTTGTTTGTTGTTTGTTTGTTTAATTTGTCTTCATCTTGTCAACAATTAAATAAGTGGTTTTCTCTCAAGAGATAGAATAATGGACAATATTCATAGCTAATGTGCCATCTAACGCTAACTAAACAAATTATACCAACGGATGGTGATCTTCTCATTGAACCAAAATCGCAGAAAAAACTTTGGAGAATCATTTATTGTGAAGACTGCGTGCGTGCGTGTGTGTGTGCGTGTGTGTGTCTGTGTGGTCAGAAAAACTTGTTGGTGTTAAATAGCTGATTTAAACAGTTCTTTAGATAGAAGAAAGAGCAGAAAGAATGGTTATAATCCTTCTTTCTGCTAAGATTTCATTCATTAAAAAATAGCCATATTCCAAAATATCCTACACGAACGACAAATCTCAATCAACTGACACATATAACATCGCACGGACACTGATAATAAATGTTATAATGACGTTACAAAGTGTAATAAAAACACCCTGCATATGTCAATAAATATCTGTTAACAACTTTTATTACACATTATTTGAAAATACGAAGAAATCGTCCAAATTATAAACCGATATATGGTCCGTTTATATTAATGAATGCCAGCCCTAAATTGACCCATAACAGGGCATTTACACTCGCTGCGCATGCGCCATGAATATTGTCTACTGCATAACCAAAACAAACAAATTTCAGATTAGTGCTCGTCGTCGTATTTGAGTGTTACTTTAAATCTATTTCAGCGATATTAATTTTCAGCATTGCAACGAGATGTGTCTGACACGAATAGCTTTAACCACTTTATGTAATCCTTTTCCTGTATTTACCCGTACCTATAAAGACGAAGGCATCAGTCTCGGGCCCATCGTACAACAGCTCGATACACCTCAAATAGAAGAGAAGACTGTCGAGACGGTTGTACGAGTCCCAGTATGGAGTGCTGTCAACAGAAGGAGCAGCATAGCACGAAGTAGACGATCCAGTGTACAATCTACGGTACACTCTGCTGTCTCTCTACGCTCAAAAAGCAGTGTACTAGCCAGCAGACGTACAAGTCTGGAATCAGACAGGGTATCCCTCAAAGCTGGCGAGTTCAATTTTATTGTCGATGTGTTTGTGTTTCTGATTACTGGATGTTCGATGTTGATAACGTCAGTGTTTCCTTTTTGAGCTCTAAATATCTCTCTCCCTGTTGATGTTTGATATCGATCTGAGAAGTTCTAATCCTGAATTTTTCGTTTCTATAACATTACCCACGCCTTCTATTTCTTGTTTCAGCTACTTGTAAAATATTGAAATTTACTGTTTTACTTGTTCTAGTTAATTAATATTAACAACAGGTTTCGTTATTTCCTTTGTTTGGTGACGGTTAAAATGATATATTACAGATAAAATGTCTTCTAATGTGGAGTTCATATATTAAATTGTCTTTGAAAACGAAAGAACTTCATCGTCAGCATAAGACATAGTTCGAGTGTTTCATCAACAATACTTCATCTTACCAGATTAATACAACACAAATTAAGGTTTATTTGCCAGCATCATGATAATGTTCAAAGCTCTACTTAAAGTTAGCCTAGGTTCCATCGTCAGATATGAACTTTTTATTTACTTGTTGTTGGTTTTACTTTTTAGCAGTTAAGTAAATAACATTGTAAATATCTAGTTAGTATCGTTGTTTTGATGGTCGTGTAGTTGTTGTTTGTTTGCTGTTGTTAACTGTGTTTGTTTATGATTTATGGAATGTTTTAGGCAAAGATCACATTCTCTTTAATATTATTTCCTGACATTGGCCTATGTTCACTTTCTCTGAACAGCACAACTGCTAGATTGTGCAATGGGAAGCCTCTTCACACACTATCACGAGTACGCACGCGAAGTCAAACGCACATTCTTGCATGGAATGATTTACTAAACTTTTATCGGTATTTTTGTGTTCATATTGTTTATATGTTTGTTTGTTTGTTTGTTCGATCGTTCTTTCATTCGATCGATTGTTTGCTTAGTAATTGCCTGCTATTTCCAATTTTGTTTATATGTAGGTTTTTGTTTCTGTAGATATTCTCTTTATATATATATATATATATATATATATATATATATATATATATATTATTATATTATATACGTGAGATTTTTACCTGTATATGTTATCATACTGTATTAGATTCAGCCTTTTATATTGATGCAGTCCTAACAGTTCTAACGCTTTGAAAATGTTTTCTGACGTCACAAGTTGGTTTATGATTTAGGTAGCACAAAATCATCAAGTCGTCAAGCCGTACAGACGCCAGTCACGTCTCCTCCTGAAGATGTTAATGATGATGATGAGATAGAATCAGCGCCAGGTATAAATCATTATACCTGATTGTTGTTAGCACAGATCTCACCTTAGTGTTATGCACGTAGAGTTCAGTGATACAGATCGATGTTGTTCGGTTAATAACTCACCGCACTGCACTATTCACGCACTCTTTTTCACATTTGAGTGTCACATCCTAACGTGTGTGTGTGTGTGTGTGTGTGTGTCCGTATATATATATATATATATATATATATATATATATATATATATATATATATATATATATATATATAATATAGTTATACCCTCTACGTCATTAAGTTCCAACAGTCGTGATGTGACCAGGTTTTTAAAAACATAAACCGGACGTTATGCCTTAAAATGCCTTTCGATGTAAACTTTTATCTGTTTAATTCTATTTCAAATTCTTTTTTGCTTCTTTTATTTTTAATTTATTTATTGATTAATGACATTCCCTTAATTGAAATTTGGTCTAGAAAAGTGGCGTAAAAGCGTGTTTTTCAGCTGTACTGTGTTGTCTCCACGTTATAATGGAACATTTTCGCGTCCTACGTTTGCTTCAATACTTTTTTTTAATAAGTAGTCGTGTGCTACACTTAATGCCATATACACTCGGAGCTAATTAGATTATTGTGTTGTTGTGTTGTTGTCTTTCTTGCACATTTCGTGAACTGGACGAATGCACATTATTTTCCTATAGCGCACGCACCGTTTAGCACATCCATCATTGCAGTGTGTGATACACGTACCTTCCCATTATGTTACATGTTCCATCTTATTGTAATCTTTAATATCGCTTTTAGTTATTTACAGTCGGGTAACAAACAACCCAATAGTAATATCTGCTGATTTTATTTTATAGCACAATTGTATTTATGTGTAAATAAAGTAGTAGACATGTGTGTCACGTGTGATGTTTACATTATGATTACGTTTACAGTGTGATGGTCTCACTCATTATGTCCATAATATTTTTGCCAACATTTGATATTTTTATGTTTTGCGGGAATGCTATAAGCTGTGACTTAGATTATTTGCTCCAATTTGAACGCTATCTAGATAATATATTGATTAAGCTAATCGTGTTCAGTTTACATTTTACATCTCCTGTTAATCAACAGCTTTACCGGCCACACGTGAACATTCAGTCTCCGAAGCTACACTGACTGAACCCATTGTTACTGTGACATCAGAAGATAAGGTTTCTGTGCCAGGTGTGAACAAAACAAAAAACAAAACGTTTGTTATAAGCTTCACGAATAACACTATTCTATATTACGTGTAAATATTGCGCCTTTCATTTTAGAGATAGATGTTGGTAATATTTCAGTAATGGTATTAACAACCTGAAATATTTCACAAACAAACTTCTCTTTCCATAGTATCATAGTGACGATGTATGTGAACAATCCTGTTTTAGTTTGTGGGCCTTTTGAGGCCTTTTGAAAGTACTGCGTATATAGCTTTAAACCTCCCTGATTTCTTCTCTCTCTCTTTCATTCTGATTACACACACACACACAACACACACACACACACACACACACACACACACACACACACACACACACACATATATATATATATATATATATATATATAATAATAACCTACACATACGCAAATAATGGCACACACATATATTTGTATATTATAACTGATACTGTTTTCAGACATGGCGGAGAACACCTCCTCATCAACAAGATCATTTAGTCCGGTGACCGACTCTGGTAATTTTAGCTACTCACCTCTAATTAACACCTGTACCCTTTACGTAGCTGTATCTATCATTCACTCGTCAGACTTCACCAATTACTAACTTACTATCTTTATTTCTATATTTTAGCATTCTATATGTTATACTTTATGACGTAACTAAGCCGGGATTTTGTGCTCTTAATAAGACGATATCCTGTCGTTTTTCAACTGCAAAATGATCCTTTCTTCCAGTTACTTGATATAATATGATATATTATATGTGTCATCTCAATAGATAAAAATATATACTAGTATACGTGTTGTATTATTGCACATCATGTAGCATATTGCACCTGTACAAAATCTAACTTAATATAGGTGTTTTATTAATGGAGAAATTATAATATATTACACTCTTGCAGAACTTATCTTTATTGCACAAAATTATTGTACAAACATGTTGTGAGTGTGTTATGTCGATGTTACAAAATATAGAATACAAGGTTTGTTATTAAGGTAATTTTAAATTGTAACTTTTGCCTTCTCGACTTAATTGTTACTAGCGGACACAGTGTTACAAATGAAGACATGGTTACAAGTGATGACATTGTTACATGTCAAGAGATTTGCTTTTCTGATTAATGGTTTTCTCATTGTGTAGTCTTAGTTTCACTTAAAAGAAGAGTGGTCTGTTTATTATTTGAAATTTCTTTAACGCGAAGCAAAAAAACATCGTAATAACATTGATGTATTGTTTAATTGTTATTGTGAGATAATTGCTTAATTACAATTGTAATAATAATAATAATAATAATAATAATAGAAAGTTGATGATCATAGTTTTAAAAAAACATTATTATTAATCACTTTTTGCCTGTGATAAATTAACTACGCTACAATATGATGTACATAAATATGTGTATTGTATCTTATCTATTCAGCATTATAAAGTTTACTGTTGTAAAAATACTGTTTTTGCCAACATCTCAGTTATCAGAGTATTATTGTTATATCTTAATGATTGATCAGGCACAGACTCATCACCCCCCAAACGCGAGAAGCGACCTCGGGCACCAATAGTGAAAAAAGAAAGAAAACAGAGGGAGCCACCGGTCAGGAGGTCACGTCGTGGCTCGATGAAGGAAGTGATAACAGAGGAACCGGAACCAGTTAAAGAAACGGTATTTCCTATAGTAATCGATTGGAAATGTTATCAATTATATGTCAAACTCGGAAGATTGATCCCTGTTTTGTGTTCGTCGGTGATTTGTTCATTTACGATTTATGATCCTGATCAAACTGTTTTTTTTTCAGTCGCCGACTCCGGAACCGGCAGCAGAAACGCAACCAGAACCGGAATCCGAAACAGAATCGGAACCAAACGTCGCTCCAATCATCTTCAAGGAACATAGTTTGCCGACGCCGCCACCTATGCGAAAGGTGGCGCCACCGCCGTTGCCAAAGGCGGCGCCACCCGTCCCACCTTTGCCGCGAGAATACACTGATATGGTAAACTCGTATGATGTTCATTATGTGAACACTGCTAACAAGCTGACCAATTAGTGCTAATCGAAGCAGAATCTGAAAATGACACTCTTCGTTCATTATGAGGGCTAAATGGATTTCTTGTGCATAAATTGTCGAAGCTTGTAACTGTTCGGTAGATTTTAATAGAGTTTTTTTCCTGGTAATATTTCAGTTAGATCTTATATCTTGATATAGCTATTTTGGTCTAAATTTACAGATTACCGCATTTATAGCTCTATATGGCTGAACCTAAATTCTAAATAACTCGACACCATAATGCATTGCAACATCCGCTCAGTTAATAACTTGATGTTTTTGTAGGAGAGGCCAAAGCGTGAGGTCAGTCAGACGTTGATCGAAGCGCCACCTCCGATGTACGAGCCACCGAAACAAAGGAGACCACCTCCGATTAAACGTCCGAAAGCTAAGAGCAGGTAAATCATCATCTAATTGTCTTCATCATATGATTACATTTAACTTATATGACCAACTTTCTCAAAGATGTATTTGCAGAAGGTCTTTAATTTTATGTTTTCTTTTATATTGTATAATGTATAGAACTATTTTAGCTGATGAACCATCGAACTTTTCTGTCGTCGTCAATGAGTATTTATTTACAGACACAACCCATTATGTACAACCTGTTGGAGGCATCATATATATATATATATATATATATATATATATATATATACAGGGGTACTATGGTGGAACCGTGGTTAAAATACTGCGCTACAAATCGCCATATCAAATTTAATTCGAATCAAGTGACCCGTATTTATGGTATTGTTCCTTATGTAGTAACCCCTCGGCCATGTGTCCCAGATGTGACTAGTGCAGATGTTATACAAATCACTCACTCAGTATATAGGAGGAAAAATTACAATTTAGGGGAAATCCCTTACTTTAAACGTTAGATTTCAACCACAAACAATGGCCCATTTAGCCTACCATGTGCACGAAAGTGGCCGTAAAACATCAATCATCATCAAACATCATCCACCACAAACAAGAACAAACATGAACACAAAATGTGCCGTATCGACCGCAAGAACCTTTTGTATGTCACAGATCTGGCGCAGAATTGGTAAAAGGTTTTATAATAAAGAGATGGGAACTAAATGATAGCATACGTGATATGTTGCTCGTCATATGTTGTCTTTGGTCCCGAAAGCTCATGAATATGTAAATTATTTTGGAGTCAGAGTTTGTTTCGTTGGTTTATGGTACATTTTATTAGTGAAAATATTGATTATTGCAAATATGTATTACGTAATAAACAAATAAAAATTACATGTGTAATTGACAAGATTATGCCGTCACATGATCGGAAGCGCACCTACTCGTTCACGGGCGCCGTCCGAGTGATCATTGGCCTTCACGAAAAAGCCACTGTTGGTTTAGTACATTTTGGCAGTGAGATGTTTTACATAGACACTGGAAGCTACAAAGTAAATGTTTGATTTCATATTTTAGTTCATCCTGGAGTAGTGACAGTTCGTCCGTTAGGTAGGATGTTTCAGTTTATGGTTGTGAAGTTCTTTTCAGCAAATGTCTGAACGTCATTAATCTAGCTATTTCTGAAGGGTGTTTCATCTTTCACTTCACTTCATTACCTCTAGAGGTCACCGTCTGCATAAATGTGGCCGTAAAACACCTTTATTTCTGTGATTGTTTCTACGTCTAGTTTCAGCAAGTTTGGTTGAGTGGTAATATTTTTGGGGGCGTCTGTCTTATATGTTTGAGGTGTATCTACATGACTCGAGTGATTTTATTCTGTTTTACATCTCCCGTTTGTGTTCTAAATGTTTATGTTAATAATTGGCTTCTTGTCTGTCTGTTTCGGTGTAATATATTAAATATTTCAAATAAAATTTATTTCTCACTTAATCGAGTCCAGTACGCTACCTTTAGATGCAACAGTTTGGTAGTTTTTAAATCTAGCACAAGAATAATGGAGAGAATACAGTTGTTATAGATTGGCTTCATGATAACATTCTCGGCTATTCTGTTAATATGATAATATAATATTGTTATTATATTTAGAGAGAGACGTCTGCCTTACATTCGGCAAGCCGATGTACCAAAAGAACAACCAGAAATAAAGCGTATTGCAGATCCTCTAGATTATTTGGCTAAATACTGCATTATACAGTAAGTAAGCATATACTACCAAACTACCAAATACACAATCTACACGTGTGTGTGTGTGTGCGTGTGTGTGTGCGTGTGTGTGTGTGTGTGTGTTACTGAACAGAGTAAAATCTAACATAAGGCCCTTGGGACCATCTAAGTTTGTCCACTAACAGAGATAGTCATTTAGAGCAGGTTTTGTTGTATGTGAAAAAGATTGGCTTTGGGTTTGATTGACCACTGTCATATGGTAGTTTAGTGGTAGAGGATTGGCTTTGTGCCTAGGATCATAGTTCGAATCCAGTTCAAGATACATAATGATCCGTAACTAATTCAGGGATATATTTCTCCACAAATAACATCAGAACTTAATTATCACGCCCAATGGCGCTGTCGTCTGGATAAACTAAGATAGCGGGATAGAAACAGAACATGGACATAATATTCGTTTGGTATTCATTCCAGTATTCAACCAAATCCAGAATCATTCACTTCGTTACAGAATAATAGACCTTGCCAATTAAGCTAGTGACATCTGGCGTCAGGATTTAGAACTACTATAATCGGGTCGTAAACACGACATGTTAATCGTAAAGTCTGGATCACCGTTCCTTTTCAGTGTGTACGCGAGATTTGTTTGTATATTTTAACGATCATTGCCGGTGATAATAATATACGATTCCAACAGTCAGTAAAGCAAAATGAAAGATAAGGTGATATTTAGTATATTTATATTCAAAGAAGACTGATTTAGTAAACAAAATAGATTAAATTGGAAGTTCTATATGGTAGTTCGCAGAACACATTTCCGGTGTACAAGCAGATTGCCGTATTCATAGTGAAAGTTTATGTATAGGCAGTGGCTTTCCCATAGTGTTTCTTCAATACACATCTTTGACCATTTATAATAATGTCGAAAATGGACAAGGCAGTTGTAATACTATAATTTTACCAGTACAATTCAGAGATATCTTCAACGATTTGTTTTATTTGTGGTCTGGTCAAAGATGTGTATTGAAGAAACACTATGGGAAAGCCACTCCGTGTAGAACGTTCGCCATCATCTAGCAGTAGACTCATGGCGCATGCGCACGTCAGTGATAATGCGCCGGTATAGATGGCATCATTCTAATAAACAAAGGGGTGTGCTATTTGGATCGAAAATATTCATCAAATCGGAGACATACTGTGTTATACAAAAGTAATCATTGATAGAGCAATAATCCGGCATTGATATATTGCATTTGGGTATTATTTCTCGTGAATTAACGCGAACCATGAGTTGATTTTAAAATGTAAACAAACCCTGTCTGTCGCCATTTCAATTTTCAAGCAATAATCGATACTAGCGGACTTCGCTAGAAATATTTACTCTCATTTGTTGACAATAACAACATTTAATAATGGAATATGCTGAACAACAAGAATATAATCTATCACTAGAAGTATTTTCCTATCTGAATTCCAATTGTATTACGCAGTAGATCGTTGTTCAAACCAAGATATTCAGAACAAGAATCCGGCCTACATTGAAAACCATAGGTCTATTGGCGACTTATCTGTCTCAGATCCCAAATTATCATCCGTTAGCGATCACTGAAATACAATGTACTATACACATTAATTATATTATTCATTTATACTGTAAGTAAAAGTCTGTTGTTATGGTGGCTTAATGTCGTATTCATAACAAGTCAAGTTACGAACCAAAATATCTTAATGAACTATGTTCGTTGTTCCAGTAAAGATCGACTCCCCCACTATGAGAGAATATTTAACAAAGTGGTAGAACAACAACAATACAGATATGCCGATGTCCCGCACGATGAGGAAAGCAAGCCAAATGAGATCACACCTGAAAGCGAGACTACAACGACAGGTCAACCAATCAAAACGTGTTTGACGAGTCACGAGGAGAAAATGATTAACGATTTGATTTTAATCAACAGGTCGACCAAAGAGGAATACGCCATGGTACCACCATTGTTGATAATATACTAGTGCTAAATAGTGATAGTACTGATATTAGTGATTAGTGATTGAATAAATATCGAGGGAAGTGCTATCTTGGCTTGACGTGATCCTATGTGTCTACGGGTTACTATGAGCCAGATACGTAATGCTACTTAATCATCCTTAATCCTTTCTGCATTTGTTAGGTTGGGTACAATATCGGTGATCAGAATGTACAAAAGGTGAACTTTACCTTAGACACGTTGATCAACAAATATGAAGAACTGCAGGAAAAACACGACAAGATACAAGGTGAATATCAGTAGACAGACAGACAGACAGACAGACAGACAGACAGACAGACAGACAGACAGACAGACAGACAGACAGACAGACAGACAGACAGACAGACAAACAACACAAGACGGATATGTTAACATATCTCAATGTATATGGAACAAACAAACAAACAAACACACACAAACAAACGTTATAATATTAGGTTGATATTACCGTACGTTATTAATCATAACGACCATTCCCTTCCTATATCAGCTGACCGGATATTTATGATATCGCACTTTGCTAAGAAGATGTTCCCTGAAGTACTTCATCCCAACTATAAGGGTGAGAAGAAGAAAAAGAAGAAGGTAGGATATACATGTACATTGATCGCGATACGGGTGGTGATGATGAAAATGATTATCATCATCATCAGCATCATCATGATAATAATAATAGTAATAGTAGTAGTAGCAGTAGTAGTCATAGTAGAACTAGTGGTAATAGTAGTAGTACTAATAGTAATTATTATTATTGTTGTTGTACTTGGCTTGTTGAAAACAATCGATCCCAATGGAGAACCATAACTCCTCATATATGATAGACTTTATGCTCATCTTTGTTGTCTCTAGCTGATTCACTCACCTGGATGTTCTAGTGAGGTCGTTAGAAAACGATTGTCATTATTAAAAACAGCAAGATGATATTAACGTCTAATATATCATATACAATTTATTACTAATAATCGGGGGGGGGGGGCGGTTAATGTTTCTCAGTGGAGCATCTCTGCCGTAGTGCGTATCAAATCAATAATGTACTTCACTAGTCCATCTTTCTGTCGGATGGTTCATGTGACATATCATTTCTGAAGAGCATAACCATATATTCCAGGTGTATCATCAGTGTCGACAATAATCAAAACAGTTTCTCATTGTAGTATGATTTGCTGAAGACGTAGGTTACTCCGGGTATGGCACTAACACGTGCAGCACTAGCCACTGTGACTAGTGGATTATGTGATGTACGAGCCAGGTTTTTTTTACTGATCCTGATTTTGGGCGGAGTATTATCACTCGCCAGCCTGGCCAGTGCGAATCCGTTGACAATCGCCGGGAGAAAGATGTGGACGCCATGGGTCACTTTCGAACCCTGCTACTTTAGACTTGATTGTTCCCTTCAAGAACATTTTCTTTTTGTCAATTGTCAGAAAAAATCGAAGAAAAATAAAGCGAGTGAAGAAGCCCAATCAGTAGCCGGGAAGACGGCAGAAGTGAGCGTCCAAACTGAGATGGAGATTGAAAATAAGGAACCAAAACAACTAACAGAAGTCGATATTGTAAAACGACTGACAGGGAAGATGTTAGACGAGGTGAAATTCATGCACGTACACGCGCGCTCGCGCACATAATTTTAGATATTCCCATGTATTGGTAACGTGGCATAATAGCTGTTATTTTGGTTGTTGTTATTGTTGTTGTTTTGTTGTTAACGTTGTTGTACAGATAAGTAAGGAGCCGGATATCGCTCATATCAACTTGGAAATAGAAAGAATTCAAGAGAAGTTACGAGATGTTGATGACAGAATCGAGGACCTCGAAGGTATGACGAGACTTAAACTTATCACCAAAATATGTAACATCCGAGTTAAACGTGTAAGCACATCATAACGATCCTGTTCCTGTCCTCTTTTGGCTCGATGTTTGTTCAATTTGCTTTTCAAATATCTGAAATGTGTTCCTTTTTTGGTTAATACCTCGTTGTTTAATAAACCTTTTGGTCCATGTTTGTTAAGCTTATATGCAGTTATATCGTTCATAAACTAACTTGGTCTGTGGAAGTAGTATAAATCCGGTTTTAAAAATTAGTTCTGAATACTTATTACAAGTTTAGAAATTATATGGAAATTTTGAGGTGATACTCTTTACCCCGGATGTATATTAAACACAAACATCAGAAATCGATGGATGTGGATAGAGTAACACGGGATGTGATCGTCAGATGACAACAAGTCTTTATTGTAGCTTCCTTTCTCACGTTGAGAGTAATGGCATTAGTTATGTGATAGCTGTTAACTTTCTTCCTATGAAGACGAGAAGAAGCTGTTGCAGTTATATAGCAGAGATGTGTATCTAAGAGAGATCTCCCAGAACAAGAGACAGTTGACATTCCTGAGGAGACAAAGTGCTCTCTATCAGAAGATGCATCCGAATCAGGTCAGTCGGATTTGTGGTAAAGCCTTCTAGATCGTCTATATCGTAGCTAAATAAAATCTAGAAAAAAAAAAAATAGATCAACGATAATCCTAAAAATGAGCAAGCCCATGCGCATATTGAAACCGGAAACAGTCAAACGTGACCAAATCTACGGACAAATGGCTCACATCGTTTTTATCTCGTTTAGGATCCAGAAATGAATCTGAATGAACTGGAAGACGCTCTTCAGCAAATAAATGGACATTTAATATCGGAGAAGGAGTTACAGTTTATTTATCATGTACGTAACTATTAACAACTAATCTCATATCGCCGCCATCTTCATCTGGTTAATTCAAAATTAATGTATCATCATTTCGCAATTAATTATACGTCTGTTAATAATTTGCAGATACTGGATCTTAAGAGTCGACGCCGCATTAATCTCCAACTCTTCTGCGTGGTGGCAGCACTGTCTGAGAAGGTCAAGCAAGTGGAGTAAGTTTGTCCAGAACTAGAACGGATGTTATGAAGAAGCAGATCAGTTGTTGTTGTTTTGTTTTTCTCTGTCACAATTGTCCATATATTTCGATGTCAAATGCAGTGATATACAGTCAATTGTAAATACACACAGACATGCAATCAATTCAGGGTTACAGGGATCAGCGCCGTTACTTAATAAACAGAAAATACTATTCGAAATGATATATTTCTCCAACGCCATATTTCAATGGACATTATATAATCACATCATATAATACTATCACGTGTATCAGCGTATTAGCAATTTTCTTATATCTACAAGTAAAACAAATATGGAGTTGATTAATCTTCATTGTAATCAGCCCCCACCCCCCACCCCCCACCCCCACACACAATTACAGATTACCTTTAATTGTATAACAGTTTAGTTTATGTGATGTTTGTTTATTGACTTTTTCTATTTCGATGATATGTCAAAGGCCAAATCGTCATTTTGTCTATCACTAAAACGATTATTTAGTAATAACAAGATATTATTTATTGTTTCTGTAAACAGACTGAAAACTGATTCCCCATTTATTGTTTAACCCTTTCAGTCCCTTTGTCCGAAAATTGATCAACAAGTTCAACTACGAAGCTCTGAATGTTAAAATGGATAAGTCCAAGGTTTGTTCTGTAAATTGGAAGGAATTAACACGAGAAATTATAGCTAACCAGTAGCCGGCAGTGGATGTTAATTAAACAATTAAACGTACTCGTCAACGGGATATTTATGATTAATTATAATTATAATGTTATTATTCAGGAGTTATTTTGGCTGTTAGATGATGACAATGATGAGGTACCTTCTGGTAAGATAACAGCCACCAGCCTCGCTCTGGAACTAGCAGCGGGGGGTGTCTCTCCGGAACATACACAGTTTGTACGTAAACATTGTTATTAATCAACTGCAGGCATATGTTAGTGGCCTGGGAAGTCCGTGTGCGTACGTCCATGTGCAGGCGTGCGTTTGTGCGCGCTGGCACACGTGCTTGTGTGCTTGTGTGTGCGCGCGCGTGCGTGCGTGCGTGTGTGTATGAGTGCATGCGTGCGTGCGTGCGTGCAATAGACAAACAAACAGATTGAGACGGTTTTTTTTTTTTAATTTCAGGTTGTAAACAAATTCAACCGTGAAAGCAAAGGTACCGTTGATTTCTTGGATTATCTCACCTATGTACCGCTGTTTATTGAACTTCATGGCAGGATAGTTGATGATCCACTATCGAGTAAACGTATATTTTAGAGTTTGATCACCTGTCCCCATCCAAACGTCTGAGAGCACACTGTCAACATTTATCTTAGTTTAATTGTTATGTTTTAATATCATAGCGGTTACTTTGTGACATCTGTCGTACATTATACAATATCGATCGCTTACCGAGTCTATCAATTAATATGTTCCTATATGAATTATAATATGAAACGATATAGGATGATACTGATATATGTTTTATATGTATCCACGTGTGTGAGTATTTTGATAGTACGCTAACAAGTTCTTTATTAAGTAAACAAATGAAATAGTAAGTATTATTGTTGACTTAATTATATTTCTGTGATATCCGGATTAGTTTAGTTGATTATCGATGCTGGTATGTTTAATGGGTAATTTAAAAATGTTGGCAGATAACTATGATATCGAAAATATATATATATATATATATATATATATATATATATAATGTTCACTGTATATAACCAAGCCTGTGTTTATAGAAGCGTGTAATTTTTTTATAAATCTATATATGACTTATCAAATAAATGGAAGTAACAAATAAAGTTTATATATATATATATATATATATATATATATATATACAGAACCTGTGAAATCTGATTTTGTCTTGGACAGCAACGAAACTCCAGTTTAGACGAGTGACCGGTTTTCTCAAGTTTAATATGCCATCATCCACTGATGAATGATATACACAATCGAAGGTTAATATGACCACATGCGTTAGGATGGCTACAGACACACTACACGTATAACATATTTTAAATCACCAGCAAACCTCAATGTTTTAGCAGACATCAGAGTATCGTATAAGATCAATATTTTATTACAACAACTGTTTAAAACCATATCCACATTACTTGACTAATAATGTAAACAGATTTTCACCTTTGAATCAAAACGGTTCGAACTGAAAGGCGCGTTTCTTTCATTACCTCACCGAAATAAATAATTATTGTCACACCTTTAAAATATCCAACAAGTTCTGTGTTATGATTTTCAGTAAAATATTTCGGTGTTAGCATAGGTTTTGATATATGTCCTTTGGTGAGATTAGCAGACAGGTCAAGTTGTACACGAGAGTGTTAACATCTGTTGGCAGCTATGATAAACAGAATGAAATAACATCCAATCAAATTATGGGGTGTATTTGAACTAAATTTGTGAATAAACCACAATAAACAGCGTGCACAATTTATGCTAAATAGCGAATGAATCGACAGTAAAACAAAATTTGACAAAGATATTTTAGCATACATTAAATCTGCACGTTGGTATTACATGACTTGAAGTCTGCAAGTTGGTTATACAATGACCTTACCGAATAACAGATCCTATTGAAAATCTAGTACTGGCCAAAAACATGCCAGCCGGTATTCAGAATAAATAAGTAAATTATTTTCAAACCGCTGCCTAGAGAAAACTTTTTATACGTTTCAATGCGCGCACGCACGCACGCACGCATGCACGCACACGCACACACACACGTTTTTGTCTTTATTATTAAAATTGAGAGTATAATGTTCATATATACGAGTCCAGATTGAAGTTAAAGCCAATATCTGCGGTGTCAGTATGATTAGGTATAATTTACATCTCTAATCCTAGCATGTTATCAAATATATTGTCAAATTAGCCATTTTATACGTGTTTTGTTTATCTTTTAATCAAAACAATCAATTGTTTACTGCGGTCATTTGTGTATTTCCGCTTGTTATTTGTAGTTCTGCTTCTCGATTTGCGAAGCCGATAGTCTGACGAATCGGCTATAGACATAATTATCAAAGTATAGGTTTATGTACGTGTATGTGTGTTTATATAGGGTTGAACATGTATATGGCTATGTATAGTTACAACGAACATATTCGGCCCATTTAGCCTGCCTTGTGCACAAAAGTGGCCGTAAAACACCAATCATCATCATCAATCATCACAGCGAACACGTTGTTCATCATCGTGTCGCGAATCCCTGTACAAGTTACACGGATCGCTACGCAATCCTAAAACGCGTCGCGTAAAATCCCGAATCAATATCTGGCATTGTATTTACTTCAGATATGGGTTTTTTTCTGTAACAGTGCTCCGTGTAGAAAATATGATGATGACGATAATAACCATTTATGGCCACTTTTGTGCACAAGGCTAAATGGGCCGAGCGATCTCCTATGGTAATGAAGCGAAGTCAAAGATGAAATAACCTTCAGATATGCCCACGCCGAGATTCGAACACGAGTGGTAGTACCTGTGCTCCAACACTCTACCGCTAGACCACGGAGGCGCCCGTGGAAAAAAATACTCTGCTTTAATACTGTTGTTCATAAATACTTTTAAATCTTTTATGATAAGGAGGTCGTTGGCATTGTTCTTACACTGCATGGTATGGGAGTTTTGATTGTGACGAAACATTATTTGGAAAATTGAGTTGGCTATAGATTTAAACAATTAGTTTGTCTTAAATTCAATTTAATATGTGTTTGTACGGACGATATGTCTAATTTGCCTTAAAACATTGCTACACAATTAACTAATTGATTAGCAATTGCTACTAATCATTTTTTAATGAATTGTTCCCTGTGTTAGGTTTATTATGTATAGATTTATGTTTGTATATGTGTTTGGATGTTCATGCTCAGAACTAGTGCTGTATATATACATACACACAGACACACAGACACACACACACACACACACACACACACACACACACACACACACACACACACACACACACACACACACACACACACACACACACATCCTCTCTCTCTCTCTCTCTCTCTGTCTCTTTCGTGTATACCATCGATTCCAAATTATTAATTAATGTACAAATTCCTTGTCTCGTAGGTTAAATTTAGATACAAACCATCTACGTATTCACGTGTGGGGTGGTTTGTCAGGAACACTATTTGTAATTAGCCACAAAGAAGTGAACGATCATACAATATAAACAACGCCACGTGCCAGTCTGTCGTTTGATCGTCAATCGATTTTATCCACAGGTTATGGGTAGCTGATGGGTAGCTGGTTCGGCGTTATACATTCCACGTTGATGCTAGAGCGTACACACTGCCATCACGCTGTTCTCATTAATAGCAATGCCAAAGCGAAGGACCACCTGTTACATAGGCAGCCATATAATGCCGACTATTGACCAGCACTCGCCGTATTAGACACTGAGCCGACACACTTCCTCCGTGCCCCGTCAGTTGTGTGGCGCCATGGTCATGACCAAATTATGAAGATTTATCCTCTAAAACTGCACCGCTCCTACCATGATTGAGGCGTGATTCATTTGGCGGATATGACGATGGGGAATATGGACTTCCGTGCTTAACCGACCCGATAATTGATCGATCAGTCAGCGGCTTCCCGAATTAAATTCAAGCCTCGAACTGGAAGTCAGAGAGATATTGAAGTCACCACGCAGTTTGGCTTCAACCGACCGAGAACCTAAAGCCAAATGAAAGCCTGATCGACGACGATGGCTCCAAGAATGAGTGCCGCCATCAGACAACAGATTGGTTGGTTTATCGTGATGGCGACGGCAGCAATATTCGTCATCTTCTACATGAGTATGTATCAGATTGAGCGTGACAGATGGTCTAGGCTAATGAGAGAGATACCATCTAGCACTGGTAAGTGAATGCCGATGCTAAATTCTTCATAAGTGGGCCATGTTTTGTCTGGCTGTGGTATGCCTCCTCTAGGTGATCCGTTTTCTATTGTTGTTGGTTGTTTCAACACGTTCTTTCTCTCTACCGGAGACCGGTCGCCGTGAATAGAATATATCACACGCTTGTTAATACTTTATAAATGGATCGATGATTCTGCTCGATAATCGATGTTTAGTTAGCAGTCGTATTTTAGCACGATATACACCATGAAACGTGAAATGAACGTTCCCGAAATTTATGGAATATTTAAGCTATCCCGCCAAAAAACTCCTTAAAACTGTTTAAGCTTGGCATATAATATATATATATATATATATATATATATATATATATATATATATATATATATATAATGGACACATAATATGTGAGTGCATGCATGTGTGAGTGCATGTGTGCTTGCGTGTGTGCTTGCGTGTGTGCTTGCGATATATATATATATATATATATATATATATATATATATATATATATATATATATATATATCATGATTGCTCCACTATTAACTGACCAATGACTTGTGTATGATTCTGACACGTTTCACCAAATTTATAATCAACAAAAGTTAGATCAAACGATTATATTGATCTGTTCGTGGTCGACTGTTGAACGCTTATAATTTCTCTGTGTGTATGTATGTGTATATGGGTGTGTACGTGCATTTGTGTGTGTGCGTGTGCGTGTGTGTGTGTGTGTGTGTGGGTTAAAACCGGAAAACAAAAGAAATTGACACTGATACATTATCTTATTGGAAACAATGGGGGATATTTGTTCATGTTTTCTGGTATTTGTTATCATTTTGAAATCGATGCAGGTGATTGATATTATAATTAAATATGCCGCGTATATGATTGGTAATCCAGATATATATATAAATATATATATATATTTATTTATTTATATTCATATATATATATATATATATATATATATATATATATATATATATATATATATATATATATATATATATATATAATAATATATAATAATATATATAGATAGATAGATAGATAGATAGAGAGAAGATAGATAGATAGATAGATAGATAGATAGATAGATAGATAGATAGATAGATAGATAGATAGAAGATGAGAGAAGAGAGAGAGAGAGGATATATATATATATATATATATATATATATATATATATATATATATGAGAGAGAGAGAGAGAGAGAGATAGATAGATAGATAGATAGATAGATAGATAGATAGATAGATCGAGAGAGAGAGAGAGAGAGAGAGAGAGAGAGAGAGAGAGAAGAGAGAAGAGAGAGAAGAGAGAGAGAGAGAGAGAGAGAGAGAGAGAGAGAGAGAGAGAAGAGGAGAGAGAGATCAGTGCAACTTCATATTACCTTTATTTTTTGGGGATCATTTGCATATCATGGATATAAATAAATGAAATGCCGTGACGTTTACTAATAGCTATTCTAGGCAGCCTATATGTTTATTTATCTGTTTAGACGAGAAAAATAAAACGAATTAAAATGTTTACAATACCACGTTTACTCGAGATCATTTTAATTTTTAAGCAAGAAAAAGTATCACTCTATTATACTGACCTTAGATAGGAGAATTGTTTTAAAACTAAATTTATTTCTCCAACGTAGCACTAGGATGATGCAAGGACAGTTCATAGCCTGGATGTGGTAACTATTTTTTAAACAGTTATGCTGAAAAGACCGAAATATTTCACAAGACACCAGAGCGACTTTTTATTTGTTACTTGTAAAAAAGTGTAAAACTGTGGTCGGATAAAAAAGAAATATATTGCACAATCGAAAGAGAACGCATATATCATACAAATCTCTGTAAGAACCCAATTGGGTACAGAAGGAGATATTTAGAATGTTGAATCTATATAAACTAATCCACGCTATCGTTTAGAGCGTATTTAATATTATATGGAGTTAGTGGTCATTTTTGCCGAGATGCTATAATTAACGTGTTCCCAGTTTCCAACAACTACGATGACAATTCTAAATGGTGCTCTGAAATTAACTCAAATTCCTCGTAGTGATATGTCATTCTACGGACGTCTACTATTCATCTGAGTTTTCCTAACATCTCTCCTTCTTGGTGTTTCCAGATGACCTGATAAGTCACGTGAAGGGTCATGTCTCTGACGAGATCCTGCTCAAGCTTCACACGTGGGCGAAGAAGGTGGAGGGTCGCGTTCCGGACGTAGATCCGTGGGAAGCGGAACAGTCGAAGCGGAAGGAGTACATCAGGAAGGTGTGCTACGAAGTTCGGGCGGCGTCCGAGGTAAAGAAGCCGAGCCCGCAGGACATGCTCAAATACATGGTCCTCGACAACGTCGATAACGTGATATTCTGCCCGAGCTTAGAGGACAGCAAGGCCACCGACTGGCAGCACGTACTGCTCGAGTACGCCGAAAGGGCTCTCCGTTTGGAGATGTACGCTCGGGGCTCGGACGAGTGGGACCAGATCGCCGACGAGTACGAACGAGCCGACCGTCTGGAGAGCGAACTCGTCGAGGAGGGCATGGTCAGGGAGGATTATAGGAATAAGTTTCGCGAGGTGATGAACGCCAAGTCGGTGCAGGAGGTGCTCGGCTCGTACTACATCAAGGCCAACACCAAGGTGCTGTTGGTCGAGCATCCCTTCGAGCGACTGCTCTCCTTCTATCTGGAGACGATTCGGGATCAGGTGGGCAAGACCGGCGAGAAGCTCAGCAAGAAGATCCTCGGCATCCGACATGGGCACGATTCGGATAAAAAGAGCAAAAAGAAAATGCAGGTCTCGTTTCCGCAGTTCATGCACTACCTGCTCTACCGAGTGGCCTACGATCCTCACCTGAAGGCGCTCTACTACATCTGCCACCCGTGTGACATCCAGTACGATTACATCATCAAGATGGAGACCTTCCACGAGGACATCACCAACATCAACGCCAGGATACGGTCCTCCCACGAGAAGGAGTTCGCCGAAGACCCGGAGGCGTTGCCCCTACCCGAGCGGAAACAGTTACCCTACTTCAACCTGACGGACGAGGCCTGGGTCCAGGCGATGCTCTACAGCAAATACAGCAAGATACGAAGCGATCAACTCCTACAAGCCTTCGATCTCTTCTCGATCGATATATTTCTATTCAATTACAGTTGGCCATTCGAGAAGCTATCATTGACTAAAGACAAACATCGACATCGGTAACATTTGCTCAGGTAGAGAGATCAAGGCATTTCGCTTTCCGCCTGCAAATAGAACAAACAAGACGAAGGACGTTAAATGTAGGGATATTGGTTAGGAGCCAAGGTGCAACATAAGGTGGTTTTCCGATCGTCAATGACTAGGACATTTTCATTCACGTACAATCCTTATCACAGTTCCGGCGATTCCTAAGGTCATAGATTTTGACCTTGATAGTCCGGATATATACTAAACGACGTCGACGTCGACGTCAGTCGAGTCGACGTACTATTTGTATATAATCCTGATAATGAATGGTGATATAAAGAGTGATGTATATTTGTGCTAAATGCGTCTTTCAATAAACATTTAGAATATTAGGTCATATTCTACAAAACTTCAAACGCATCGTGGTAATTAATTTTAATTCAACCCACTAACTTTATTCCGGAGTATTACATCCATATATGATAAGATATGTTATACAATGACTAATAACTGTTGACAGGAGCAGCAGCAACAGTAACAACAACAACAACAATGAAACCAATTACTACAGTTACGACTAGCAGTAATAGAAGCA